>PVKZ01000598.1:0-591012 GCA_004027375.1 Macroglossus sobrinus
GGTTTAATATTTCTTCTATTCTCTACCTGTCAACCTAAAGGTGGGTTGTGCAAGCGGGGGTACAGAAGCAGAAAGCGTACTGTTAAAATGTTAGGTTCCCATGGGTAACTGTTAGGTTCCCATGGGCAACTGTTAGGTTTCCAGGAGTAATAGTCAAACAATAACTTTTCAAGCAAGCAGGTGTCCAGAAGCGAGACATAGCGATTAACATGTAGGCTCTTAACCTTAACCCATTACTACATCTTTGTGACACTTTCAGTAGTACGTCATCACAATAAAGCTGATAAATCTTAGCGGAATATGGTATGCCACAGGAATTTAGAACCTGTTTCTGCGTGACCTCACTATATGAGTGTGGTGAATGTCACTGGACAAGTGGAAGCCAAGACCTAGGTGTCAAGCAACTTTCTCCCACCATTTTGCTCATGCACAGCCCCTCTGAGGAACCTCATGGAGACTCTTTTCTGAAGTTCACATCTGCTTTCCTGGTGCTGGTGAGACCTATAGCTACTTAGTAAACCAGTGATTCTGTGAGAAATTGAGAACCTCCTAAGACTGAGAAAAATAATTGAATTGAAAGAATTTTAAAGATAAGCATAATATTGATACTGCAGCACCACAACAGCTCTTGAGAACATGAAAAATGACATAACATTTTATATTATCTATTCCATCATCAAAAAGTTTCAATGTAACAGGATGTTCTGTCTCTGACTCAACTGTAGCAGTTATGGCAGCATGGATAATGGGATAAAACCCCTTTCTCACATTTGCATAAATCATCATGGGATGGGGAAAGCGGGTGCTGGCTCCTTCTACATAAGCTTCCACGGTAGCAGGAGGCATGGTTGGGTGGGAGGAGTGAGAGGTCACTGTCATTTTCAAGGCTTGAAGAGAATGATGGTATTGTTCAGTGTGCAAGTCCAGAGCCCGGGCTGCAAAACAAAGGCTTTTTATTTTGTCCAGTGTGAAGATAAAAAGCAACCCTTAATTTTAAAAGCATAAATCTTTTTTTGTTGATGTTGCATTTTCTAAATTACTACAAAAGATGTCAGGAATAGAAATATTGGTGAAGTGATAACTAAATTCAGTATTTACATGGCTCTCAGAACATAACCCATTTATAGTGTTAGGTACTTCTTTAGGGCATTACATCCTGAATTTATTTGTGGGGAAGGGCACATCTTGATTCACATTTTAGAAGATAGAATAACAGTGTTTCTTTGCAACTATTAATCAGAGCCCCTAAAGGGAGGTTCAACATTTTTATTCCTTTTATATAACAAAGAAACTTACAGCAAATTTCAGCGATCAGTTATGATTTATGTGGATAACCTGGATTAAAAGTCAATAGTATATTTCCTTCCCTCCACTCCCCACCTCCAATGCCCAGAAATATCAAGTAACAAAACCCATATATACTATTAGGGACCAAGAAAAGGAACACTATTTTTAATAGGTCAGGATTTCACAATGTCTATGTTGAATTATTTCTAGAAATATTGCTAAATACCATTCTCTTTTGCCTAGGCTGCCTGGGGGAAAACTGGTAAAAGAATGTCTGAAAGAAAAAAGCTTAAATTACAATGTAGCAGAAATTCATTCTTTTGATTAAAATATACATAATACTCCTTTTTTCTTCATTCCTGCTGCTGTTCCTTCTAAAATCCTGAATGAGGAGGAACACAATTGAGCAGGAGGAAGAAGAAAGAAAACAATGGGTCACTGTGTGACTCAGTATGGAAAGTTAAGATGCCACCACACCTTACCCAGACTTCTTCACTGGGATTTGTATGTTTTACCATTTTCCAGTGAAGTCACAATTCAACCATCGAAATCATTGATTGATTGATTGATTGATTGATTATAACATTAATAACAGATACGTGGTTGGAACTGCTGCATCAAAAATGGGTGTAGTAAATCTTTCGATAGAGCGCACCTAATTCAGACTAAGCGGCTGGGCAAGGGCAGCAAGAAGTGGATAAAGTGTTCCTGGCTCTTATGCACAGGTATGAAAAGAACATGATGAGTTTGGAGAAAAGTTAAGTAGGAGCAGAAGCCAGGGGATTTGGGACAAGGGTTAAGAGATAAGCTTGGGCAGAAGCCAGAGATAAGCTTGGACTTGGTATATAGGAGTAGCCACATAAATTTATCCTGAGACCACCAAAGAGTTTCAAATAGGAGACAGATTAGATCCAATTTGTGCTTCAAAGGGATCATCTGATAGCGGTGATGAATGGATAGGAGGGATGCTAGCCCAAAGGCAGGGGGGCTGAGCAAAGGCTGTCTACAGTAATCTGAAGGGAGGAGGGCCTCCAGCTCCAAGGAAGGAATGCATTCACACAGTGCAAAAGTGGATCGGATCAATTCACCACCCTGCTTAGAACCTTTTCCGGTTCTCTTTAGTATGCAAACTCCTGCTTCCTTTACTGCCCTCCAGAGCTCTTGCTAAACAGGCTCTGACTTCTGTTTATCTGTCTAGCCTCAGCAGGCCCTCCACTTTTCTTCTGCTAAATCTCCACTTTACATGCTGCTTGGTTGTTCATCCACATCAAACTACTTGTAATTTTATGAAGAGCCATATTCTTTTTCTCTGAACCTTTCTCTGTGCTGTTCACTCTGCCCAGAATGTCATTCACACTTTATCCTCCATGTTTCCATTTTTATGTCTTTACTTCCAAGAAGCATTCTCCTTTCTACCCACCTGCTTCCTCCCCTAACTGCACATCCCTCCTGTATTCTCTGAATACTCGTTCTTATTCTTTTCATGACATTTTACTATAAAGCATCTAGAACAAGACCCAAAACATAGTAGGTGCTCAAAAACATATGTATTACATATATTCATATTATAAATTCTAAGTAGATGGTTTTTTCTTAAGTGTACGGATGAGTATTCTATGTGGATTTTGTAAAGAAAGAAGTAAGCAAAAAAGATTATTTTTACTACATAAATATTGATTTCTACTGTTGAAGTGAGAAGGCTTTGATATCCATTATTTAAAGTTTTGAACATACCTTAGTTGTTCCCATAAATTTTTAACATTCACAAAATGCTCTCATAAATTAAAGTAAAACTTTGATATATCAGAATAGGATTTCCTTTATACAGTGCATTTAATTATGTGATTCAACTAAAAGTCATAACTATATATTGTCACTGTGAACAAGCTGACAACACCTACCTTACCAGTTCCTGGAATCCATAGACGAGCAGTCTGCAAAGCTTGATTGATGATAAAATTATCTGTGGGTTATTTCCTTCCATCAGGATCAAATAATACAATCTCAGGGAGACCACTGGTCTGCATGTGACTAGAAAGGTAGTGTCATTGCCTACACTGTTATGCACAGTCACAGTGCTTTTCAATTGATGGTGAGGTTTAACATTCTCACCTGTACTTGCAAGCTGTTCAAGAGAATACATATGTGAAATTTTCTAGTGTATGCAGAATCATTCCGTCTTTTTCTTAACTTTTGTGACAAAAATGAATTGGAAAAAATAAAAATCATTTAATTCTTATATGTACTATATTTACATAAATCATTTTCCACACAAAATATAGTATATTATATAAATACAGTCGAGATAAAATATTTTGTTATAGCTAATACAAGTGTCAATTTAACAGCATTTAATCATCGTGTATTCACAATGGATACAAGTCTGTAAATAACTTTGAAAAATTATATTTATTAAATAAATACATTAGTAACACATTGTAAAATTGCTCAGACTTGGAATGCATATAAAATTTTATTGGTGGGTGACAGCAAAGACATGTGGATTATTTGCTAAAATCAGTTTGATTTGTGTTTATGGACTGCTGACTACTATGCCACATTCTGTGCTGAACCCTGAGCTGTTGTAGAGGATCAGATTTAGAATAGTCCACAGTTTAGTGGGGTTTAAGATATAAACACAAGTGAGGAGAAGTGGCCACGTTTGAGAACATAAGGCCAATTTGAGCCATATGAATAATATATATATATATATTTTACTATTTAAATCATATGTTTTATTTTATATTATTAGAGAGGAAATCACAGAGTAAAAAGATTATTCAGAAATGCCAATTGTAATCTAATCTACAATATATATTGTCATTTGTAATTCACATTTTTTCACTTCTAATGATGGATTGTGGTTATTGCCTTTACTGTGTACATATAATCTTTGTGTTAAATATTTCCTAAGAATTGTTTACTGGCTTCATTGTTCACATGAAGCCATTAACTTGGTAGGTTCATTTACCATCTGTAAGGAGATAGAGAAATTTTGTTCAGTTACTTTAAAAATATCTTTAAAGTACTCAGAAAGAAGAAAGAAGAAAAAAATGTGGCCCTTTTGAAAACTGGCTTGATTAGAGGAAGTTTTGTGAGCAAAATCAAGTAAATTGTGGTAAAGAGCTATTTAAGAATTTTTAGAATTTGATGAAATTGTTGATACTTTTTGTATGAGACAGGACCTTCAGAGTTTTTGAAGAAACAAAAGTAAAATAGATTCTGATTGATAGAAAATTATTATGAAACTAAAACTAAATACACTGTTTCTTATTTTCTGGGCCTTACCCCCACAGCACTCCCACCCCACCCCCATTTTGAGCCAGGAGGAAGGAGCAAGCTTATAGACCTTGAAAAGCTGAGTAGCAATTTACAGAAAATGGCTCCTAGGGCTGAGAGGTACAAACATGTAAAAATAAAGCCTGGCTCTGGTGATACCATAAAGTTCATCACATGTAGGCAGTTTCCATAATTCATCTATATCTCTTTCTCCCTCACTCCAACCCAAACTGTAAGTATAACATTGAGGAAATTTTGACCTGCAACTGTTGTTGAAAAATATCTTTGGTTTCAGAGGAAATTCTACTGAAAGCATCAGTCATGCTATTGGAGTTTGCTTTATCTGGAATAAAGAACTTTAAATCTGCTGAAATATATAATCGGGATGTTAACTATTAAAATGTATTGAATAAAACAAAAATTAAAAGTTAGTCTTTTCCCAACAACGTTTCTTTGCATAAGAGGGTTAGTTTGGAGGAAGTAGGAGCCGTACTTCGCTTGCTTTGCATGGCACTCTGTACAACTGCCTGGTGAGCAGCACGAAGGGAGTGGTTTTGTTTGTTTTCTTCATGATTATAAGGTTAGGATCTAGAACTGTACTCTGTACATGGTAAAAACTTAATAAATATTTATTGACTAATATTGTAATGAAGATAATTCTTAGATAATCTAGGTTAATTACTATCTACATTGCTACATATTTACATTTACATTCTGAAAACATTGTTTTAAGAAATAATTCAATAAAACCTATCAATTTTCAAGTCAGCATACCCATTTTTATTGAATATAAAATTATGAGATAAAATTATTCTGTGCCTCATTTAGAACATAAAAGGGTATGTATCTTATAATATTGTATGTGCTCTTATCATAAAAGTTATTGCATTTAATCCTAAACATATTTTTTAGCTTCCCAATTATACATGATCAGGTTAGTTTAACAAATAAATTATAAAAATATTATTTTCATTAGATATATATAATTGGCACCAAGTAAAATGTAAAAAAAAGTCATCAAATTTAGGCAAAATTTTAGTAATGATTTTTGTTTTTTTAAAAAAAAATTTTCTATTTTCATTCAGCCATGTAATGTCTTGACATAACCATGGTTATGCTTTGAATATTCAAGTTTAAAGCAAATGCTCTAAAATATACATTTTTAGAAATTTATTTGCCTGTAGTATGTGATAATTCCTCCAGATTTTTGACTGCAGATGTACCCAAGGCAATGGTATGAATGGTTGAACCACTGCTGAGCACAGTGGGTAAGCAATTGCCAATGTGCTAATCATTCTCACTGATCGCTAATATCATCACAGAGCCATAGGCTTTTCCACTCAGTTTTTCAACCACCAGAACACACAGTATCAGTCGTTCAGAAGGAAATGTAATTCAAATTGTCTTACTGAGCAGAAAAAATTCATTCTTCTTCCTCCAAATTCCCCACCAGTTAGGCATATGCCTCTTTGAGGTACTCTATGGCTCCTTGCACTTTGTGCTCTTCCTCATTCAGTCTGCACTTCACCCCATCACAGCACTTGTCATTCTACATAATACTGCCAATTTGCTTGTGGATGGGGACTCTTTCTGATCCAATAACCAGGATATGCCCTTAGTTTAGAATACTGGCCGTTGTGGAGAATATGAGGGAACAATATCATCTGAGACTTGGCTTCTGAGATCCAGCAATGAACAATAAGGGGCCCTAGAACAGTAATTCTCAACTGTCCCAGATCAACACTCTCTGGGGATGAGACCTAGCACCAGGATTTTTAAATTCCCAAGTTATTCCAATGGATAGCTCAGATTGAGAAATACTCATCTCTAGGCAGCAACAATTTTAATTGATGTGTTTTGCTTGCTACCAGATGTTTGACTCATGACTGAATCCTAAATGAACTCTATCATTCCTGAAACATACCTCTGGCCTTAAATGAGTCTCATATGTGTGAAGCCTACTTTGATTGTAGGCAGGAGAAAGATATGCTGATTTTGACTAGAAACCCAAAGAGTAACCATGGCCACAGCTGGTAATTGACAAGGTCAGAGTCAGAAGGTGTCCAGATGATGATGAAGTTCCCCAGCTTGGGCCACTGTTTTCATTTATTTACTTGTTCCTTCAACAAGCAGTTATTAAGCAACTATTACATGTCAGGTACTTGGTTAGGCACATGTGGTACAATAGTAAACAAAACATGGTTCTTGACCTTAAAGATAATCCATCATTACTCTCCTATAGTTGAGGCTGTTATGAACACATTGTAACATATTGCCCCAAATCAGGAGCAACTCAGCTACAAATTAAGAGAAAGAAAAGTGATGGTGATCTGAGGCTTGGGGTGCTCAACTGTACTTCAAATCCTTTCTTAAGTCCTGAGCAGATGCTAGTTTCTGCTTCAGCTGACACAGTGGCAGGCAGATATGAAACTAGCAACTTTTGGGCATCATCATTGTTAAGTTGATGTAGCTGGGCTCTGATCTCTCCTTTGCTGTCGAAACTAGCAATGTGCAAAAGGTATGAATTTTAGCAATCTGCATCAAGTAAAATTCTGCTGCTTGTTGCAGTCAAAGGAGTATGTCCACCTATGTCCCAAAAAGGGATAAAGAAAGGTAACAACATTTGGTTATTAGACAGAAGTATGACTAAGTAACCTAATAAACAAATATCTCTGCCAGTTCATTAGAGATGTTGAATTGTAATTTTTTGAATTGTAGAGAATGATACAATGAAAGAATATTGCTCAATTAACTGCAAGCTCAAAAATGAATGATTTTTCAGGAGGAGGGAATGGTTTGGAATTCTGTTCCCAATAAGTTGTTCATAATTACCACTCTTTATGAATACATATCTCCACTGTTTCTCTTCAACTCAGAATTCAAATATCTGTAGAATATCTGTAGTTGAGATTCTATTTGTAGCTGCTTCTTTTAAAATTTAGTCTGGGTAGAGAAAACATTGCTAAGAAACCTTATGGTGGAGAGTAGCAGTCAGAAGTATCTATCTTGGTACTATCCTCTGTTATAATGGTCATCTTAAGTTGGGCACTTTATCTGTAAGTGGGGCCCATAATATCATTTTTACTTATTAAAGTAGAATTGCTGTGAGGATCAATTGAGATATGTGTATGACAGTACAGTTATACCTTGAAGTATTAACCACATATAAAGTAATATTAGTGACCAAGTTTGGGCAAGTGATGCTACTGATTAATTCACTAGGGCTGCTTGTTTTGAAGGCAGCGGACAACAAGGTGAGCTTCAGTTACCACCAGTTCAGTGATAACTGTGGTCTCAATCTAAAACCCAGATGTCTCCCTTAATATTTCGTATTTTACACTGCTTAGGGAGTATTACCAGTTTAATGTCCCACAGGTATCCCAAACTCTACACTTTGAATTCATTGCCTTCTTTCCTAAATATTATTTCTCTTACACATTTGAGAAGTTGGTAGAGTGAATAAAACAAGGACTTTGAGTCTTGCCTTCAAGGTTTGCTAATTATGTAACCAGAGAGAAACTACTTATCTTTTTTAGCTTCAGTTTTCTATCTACAAAATGGAAACATAGTAAGCACTTAGTAACTAGCTGCTAACAACCATTGTCAAGTCATCATTCTCAATCATGGCCTTTATTCCTGACTAGTTAAGCCAGAAACCTGGAACTCTCTTTCATTACTCCTGTTACCAGTTTCCATATTCCTGAACAGGTCCTAGCAATTCAATGTCTTTAATTTCTCTCAAATTCATACCATCTCTGCATTTTATTGATTACTTCCTTATAGCCACCCAATTTTAGTTAGAACCATGCACTTTCTCTGAACAAATCTTTCTAATTTTGCCTCTCAGTTACTGCACATATTCTTCCCTACCCTGGAATATCTTTCATTTACTTCTCTCATTTCACCCAATCTAGCAAGTATGTTCTTATACTTCAAGATTGAAGTCCAAGTTCACCCTTTCTTCTACAGCACTAGCTGCAGGCCCACACCTCTGTTGGACTTCAACATACTCTATTGTATTCATTTGCACATGGGTTCTATGTCTCCTTTATTATACTGTGAGCATTTCAAAGCAGAGACCTTATTTTACCATTTCTGTATCCCCTAAGCTGGCACAGTATGGGTACCTGATAAATAAATGAGTTGCCATGATGGCTCAGTGACATATTGTCAGGAAAAGGGGGGGAAGTTTGTTTTGCCATGAGTTTGTGACTTTAGGCTTATTCCTCTTCTGCTTCTTTCAGGTCTTTACTCAAGTACAGCTATCTTTCCCTTTCACTCAATCTGTTCTTGCTTAATAGAGGCAGAGAGCTAACATATCTGAGAAGATCATACCATAGTTAACTGCAGGTAGGCAAGATTACAAAATTACCCAAAACCAAATGTATCCTAATATTTTAGAGATGAACCAAAAATAGCAAAATTTCCAACACTACTGATCCAAAGAATGCAAAAGAATAAACTATCTCTTATGACAAATACTATAATAAACAGCTACCACTTATGAACTCAAAACTTATTATTCATTATTTCATTTTTTCCCTTCAACAACCCTATAAATACATAGTGATATACTAGTAAATATTTAAAAACTGGCTTCTGGTGTGTGTGTGTGTGTGTGTGTGTGTGTGTGTGTGTGTGTGTGAGAGAGAGAGAGAGAGAGAGAGAGAGAGAGAGAGGCAGAGAGACAGAAAGACAGAGAAATACTCTGATTTATTGCAGTTAACAATTCTGTGGAGTAAATACTCCCACTGAGTCAGAGTTCAAACTGCCAATGTGATGTCACTAAATTCAGTTGGAGAGAGATGCAGACTCATACAGACACAATGGACCAGGAATAACCTGAAGAGCATAGATCAGGGACGAACAGACATTTTCAGTAAATATCTTATGTTTGGTGGGCAATATATTCTCTGCTGCAACTAGTAACTCTGCTATACTAGTACTAAAGTGGCCATAAATAATATGTAAGCAAATGAACATCTAATAAAACTTTATTATGGACATTGAAATTTGAATTTTATATAATTTTCAAGTGTAATTAGTATTATTTTATTTTTTCCTAAGCCATTTAGAAAGTAAACCCATCCTTAGCTTGTAGGCTATGCCAAAACAGGTAGAGGGCCAAACTTGGCCCATGGCTATAATTTATTGATTCCAGGCATAGATAATAAAAAATAGTAGAAAAACAATTAGGAAATGATTTTTGAAGGTTTTTATGTTTGTTTTAATGTATTTTATTTAGTTTTAACAATTGACTCTCACGAGTCAGTATGAGCTGGTTCTGTCACAACACTGAAAGTAGGTATTATTTTCTCTATTTTACAGATGAGAAAACTAAGTTTCAGAGAGGTTATTTTGCTCTTGATTATACAAGACAGTAAGTGATTGAGCCAGATGTAAAGCATATCTGTCTGAGCCCATAGACTAAACCTTTAACCATTATCTGAAAGTTCTGGAGCTTTTGAGGGTGGGTTTCTGGAAGGCTGCTAGATTACTAAATGACTGAGATATGTTTTTCTGCCTGCAATAACATGGAAAATATACACATACTGGATATGCACACTTGCTGCAACTTCGTAGTTTCTTACTTTGACCAGAGATCTTTACCAGTGAGTAGAATGTGGCCAGGTAGAAGCCTTTTGTTACATATTTGAATCTTGTAAAAAAAATCTTGGTTGTTGGAAAACATTGCAATTGGTAACAAAAGAGATGGTTAGAAATTATCTGTAGGTTTCATTTATCTGCATTATCTCAATTTCTGAGGCACACTCTGAATTTCTTCCTTCTATCCCCAAGAAAAAAACATGTCTATGGCTATTCCAAACCTTTGGCCACCCCTTCCTTTGCTCTTACCCTCTGAAAATAGAAAAAATTGAGAACTTATAGCAAAAAATCATGAGTATGTTATAACCATTTTGATTCAAAATGTTACCTCTGCCATCTTGCTGGACACATCCAGCACTAAATAGATAACTTTTTCACCAGCCTGTATAAGGGATAATGTGGGAGGAGGTGGAAGGTCAGTCCCATTGATGGGAAAGCTGTGATTTAAGTCTGAGATCACATTCCATGTACTTCTGAGGCTGCACATTTGGTTCTGAAGGTTTGGAGCTTCTTGGTTGTGGGTACTTGCATTAAGGAATTCAACTACCTAGAAAAAGAACAAAGCCTACCTGATAATAAAGGCTCTCCCTTCATACTAGACATATTTATCAATCTCAAGCAACTAAAGGTAAAAGGAATAGTGAGCTGAAACATGGGAAAGTAGTGCCACAACAATGTCCTTCTTTACTTCAAGAAATGACATCAAATTTATACCTAATCTTTGGCACTCTTTACTTCAACACCGGCACCTTAAGGTAATGAAATTAAGCTCTATTAAAGCTTTTATTTTCACTTGGATAACAGAGAACAGAATGTATATATAATCTTAGTCTTAAAAACAAACATAGAAACAAACACAAAAACACCCCAAATCTTCAGCTTTCCTTAGAATGGTAGATATTGTGTTAAAGAAAATACCCTATTTCTTAAAATCATATTTAATGACCACTGCACCTTTATTGATCAGTCAACATATATTGATCTAGTGCAAATATTGATCTCTCTAAGAACAGGATAAGGAGAAAACTAATTTAAATCTACTTCCTGATCTTTCTCTCCATTTGGAAATGTAGATATAATTGATTTAATAAAACTAAACCTATGTCAACACCCCTTTTAAAGGTATACTTTGCATTGTGAAGTAATGTGTTACCCTCAATTTCCAGTGGCTATGTTCCTACAAAACATATATATATGTTTTGCGAGAGACAGAGAGAGAGAGAGAGAGATGCTTCCTGCTAATGGAAACATGGGTGCTTAGAGCTAGAAGAGTCCCTTAGTCCCATCTCTAATTTCATAGAAGAGGAAGCCAAAGCTTCAAAAAGTTGGTAATTGCTTAAGGGCAGTTAATAATTGCTTAGTAGGATGGGAACGCAGGAGTAGAACCTGTTTTTGTTTTGTTTTGTTTTGTTATTTGTTTTTAACTCCTTTGTCAATGTTTCATGACTGTGGTTGAGGGATTGTAAAGCTTAACTGACTGGCTGGATTTAATGAGCAGGTCTTTCAAAGGGTCACAAAGACAGCACCTACTTACAAACAATGTGAATGAAATACATGGAATTAGATTGACTTCACATATTAAAGCTATAAATTTAAAAGCTATAAATTTAAAACATAATGGATCAGGCCAACATATATGAAAAATTGCTTCAAAGTTACAAATGACTCCTACCCTTGACTAAAACCAGATTGAAGAAAAAAGTTATCTAAAGAAAGAATGTGTCAGTCCAATAGGCTTTGGTCAACCCTGGAAGCAGAAAACTTCACAGAGGCATGTTCCCACAGTGCTCCAAGCTCTGTGGAGAAGAGATGGCTCACAGACTTGGCCTTTAGGTTTTTGTGGAGATAGATATATCTAGTCCTGAAGGTTTATGCCGCTAAATCTCTGCATCACCTAAAAGTCCCATCTTTCTGATTCCATGCTCTCAGAGCAGGCTTCTGGTGACAATTTGACTATTCTGTGATGCTTCCTTCAGAGAAAAAATGAACTAGCCTGAAGAGGCAAGTATTGGATCCTTATGACACAGTATTCTTTTTGTTCTGTATTTATAGACTAGTCTTTTGTCTTTTGTCAATTAGTGTGAGTTTCTGAACCTACAAAGCTAAGGGTTACTTGACTTCCCTTGATAGCACCTGACTTTTCAAGTTCTAGACTATTCAAAACAAAGGAAAGAGAATTAGAAAGTGAAATTAAAATAAGAGTGGTTTGCTACCTCAAATGAGAGAAACATCATCATGTGCTATATCACTCTCATTCACCCAGTATACTTTCTTATGAAAGAACACAAGAACACAACAATTTATTTTGAGATCTATAGGTCTCCCCTTGTTAAATAATCCCTGGAAAGCAAATAATCACTTTTCTAAAAGAATCTATTTTAAGTGATTGATCATCTTTGGGTCCTCAGTTTTCCTTTTCTTTTTAATCTGTAAAATAAAAACTAGATGAACTTCAAGGTCCCCCAAACTCTAAAACATAGTGAATCCGATCTTTCTATTTAAATACTTAAAACGTATCAGTCTATCTTGGGAGGAGATGAAATCTTGTAGTAGTTTATCATTCCAAGGCGATACTTACAGAAGATAAACTTTGCATGAACATTATTGATGCAGTTGCATTTTGGGGTGCTATTATATATAAATATGCATCCTCGGAAAAGCTTACTACAATTTTCTTGGAGGCAAAGGCTTTTTTTACACACAAACATGCCTGTGGTGTCAGATGAACACCTAAAAATAGAAAGAAAAGTTGAGTCTATTTTAGATATTCTTGTGGTTTTTTTCTTTACTAGCTCATATAATAATTAGTTGCAAAGATTGTAGATTGTTAGATACTCATAAAACATTTTTTAAAGAACTGTTAAGATTGTTCATCAATTTAGAAATATACTCCACTTTATTTTAAAGACTTTGATCTTGATGAAGAATTCTGTATTGCCAAGGGCATTAACAACTAAATAGAGATGAAGTAAAAGTTATGAAGAAATCAACATGAACTTTTGGAGATCCAAGGAAGAGCATGACTAACAGTATCCTGAGTTGGGGCTCCTTGATCACATTGCCCTTGAACATTAGAGGAAGTAGAAAATGAATATGTAATGATGATATTTAAAATAATTATTTTCTAAAGAAATAATCTTAAATGCTGTCAATGGGAGTGAAAAACAATATAACCTTTAGGAAAGGAATCAGTCAATAGCTACCAAAATTACAGCTGAGAGTACCTTTTGACCCGGTAATTCTTGGAAGCTATTCAGTAGATATACAAATCTGCCTGTACACATGAGAAATGACCAGACAGACAGACAGACAGGCTTCTATTTAGCTTCATATAGGCCTATAATTTCAGGATTTGGAGAAAAGGAAAGAATCACATTTAAGTATAATGTAGTGAATGTTTATGTCCCCCCTAACTGCCTATGTTGAGATCTGAATTCCCAATATGATGGTATTAGGAGTTTGGGCCTTTGGGAAGTGATTAAGTCATGAGAGTGGAGCCTCATAATGTGATTAATGACCTAATAAAAGAGACCCCACAGATCTCCTTTTTTCTTTCTGTCAGGTGAGGACACAGTGAGAAGATGACCGTTTATGTTCCAGGAGGTGGGCCCTCACCAGACACTGAATCTGACAGTGCCTTCATCTTGGACTACTAGCCTCCAGCACTGAGAAATTCCTGCTTTTTATAAGCAACCTAGTCTATGATATTCTGTTATAGCAGCTCAAATGGACTAAGACACCAAATAAGCAAAGAAACCTTTCCTATTCTTCAGTCTGTATTATCCAAGCATGCCTGCTTTTTTTCTTGCAAGTAATCCACTATTTTAGCCTTACAAGAAATGTTAAAAGGATTTCTTTAAGCTGAAAAAAAAAAATGGTACTAATTAATAACAAGAAAACATACAAAAGTAAAAATTTCACTGGTGAAAGTACGCATATAGTTAAAGCAATGGATGAATCACTTATAAAGCTATTGTGCAGTTAAAAGGAAAAAAATAGTAAAAATAAAACTACAATAATTAAGGGATACATAAGACATGTTGAAGGGCGTAAAAATGTAGTTTTAGAATGCATTTAAACTTACCTTACTACCAATTTAAAATAGACTGTTTTATAGATATACACTGTTCTATGTGAGCCTAATGATAACCACATACAAACACCAAAAACCTATAGTAGATACACAAAAGATAATGAGAGAGGAATGTAAGTATAATACCAAATAAAGTCATCAAACCACAGGGAAGAGAACATAGGAAGAAAAAATGAACAGAGAAACTACAAAACAGTCAGTAAAAAAAATAACACAGTGGCAGTGAGTACCTATCAATCAATGATTATTTAAATGACTAAATTCTCCAGTCAAAAGACATTGGGTGGATGAATGTATAAATAAACAAGACCTACTTATATGCTGCCTATAAGAAACTCACTTCAGATGTAAGGAGACACACAGACTGAAAATGAAGGGATGGCAAAAGATGTTTCATGCAAATGGAAACCAAAAGAAAGCTAAGGTAGCTATACTCATACATGACAAAAAGACTGTAAAACAAAGATTGTAATAAAAGATAAAGCAAGGCATTACATAATGATAAAGAGGTCAATCCAGCAAGAAGATGCAACATTTGTATATATATATATACACCCAAAATAGGAGCACCAAAATATATAAAGAAAATACTAACATAGCTAAAGGGAGAAATTGCCAGCAAGAAATAATAAGAAAGACTTTAACACTCCATTTACATCAATGGATGGATATCCAGACAGAAAATCAATAAGGAAACAACAGTCTTAAAGGGCACTTGGAGCAGATGAACTTAATAGATATATACAGAACATTCTATCCAAAAGAAGCATCATACACATTCTTTTTCAAGTCCACATGGAACATTCTCCAAGATAGGTCATGTTAAGCCACAAAACAAGTGGCTTAAACTCAAGAATATTGAGATCATATCAAGCATCTTTTTCAAACACAATGCTATAAATCTAGGTATCGATTACAAAAGAAACCGTAAAAAACAAATATGTGGAGATTAAACAACATGCTACTGAAGAAACACTATATCACTAAAAAACTCAAAAAAGAAATGAAAAAAATACCTAGAAGAGAATGGAAACAGGAATATAACATACAATAATCTATGGGATGCAGCAAAAGTGTTTCTAAGAGGGAAGTTCACATCAATACAAACGTACTTCAAGAAACAAGAAAAACCTCATACAAACTTTCTAACCTTACACCTAAAAGAACTAGAAAAAGAACAAACAAAGCCCAAAATAGTAGAAGGAAGAGAATATTAAAGATCAGCTGGAAATAAATAAAATAAAAACTAAAAAAATATATTAATGAAACATCTTTAAAAAGATAGATGAAATTAACAAACCTTGAGCTAAACTTACCAAAAAAATAAAATTAGAAAGGTAAGAGAAGTTACCAGGAATATTACAGAAATTCAAAGGATTGTAAGAGACTACCATGAATAACTATACTCCAACAAACTAGGCAACCTAGAAAAAAATAGATAAATTTCTAGAAACATACAATCATCTAGGACTGAATCATGAAGAAATAGAAAATCTGAATTCAACATTTACTAGAAGGAGATTGAATCAGTAAGCAAAACCCTCTGAACAAAGAAAAAATCTAGGACCAGACAGCTTAACCAAACATTCAAAGATTTAATACCGATCCTTCTCAAACTCTTCCAAAAAAATTGAAAAGGAGAAAATGCTTCCAAATTCATTTTATGAGGCTAGCATTACCCTGATAACAAAACCAGATAAGGACACCACACATTCAAAAACAAAACAGAACAATACAATACAAAAGGAAATTATAGTCCATTATTCCTGATGAACATAGATGTAAAAATTCTTAACAAAATATTAGCAAATCAAATTTAACATATATTAAAAAGACCATGCACCATGATCAAGTGGAATTTATTCCAGGGATGCAAAGATGGTTCAGCATCCACAAGTCAATGTAATATATCACAATAACAAAATGAAGATCTGAATAATATGATCATCTGAATAAATAAAAAAAAAAGCATTGAGAAAATTTAACATCCATTTATGATAAAAGCCTCTCAATTAAATGGGTATAGAGGAAACATACTTTAACATAATAAAGGCCATATACAAGAAGCTTGCACAGCTAATATCATACTTGGTGAAAATTTTAAAGTTTTTTTCTCTAAGATCAAAAACAAGACAAAGATGCTCAGTGTCACCATTTTATTCAATATAGTATTGGAAGAAGTCCTCACCAGAGCACTGAGGGAAGAAAAAAAGTTATCCAAATAGGAAATGAAGAAGTAAAACTATCACTATTTGTAAATGACATGCCATTTTATATAGAAAACTTTACCAAAAAAAAAATTGTTAGCACTAATAAATGAATTCAGTAAAGTTGCAGGATACAAAATTACTCTACAAAAATTGGTTGCATTTCTACACACTAACAATGAACTATCAGAGAAATTAAGAAAACAATCCAATTTACAATAGCATCAAAAAGAATAAAATATCTAGGAATAAATTAGCCAAACAGATTAAAGACCTGTATACTGAAAATTATAGGACACTGATGAAAGACATTTAAAAAGACACAAATAAATGGAAAGCTATTTTGTGCTCACAGTTTGTAAGAATCAATATTGTTATAATGTCTATACTATTCAAAGTAATCTACACATTCAATGCAATCCCTATCAAAAATCCAGCAGCATTTTTCACAGAACTAGAACAAACGATTGTAAAATTTATATGAAATCACTAAAGACCCTGAATAGCCAAAGCAGTCTTGAGAAAAAAGAATGTCTGAAGTATGCTTTTTAATATCTAACTACACTTAAAAGCTATGATAATCAAAGCAGTATGGTATTGCTGTAAAAACAGACACATAGATCAATGGAACAGAATAGAGAGCCCAGAAATTAACCCACATATATATGGTCAATTAATATATGACAAAGAAGGCAAGAATATACAATAGAGAAAGAACAGTCTTTTCAATAATGATGCTGGGAAACTGGACAGCTACCTGCAAAAGAATTAAACTGGACCATTATCTTATACCACATAAAAAAATGAACTCAAAATGGATTAAAGACTTGAATATAATACCTGAAATTATAAAACTCCTAGAAAAAAACAGTTGGTAAGCTCCTTGCCATTGGTCTTAGCAGTGTTTTTTGTTTGTTTTTGTTTTATTCTTTTTGGATCTGACTCCAAAGGCAAGGACAACAAAAGCAAAAATAAACAAATGGAACTATATCAAACAGAAAAGTTTCTGTATAGAAAAAAAAACCATCAACTAAACAAAAGGCAACCTACTGAATGGGATAATATATTTGCAAATCATGTATTCAATAAGTGATTAATATAAAAAAATATTAAAAACTCATACAACTCTACAACAAAAATGATCTAATTAAATACTGTGCAGAGGATCTGAATAAACATTTTCCCAAACATACAGATGGCCAATAGGCACATAAAGAGATGCTCAACATACTAATAATCAGAGAAATGCAAATCAAAGCCACAATGAGATATTACCTCATACCTGTCAGAATGGTTATATAAAACTTTAAAGTTTTATATAATAAAATTTAGTCAGAACAAAATTTTTTTCCAAAAGTCAACAATATAAAAATCTGACATTATAAAACAGTATACAATATAATAAAAATATTTGAATAAATTTTAAGAGCATTTACACATCATTCAGAACTGTATTGTAAAATATTACAGCCTTTCGTGAACAACTTTCTGATGGTTATTTCATCAGTGCAAAACAATAGGATGTGTCTCTCATAGCCTTATCCTTTATTCCCATAATCAATAGATCAGCAAAACATTCTATCGAAGTTATATTTCATCTTGTACCTTGACCATTCAATTAGTATTGCTAAAACAATATTTTAAGTTCAAACTAAATATTTATTCAAACAACCATCTGTAGAACTCAATTTTATATACAACATTGTTTCTTTTATTTTTAGGAAGAAAGATAATACATTGTTTCAGGACTTGCCCTTAGAAGTTAAGTGTTTAAGTTTTCTTTTAAGCTGATTTTGGAACAATAGACCTAATATGATCCCGTAAATATATATACGTGTATATATGTAATTATTGCTATTTGTACTACGTATGTAATGTGTGTGTGTGTGTCTGTGTGTGTGTGCGCGCGTGCACGCGCGCGTGCGCACGGCACTGAATAGAAGAAGATATTATTTCCCTTTTATTTTTCATAATTTGGTATTGCTTGACTTTTTTTGCAACAAACATGAATTATTTTTATAGTGATTGACATTTATTTTTAGAAAGATTGAAATTCAAGCCAAGGGCTTACATAGTCTTCATAAGGACAAAACCTAATTTCCACTTCTGGAAATTTGTCTTGAAGCAAAAGGGAAAAAAGAGTGCTCTGCATGGGATGGGATATTTAGGCTGTTTGGGGTTACATTCTACCTCAGAGACCGTAGTAATGCACCTCTTGCCTACTCTTCCTAACACTTCTTCCCCACCCCCATCCCTCCACCCCCACTTTCTACCTACATTAGACTATAGGTTCACAGGGACAGGAACCACCATGCTTGTCCTTGAGTCCTCTGCAGTGCCTAGCACAGCATCTGTACATAAAGATCATTCACTATGTGTTTGCTTAAGTGGCATTATGAAGTTAAAGAAGTTGGTATACATCAGATATATGAACAGCCTTCAATAACTATTCTTTTCTTTTATCTTTCTGTGCAGTCATATTCTCATTTTTGCTTTACTTATCAATTTCTTCATTAAGATCAGGAGTACTACCTGATTTTGAGGTTGGTTATCTCCAATACTTCTTCATTCCTCAGATGGCCAAATTAGTTAATGAAATCTATATAGATAGCTGGAGACAACAAAGCTTAGTGTAGAGAACATGGTTTTTGGCATCAAATAGACATGGATTTAAATTACAGCTCTGTAATTTACTAGCTGTTTGTCTTGGGACAAAATTCTTAACTTTATTTGAGCCTCAATTTCCCAATTTGTGATAACAGCAACTAATTTTAGTGTATGAGAGAATTAAAAAATACATGTAGAATGCCTGGCACTTAGTTAAAGCTTAAAAAACAGTAGCTCTCTTCTTAGTTTATCCCAGTTCCTCTATCTCTCCCATCTCTCTACTTTAGCATTGTCAAATGCTATCATCTGGTCATAATCAAATGCTTTTAAGAGTCTCTGCAAACTCTTCAGGATGCAGAGTGGGGTGCCTGTTAGATTACTATATCATTCAATTACCAAGAGAGTAACTTCAAAAGAGAGCTAAGAATTAAAACAGGCTTAGGAAATTTCATACCAATGACACAAATAAGAAAATGGGAAATTGTACCCCATGTCCCAGTCCTTCTATTTGAGCTGTAGTTACAGATCTTGAGCCACCCCATTACTGAAGTCCTGAGCTACTTTCTCAGTGCCTCTGCTTCTGCTCCTACTGGTAGCTGCTGGGGCTCTTGTTCAGTGTAGCTTCAAACAGTCATTTGCCAAAATTATTTAACGTTTGTATATAGCAGGTGTACCAGTATGTGCCAGGGAGTATCATGAATGTTTAACTTGATCTACAGCTTATGAGAATCCTTTGAAGGTTATCTTTTGCATGGAAAAGAAAAGGTAACTGCTCCATCTCTCCCCACTCTCTGCCTTCCTTCTGATCAACATACTCCTCAGAAATAGTGTCTTGGACTGGGCGTAATGTGAAATTCTACTAATTTATACTCTGTCAAGAGAAGACAACCATATTTTTATAAGTGTGGAAGGTTTATGTTTCTGTCTGGACATGTATGTTTACTGCCTCTGATAAGATGGGAAATGAAGATAGTCATAATTGTGATTATTCTCTTTACAGCTCATACTCAGAGATAAAACTAGTTTTTGATCCTTAAC
Organism: Macroglossus sobrinus; assembly: GCA_004027375.1. Lineage (NCBI taxonomy): Eukaryota > Metazoa > Chordata > Mammalia > Chiroptera > Pteropodidae > Macroglossus > Macroglossus sobrinus. The sequence continues at coordinate 20,119 of PVKZ01000598.1, forward strand.
AAAAAATTTCAGGAAGGATTTTGTAAGTTACAAAGCAAAGAGTTCTTCAGAAAGGCTAACTGGGCAATGACATTTTGCTTAGTTTTACTTCATAATTTATACTCGTTTATTATATTTTCATATATTTTGTGAATAACACTCTTTCCAATAATATTATTGGTATATTAATATCAATGGTTTGTTTTGCTTAGTTCTCACTTTTAAAGATTGAACACAGTAAATCTTGTTGTTCTTTTCACTTGATTTAAAACTCCTTTAATGAAATTCTGAATTCTTACCTTTTCATATGATTCTTGTTTTACTTTGCTTTAATTATTAGCTTTCCATGTGGCTGGTATTAAAATTTTTATGAAAAACACTCTTCTCTTGGTAGCATTAAACAGGCAAAAAGAAGCTTTAGTTATCATTTTCTATAACCAAAAAATAGAAAAGCCTATTTTATCACTTGTAAATCTTTAATGATTGACTTTCTGGTTATACTTCAATAAAATAGTAATAAAAAAATAATGCACATATTTTGAATGAACCATTTCTTTTAGAGACAGTATTAGACTTTGAGAAAAATTAGGAGTAAAATAAACTTCAAATGGTTATCTGGAAGATATATGAGGACACATTGTGTGTCTGGGCTTGCCTACATAATTTTCCCAATTTTGTGAAAGGCTTTTAAGCTTTTACCAAACAAATCCTTTCCATGTCACATCCATAGGCATGTTCAAGACCACACCTTATGATGGTACTAATTTCACTAACACATTACCAAAAGGAGGCTTTTAAGTAATGGAGCTATGATCCTCCTTTACTATAAGGTGAAAATAATCAATTACATTACAGAACATTCAGGTGAAAAGAATTTTGCTCTTTGACACTCCTTCCAGACTCTCACTCTTTCTGTCTGAGAAGTCTCACCCTCAGGATAGAACCCAACAACATGATTTTAAATCATGCTTATTCACCAATCAAACATCTTGTCTTCGTTGCCATAATGTATTATTTTTAAGTTGCTACTCCCAAAACAGTCATGTTGGAAAACAAAAACACTAAAGTTAATAGTCACCAACAGCAACAAATAAAAGAGGACTAGATCAACAGTCTATGATCTGAGACTACACAAAATTAGGTGAACAAACTGGCTTGGCCGTAATTATAATTTTTGATGCAATCTTTAAGAAACACAGCTCTCTTTATTGCTCATGCTACAAACCAAGCAGTGTTGTTAGCTTCTTAAAGGAGGCAACAGGTCTTTTCTAATGGGATAATGGTTTTGACTTTATACTTGCCACTCACCTTTATGTTTGGGATGAGGTTCTGATCCTTGGATACCTGAGGATTGATTGCTATAAGTAATCACTCCAGTTCCCGGTACTAGGAATTCTACACTTAAGTCAATAAGGAGAGTCACAAGCTTCAGGCTGCAAACAGGACCTGCATTGTCCCTGTGGATCATGTTAGAGAAGCCTCTGGTTTACTCACACTCGTCCTGCTGGGTACATTGTGCCTGGTTGTCAATGGGAAAGTTTCTTCTTGAACTTGAAAAGTCCTAGAACTTGTGATGAAGGAGGTGTCTTCTTCACAAAATCTGGGATGGATCTATCTGAGACCTGCCTCTACAAGTCCTTTTGCTCTAAGCAATGCCATACTTTCCTGTTCTTTGGCTGAGCTTTCTTCTTAATCATGGTTGGGCAAGAAATCTTTCACCTCTTACTCATTTTCTGTTTCTCAGAGAAGGAAAACAATACAAAAGAAGCTTGAAAGACAGTTTGCCTAGCTGGATGGGCTGAAAATTAGAGAATCTGGATTATTCAGTCCACTTTCAGAAGAAAAACCATTAACTGTAGTGATTTTTCTCTCATTATTCTTGATAGCCTTCTCCACCTGTCAGTATAACTAATTCCCCACTGCACTCAAGTCATTTTTTGTTTGTTATAAGATTCTCTTGTCTGCTCATTTTGAAGATTCAGAAATCCATCCTGTAGTCCTGTCCCTGGGGCCCTTGCGTCAGATAGTCTGGGCAAGCTCTCAGCTGATGGCTGGGGCAGAGGTATCACATATCCCCCAGGGAGGGTCAAGCACCAAGATCTTGGACGCCTATGCAGGCCACAGAGGCTTCTCCCTCTCCCCTTGCTGCCTTTTTCTCTGGACCAGGGAAAAAAGTGAATTTCTCTTTCAGGAATTCTCTTGTGAGAGCAAAGCACTGCTTCCTTCAACCTTTCATTTCTCTAGTACCTATTACAGGACCTTGTAAATATTTTATGAGTGATTAATAATACCTGGTAATTACATAATGCTTTAGAGTTTACTAATGTACCCATTTAAATGTCAAGTCCCAGAATAAGGATTGCCATATTACATAGTAATTCTATTCTTAATTTTTTGAGGAACCTCCATACCTCAAAAGTTTAAAAACATTTATCCATTAAGATATATGCACTCCAATGGTCATTGCAGCAGCATTATTCACAGTGGCCAAGATATGAAAACAACTGAAGTGACCCTTGATAGATGATTGGATAATGAAGATCTGGTACATATATACAATGGAATATTACTTAGCCATAAGAAGAGATTAAATACTTCCATTTGTGACAACATGGATGAATTTTGAGAATATTATGCTAGTGAAAGAAGTCAGACAGAAATAGTTGAGAACCATATGATTTCACTCATATGTGGGATATAAAACTGAAAGCAGCAAACAAATAAGACAAACAAAAACTCATAGACACAAACAACAGTTTAGTGATTACCAGAGAGAAAGTGAGGTTGGAGGTAGGTAGAAAAGGGTAGAGGGGGTCAAATATATGGTGGTAGAAGAAGATTTGAATTTGGATGGTGAACACACAATGCAAAATACAAATGATGTATTATAGAATTGTACATTTGAAACCATATAATTTCATTATCCAATTCACCCCAATAAATTTAAAAAATGTCAATTCCCTGATGCGGGTATAATTTTTACTTCTGTTATTCAGAAGACACTGAGTCTCAGAAAGATTATGAAAATTAGCCTTGGGGACAGGAAATAACATTTATTGTGTGATAGGTTTCATCATGCCTATTTTATGATTGACAAAACTCAGGCTCAGAAAAATCTAAGTAACTTGTTCAAGGTTAGGTGAGTATTATCATATTGCTAGAATGAATCCAACTGATTCTAAATTCCATTGTTTATCACCATATCATATTCTTTCATGTTCTCAAGAAACTAGAAATGAATTAAGGGCTGCAGCATTGAAGAAATTTTTTTTCCTGCTGTCTTTCTGCTTGAAACCTCTTCTCTCGTTGTTTCTCATCTGCTTTTTCTTCAAATTCCAGTTCTGATTTGAAGCCTGAGCTGATCTCCCCAACTAGGTCAAATCCCCACTTTCATGCTTTAATAGAATCAGATCCCTCTCTTTTGAAGCATGATTATGGTTACAATGTCACATTCATATTGTGCAAGTGGTTGTCTGGTTCCTGCTGAAGGGCATAAGAGAGAGGGGGCCTTATCTATTTTGATCACCATCCCTTCAGTACCTAGCTTAGTAAACTCAAAAAATATTTGTTGAATAAATAAATGACTAAATGAATGGAGTCAGGAGAAGTAAATAAAAGCCAGATTATTATAGTGTGACAATACTCTTCCCTCTACCCCCACTTTGAATGCTTTGCTTCTAGAAGGTACCTTTTCTGTTCTAGAATAGTTTCCGGCTTGCTCCTTCTTGACAGACAGCACTTGGGTATTGGTGCTCCCCTGGTGTGGAGGAGAATGGAATGTCATCTGTCGCCACATGGCTGCCAAGGCTGCTCACTCTGCATCTCAGAGGTCAGCTTAGTTATCTTGTCTTCTGGGGCAAATCCGGCTGTGGGTTTTCCCACTCACTCACAGTGTGTCTACAGAGCAGAAATCCAAAGATTTGGCAACTCTGAAGTCTTTGCCTGTAACTGTGACTCACTGAATGGAACAATACACTTCATTTTCAACTTTCCTTGGCAGTTTATTTCTTATGTCAGTCTTGTGATTTTAAGGAAAACATTATTCCCGTCAGCAAAGAATTATGTCTCATACTGTGAGACTAGCTTTATGTCAAATATTAGAAAAGAGTTTCTTCTTGCCATCATGAATATTTATATAAGTCGTTCAATGGCTGAGGGGCCATTGAGGACTGACATGCAGCTTTCTTTCTACCTGTTCTTATCAACAGTTACAGTGGCTCCCTTAGAATGTGGCAGTGGAGAATGTTGGCTACAGATTGCATACAAATTTATAAAGAACGGCCATAAATAAACAATCTTGTCTAGCTTTACCTGGGTTAAAACCTAAACAAGCCACCCAGGCTTTGCTCACCCTGAGCTCAGGGTCCAGGCATGACATCCATTTCTGTCTATCTGCTTTCTGCTTGCTTGTTTCTGGAACCCAATGCCTAGGACTGGCCACTTGACTTGACTCCACTTTCGTTATCTGTTCCTTACAGGATTCCCAGTCACTGACCAATTCTCTTACCAAGTCTGGGAGTCGTGTTCACTCCTAAATGCCTTTCCCACCATCTCTCTTCTGACCTACTCTCAGCAACCAGACTTGGGGCCAGGCCAGTATGAAGATCTTTGCTTACTGCCTTCCCCGCTGCCAGGCTGACCCTGAAAGAGACAAAACTAAAAAGCAGGAGAAAAGTGACCTAACTAAATTACTTAAAAATCATTCCTAAATAGAGTGTTCACTTGAGATAAAGTTTGACTTTGAAAATAGAAAGAACAATTGATCCTTTCATTCAAAAAATATTCACTGTTTATGTCTATAGATATTTTGATATCTAAGAAATGAAATATTCTTGAAGCAAAGAAAAATGGAAATACAATGTTCAAGCATTTATTTCAATGTTGTAAACACTATAGGAATCTGCTCTGCTTTCATCTACTTTCAAGAAAATAAGACTTATTTAGAAAAGAAAGTAAGAGTGTTTCAATTTCAGTAACTGAAGAACCTTTGTTCATTGTGTGACTATGCAGTTCGACCTGGCCCCACAAGGCCTCTCTATTTCTTTTCATGGAGCCTGGTGATGGAGACTCACAATCAAAGTGAGTAAAACATGCAGCTGGTGTCAAAGAAGTCAAGGGATTTGACATCTTGAGGTGTTCAAGAAAGTTTTGGCTTTTGTTTCAACTCTTGCAGCAATCCCATTCAGAAAAAGAAAGTAGAATATTGCTGGACCGCAAGACTTACGGGCTGCTTTAGTTTTGAAATGTTTATGAAGTAAATCAAAATAGAAGTGAGACAAATTGTAAAGACTAAGAATTAAATAAAACAGAGTTTGCCAAGGACCCAGATGGCACATTTCATACCTTCTTTACCCATTTTCGTCAAAGTTATCCAGTAGTCCCCTCTTGTCCATAGTTTCACTTTCTCTGGTTTCCGTTACCCATGGTCAACCGTGGCCTGAAAATATTAAATGGAAAATCACAGAAATAAACAATTCAGCAGTTTTAAATTGTGCACCATTTTAAGTCATGCGATAAAAATCTCATGCTGTCTTGCTCCATCTCACCTGGGCCATGAATCACTCCTTTGTCCAGCGTTTCCACACTGTACACACTCCCTGCCCATTAGTCACTTAGTAACCATCTCAGTTATTGGATCGACTGTAACAGTACCACAGTGCTTGTGTTCAAATGACCCTATATTACTTAATAATGTCCTCAAAGCACAAGAGTAGTAATGCAGGCAATTCAGATATGCCAAAGAGAAGCTGTAAAGTGCTTTCTTTAAGTGAAAATGTGAATATGGTACAATAAGATATTTTGAGAGAGGGAGACCACATTTCTATAACTTTTATTACAGTATATTATTATAATTATTCTATTTTATTATTAGTTATTATTGCTAATCTCTTACTGTGCATAGTTTATAAATTAAACTTTATCATAGGTATGAGTATATATGAAAAAATATTGTGTATTTAGGATTTGGTACCATCAGTGGTTCAAGGCATCCACTAGGGGTCTTGGAATGTATCCCCTGCAGGTAAGTGGGGACTACTGCACTCATTTTCAAAACAAAGAAGTGAAGTGGATGGTCCAGATAGGGTCTGAAAAGTCATTTGTGTTTGTTGAATCACCAAAATTCTAAAGCTTGGAGCTCTTACATTTCATGTCTAGTTTCTTGAATTCTCCCCATGCAGTGTTTTACCCCAGGGTTTTTGCTATTATGCCTCCTCTACACCCTCACTGTGCAATAACTCTGCAGATCGTTTTGTGCATGAAAAGCCTCTCTAAAATTTGCCAGCATGGAAAACAAGATCTGCTTTTAATGATAACCTAATAAAAAAATGGGAGAAAGGATATAAAATAGTCCTCATTTGTAAAACAGGCATAAATTTTCCTTCTATAAAATATGTATCTGTCTGGCACCAGATAGTATTTAGCATCATGTGGATGTAAAATATTATCATTATTACTATTATTGTTTTCCAGAGAAGAAAAAAAAAGAAGGCAGAAATATAAGAGAAATTTTTTAGAGAGATAAAAATAAGCAGGGAGACTCAGGGAACAATAAACAGAAGTAGAAGCACAAAATTTCGACACTGCTCTTTCCTAGTCTCCCATTATGTTTTCTTCCTTCTCTGATTCTTGTCCCAATATGTCTCTGAAGCTCCGGGGATCTGCCAGACTTCCCTGCTGCTCCCAACCCTACCCCCAAAGGGTAACAGGTCTTTTGGTTTTCCTTCCTCTCCTCTGCTACTTGTAATGCTTCGCTGAACCCTGCCGCCCCTGAAAACACAACAGCAAAGGAAAACTGCAACTGGCTGAAAGACCTGGCATTTGGGGCATTAGGGCTCCCCCTTCTGTTCTTGGGGTGCAGGTACCCCAGGGCTCTAAATCTCTAGATGAAAACTCCAGACAAAATTGACCTGCAGGATCTTCATTCCACCATGCACCAAAATACCAATTAGACTGGTGCTTTTCAATTGTAATGTACCTGAGGAGTACCTGTTCAAATACAGATTCGAAATTCATAGGTCAAGGTGAGCCCAATATTTTTCACGTTTACCGTGCTCCCAGGTGCTGCTGAGGTTACTGGTCCTTGAGCCACTCTTGGAGTAGTCTCTGAATCAGAAGGGCTCCCAGGGAATATTGAGTGATTTACTTGGTGATTACAGCCCTTACACCGAAAAGGAGGCAATCTTTGTAATCTATAAATATAGTTTTTACCTTTTTATAGGAAAGGCCTATATTTTTTCAGAACTCAGGAAAAAAACATTGCATTAATTATGCATTTTTATGGTGATGCCATTCTTAAATATTCTTTATAAAGAAACAAGTACAGAATTAAAAAAAAAAGATATGTTTTAAATTCTTGAAAGTCACACTATTATTAAAGCCTCAAATACAATGTTTTCTTATTGGTCATATGTGAGCCATGATAAGATTGCTTTAATGATCTCCAATATGTGGCCTCGAGCAGGCATTTCCCAAGGATGTACATTATTCAAACAGGGAATTGCTTTCTTGGTTTTTATTTCTCTCTTTTTTTTCACTCATTCATTTGTTCAAAAATAAAATTGTATCAAATATACCTAAAGAAAGCTCTTTAAAATGTAAAATTGTGTTTCTACTTGATGCCAGGCATTGTTCTAAGCTGGATATTAGAGTGAATGAAATGGGCCAAGTCCCTGTCCTGATGGAGTTTACGTCCTAAATAATAAAGAGGGGGAACAAAATAATACAGTGGGATAGCTAATGAAAGTGTTATAGAGAATAAGAAATTAGGTAACCAGGAGAAGGCAATGAGACAGTGGAAATTGGGATTTGCTATTTTGTCTTAGGAGATTGGGGAGGGTCTCACAGATAAGATTATTAGGAGTGAATAAGGAACCATGACAATATGTGAGAAATAGTGCAAGAAAAGGAAAAGGCAATTATGATTAGTAGGCTCTGAAGTTGGAGGTTGCCCGGAGTGGAGTAAGCATAAGGAAGAGCCTGAGAGCTGCCACAGAGAGGGTCCTGAGACTAGAGGGGCTTGGGCATGGAGGCCCTCTCTAGTGCACAGTGGAGGTACGACAGAATCTGACTTTCAGATCATTTTTTGAGAGAAGGCCAAGGGTAGAAGCAGGGGCGAGCGAGGGGCTTATTGCTGAATACAGATGAGACAACGGAGATGTAGAGAGCTCAGAAAACAGTTTTGGTTGTTTTCAGTTAGCCTTTCTTCAGCTTTCTAGGAGTTCCTTTCCCCATCTTCACTAAATAATTTTGCTGTGGAGGTGAAATAAAAGCCTTTCAGTTCATAAGCTTATTAAGAGAGGAATCAAAGAATACTTCTTTGCCTGCCCGGAAGTGCCTAGCATAATGCTGACTGATGACAAAACATAAAACGGGAAACAATAACACTAAAATAACCTGAGATCTGTAGTTATCCCTAGTCAAATGACATAGAAATACAGTCTAAGTTTATAACATAAGGACATGATTTTCAATACCTTGTTTGTAAGTGCTCCATAAAAAGTTAGAGTTATTATTATCAATATAATTATCAGTTACTCTCAGCTGGGGTCCCCTTGCTCTCAGAGACCTACATATAATTGACTTTTATCCATGTCAATTCCATGGCCTGTGGAATACCAAGCTCTGCCTCCTAGATTTCTGCAACTACCTGGACACTTAATTTCTTAAAATTCCCATTTTCTACATCCATATGTGCTGCTTCTGTGCTTCACATTGTTTCAGATGTATTGTTTTGAATTTTCCAAAGGAACACGTACATGTTGTGTTTATGAGCAATTTAGACTTTATTGAAGAGTTCATAGGGAAAGTAAAAGAGGTATTTGTCACAGAAAAAAAATGAAACAAAACTTTTACGCTACTTAAAGTATCAGCGTTCTTTTAGTAATAATCACACCTTGGATAAACCTTATTGGCTAAGATACTGTCAATGTGCAAAGCTAAGGTATCAGCATTCTTTAAATAATATTGTACAACTATGGAGCTTCCCTGTCGCCCAAGTTGTCTCTGCCTCTTTCTATCTTGAGATATCTTTATTGCTCTTCCTATCTCTCTTTTCCTTACTTTCAAGAGAAAAACCATCCAGCTCACCACCACCAATACAATCCCTGGCCTCCTGCAGAACCAGTGCCCTGCTTCTCTCAATCCTGGGCACCACTGAGAAATCAGGCAGGGTGGGAGGATTCGATGGCTCGTTCCCTTAACCTCAAACATTTATAAAGTGTTCCCAAGAGAGATTCTGGAGAATGAGTTTTTAAGGACAATTCTGGCTTAGGCACTCATCTCCCTGGGTGGCTTCAAGAGCCACTCCAGCTTATTTCTATTTCTACTCCTCTACATATGAAGTCAAAATATTTACTCTTCTATTCTGTTTCTTGTGATCTATCATTTCTGTTTCCGTAAGTTGCTATTTTCCCTTTAACTAGCTGGGCATAGCTAAGGTGTCAGAGGTTTTCCCATATCCCTCAGCTCCCAGCGCCCTAACTTGATCTCAGTTTTCTTAAACAAACTATTATGATTATTTTAAGAGTTTTAGATGTGGCTTACTTGAAAATTCCAATGAAGGCTCTGCACAAACTGAAACCATCTTTAATCTTTTTTCTCTGTTGCTTATTACTCACCAATTCTTTTTCTGTCTCCTATATTAGTACTTTCTCCTATTCCTTTTTCTGTTCTCCTCTAAAAAGGCTAGGAAACAACTTCTAAAAAATATTATTACAATGTATCTTTACCTAAATAGTTGTTTTTATTTTTTCTCTGTTAGAAAATAATGGGATTTTTTTTTAAAATACAGATTCTTACTGTCGCATAGCTAGGAAAAATTTTAAAAAACCAATTCTTTAAAATAATGCCAAAATTTGTTACTAAAAATACAATAAATTTAAAGACAAAAAATGTACAATGGATGACACATTTTAACCAAGATCAAATGTTCATCTTCTAAAAATATTAAGAGTATTTTAAAAACCAATAGTTATGAGCAATAGACAAATTTTTTAAAAGAAACTTTTTAGGCAACATTTTTGTCTTTTTTTAGCCAAAAATAAAATGATTTTTTGAGTCATAATTTATCTTAAGTGTCATTATGTTTTGTCATTTATATATCACATTTATATATCACATTTATATTTATACATCATATATGTTTTATCTCCACATGGATGAGTTACCATATTATAGATTTTAGCAATGAGTCACGCATTATAGATTACTTAGTAAGCAGAGTATAAAGCCAAAATATTAAAATGCCAGAGTTTAAGAATATGCAAAATTTTTCTGCCACTTCTGTTTTGAATTATATAAATTTCTATTGGCATTCACTTTTAATCCTGTACTACAATAATCATGTAGAAGCAGTGGTTAAATGGTTGAGTAATTGGACTTTGAAGTTAGACTGTGTGGATTGAAATTCCAGTTCTGCCTTTTACTGGCTGCATGTAAGTTATTAAATATCTCTGTGCCTCATTTTCTACATCTTTAATATTGGTGTAAAATTTAAAAAGTACATGTAGTGATTAAAACAGTGTCTAGGCCAGAGTAAGAATTTAATAAATATTAACTCTTATTAATTATGTCCTTTCTCTGGTGTGTATGGCACCTGCTTGGGGCACTATTAGTTTCTTACCTAATAATCATACTCTTTTTCTTTCTTGCTGCCAGAATCCATCTTTCATGACTGAGGTCAAATGTCTGATGCTAATTTTTCCAAGTCTCCCTCATATTGGTGCATGACTATGTGACCTGATCCCAGCCAATAATCTAAGGAGTAGTCTGCTAGCAAGAGGCAGGTGGAGGAGAAGAAGGTGGTGCTATTGGGATCATTTATAGAAAAGATTTTCCTCCATAAAAAAGGGAAATGTCTAGAAAAAGCCTGCCCTTCTTTTCTATCAGGGTGCCAGAAGCTGAGATGGCCTCTGTGGCAGTTGAGATGGAAGATGAGGTGGGCAGCCAGCCAAAAAGTGAAGGTAGTAATGCTGAAAGGTGTATGAGTCCTGTGTCCCTGATGATATCGTGATAGCTGAACCAACCTGGGAGTGCCTAACTGCACTGAAAGCTCCGGTTCTTTAAGCCATCATTATTAGTCAGGTTTCCTGTTACTTCCGGACAAAACCGCTACAACTGATAAAAGCACTTCACAAAATAGCATTGGTATTTATAAAAATGCTAAGCAAGGTTTGTAAAATGTACATGAAATGGTTTAATATGTAAACTATATGATATTTTAATGAACAAATAATAATAATGATGCAAATTTTTGAGCAAGTGATTGTCTCTTTCATAACAAAAGGATCATGCTTGGCTTTAATAGGCTAGGGAGAAAAATGCCCATTCAAAGTAAGAAGCCTAACATAAAATAACTTTAAAAAGTAAATGACAAAACTAATTATTTAGCATTCTTAAACTTTTCTTAAAATGTATACTAGACTATAATATAGCTATGCCAATTCTATATCTGTATCCCTGCTTTATTAATCTTCTTGTCTCCAAAGAACCACATTCTACTTATGAATGTTTTTCTTCATATTTGACACTGGAGAGTCTATCATTTTCTAAGTACTTTTTAAGTGGTTAACTAACTCTCCAATTAATTTATAGTTATATTAGTAGATTTTCAAAGAATACGAAAAGAAAATAGTATATATACTCTCTATGACTAGACAGTATCTTTATGAGATGAGATTTAAATTGCTTATATTTATTATTGAAGGCTTTAATCAGAGCCAAACAATACTATATTTTAAAAAGAAAATCTCATACCCATGCATCATTTTTCCTTGGTCAGCCAAAGAACTGCTAATATCCAGAGGATAGAGTTTTGAGCTTAAAATATAAGGACAGACAGTATAATTTTGTGCATGGTATTAAAACAAACTGATTTTAAAAATTGGCTATGTAATATAATATATTAAATGTTCCATACATAACTAATTTTCTTGAGTATAAATACTGAACACATGCTACGACTTGGGTTAAATTTAACTGCGTTTATTTAACTGGTCAAACATTTTGGATTTTTGCACATTATGATATTTGCTGGAACCATTTATAGTTTAGAGTGAAAAGTAAATTCACATATGCTATTACTTTTCTTTAAGAAAACTCTTTTCTCAACACTCCAACCACCGTGGAAAATATCTGCATGAAAAGAGATAATCTGATTCAGCAATCCCACTCCTTGCTATTTACCCAAAGGAGTTGAAAATATGTCCACATGATGACTTGCATCTGGATATTTATAGCAGCTTTATTCAAAACTGCCAAAACTTGGGAGCAACTGAGATGTCCTTAAGTAGGTAAATGGATAAACTATGGTATATCCAGACAATGGAATATTATTCAAAGCTAAAAAGAAATGAGCTATCAAGCCATGGAAAATCATGGTGGATACTTAAATGCATAGTACCAAGTGAAGAAAACCAATATGAAAAGGCCACATACTGAATAATTCCAACTGTATAACATGCTGGAAAAGGCAAACATGGAGACAGTAAAAGGATTAGTGGTTGCTAAGGGTTTGGGGAAAGAAGAGATGAATAGGTAGAGCACAGGGGATTTTTATGGTAGTGAAAATTCTCCATATGACTATAATGGTGAATACATGTCATTATACATTTGTCCAAACCCATAGAATGCGCAATACCAAGAATGAACTGTACATGTAAACTATGGACTCTGGGTAATAATGATGTGTCAATCTAGGTTCATCACTTGTAACAAATGTTCCATCTGGTGGAAGATTTTTATAATGGGGAGGCTGTCCATGAGTGAGGGTAGGGATATATGGTATATCTCTGTTCTTCCCTCTCGATTTTGCTGTGAACCTAAAAATACTCTAAAAAGAAAGTCTGAAATATAATAGAGAGAGAATCATTCTTGACTTTATATCATGTGCTTTGCACCTTAAAACAATCATTGTTTATTAATACCTACCACTTATGGGGCACCTGTGATTTATTAAAGTCAAGGCTATGTGTTACAAATATGACCTCAATCAAAATAACAGTCCTGTCAGATAAGAATTATTATTATTTAATATTTTTAAAGAAAAAAGAACAAGGCTTGGAGAAGTGAAGTAACTTGCCCAAGACTTGTAGCTAGAAAACATGAATACACTGTTATATGCTTCTAAAGCCCTTGTTGCTAACCACTACATTATTGTAATAACCCATTTCGGCCTCATCCATACTTATGCTTGACCTGACTTCCAATGGTTTAATTAGTTTGTGCAGTACTGGGGTAGTTATTTTACTGACTGGTTTCTGGTAAAGCCATCTTTTCAACAACAAATAACGTGTTGCCCACTGCTATAGACTAAATGTTTGTGTTCTCCCAAAAATCATAGTTTAAAACCCTGATCCCCAATGTGATGATATTTGGAGGCAGGACCTTTGGGAAGTAAGTAGGTCAGGAGTGTGAAGCCCTCATTATGGGATTAGTGCCCTTATAAGAAGAGATATTTGAGAGTTTGCTTCTTCTCTCTCTTCTATGTGAGGATATAGCAAAAAGGTGTCCCTTTGAAAACCATGAAGAAGGCTCTCACCAAGAATCGAATTAGCTGGCATCTTAATCTTAGACTACCCAGGTTCCAGAGCTGTGAGCAATAACTTTGTGTTGTTAATGCCACCCAATCTATGGTATAACTGACTAAGACACCCACTAAGACTCTATCTGGTAAGACTGATGCCTGTTTGTGCCTCAAACTTTGTTCAGTTCTTGTTTAACTATCCCTGTGGACAACCGCCTTTGTAGCAAATGGAGTCTACTTAATTTTAAGACATATAAAATTACAGTAATCAAGAGAATGTGATGTTAGCATATGTTTAGATTATTTATTAGAGTAGAATAAAAAAGTACACACATATATGGTCTAACCATTTTAAACAAAAGCACTTAAGTTAATTCAAGGTGAAAAAGAAAGTCTTTTAAATAAATAGTGGTGGAACAATGGACTATCTGTGTATAACTAAGTAAGTCTTGACCCCTACTTCAGTCCTTCCAAAAATAAATTCAAAAGGAATCACACGTTCAAATATAAAAGCTTAGAATCATTAAATATTTAGAAGAAAACATAATAATTTTCACAAATGTAGAGTTATTAAGCACAAAACTATAAAAGAAAAAATATTGATAAGTTCGATTCTATCAAAATTCTGGTCATCAAAAGACACCTTTATGAAAATGAATAAGCAAGATACTGACTGAGAGAAAATATTCATTATATATATTTGATGAAAGACTTCTTCAGAAAATGTAAAGCAGTCCTACAAATCAACAATAAAAATACAACCCAAAAATGAGCAAAAGACTTGAATAGCACCTCATAAAAGATAGATATCTGGTACATAAATATTTAAAAAATGATCAAAATTGTTAGTTATCAAAGAAATGAAAATTAACACCACAATGAGATGCCACCTCACACTCCCTAGAACAACTAAAATAAAGAATGTGGCTATAATAAATGTTGTCAGGGGTGTGAAACAATTGCTGCTACAACCACTTTGAAGACGGATACATATTTTTAAAAAGTGAAAGATATGCATATCCTGTGACCCAGCAATTTCTACTCCTAGGTTTAAAAAAAAAAAAAAGGAATCATATTTCTAAAATGCCTTTTACAAGTGTGTTTATACCATCTTTATTCATAATAACCCAAACCTGCAAACTACCTAAATATCTATCAACAGGAAAATTGGTAAAGAAATTGTGATATATTCATATAACTACATATTACTTACAATAAAAGGGAATAAACTATAAAATGTGCAACAGTATTACTGAATCTAAAAAACATATATATCAAGTGAAAGGAGTTGGACACAAAAAAAGATATATTGTATGACTACATTTATATGAAGATCAAGAATAGGCAAAATTAACCTGTAGTGATAGAAATTAGAAAGTGTTTTTCTCAGTGTGCATGTGTATGTGTGTGTGTGTGTGGGGGGGGGGGTTGTTTTGGTTAATGGACCAGAAAGGAAGACAACTAGATTTTCTGGGTTGATATAAATGTTCTAGATCTTGTTTTAGGTTGTAGCTTCATGGGTGCATGTAATTGTCAAAACTCATGTTTTGAACATTGAATATCTGTGTGCTTTATTGAATGTAAATTTTACCTTCACTTAAAAGTGACCTGTAGTCATCAGGAATTGACTAATTATTGAAGGCAAGCCTTTTGTGGGAATGACAGAAATGAAGAATACAAAGATTATGGGGTGGGTTTGCTCTTTATACTTGTACTAAGGTGCTTAAAGAAAACTGTGATAAGCTTCTATGATTGCCTTAAAATCTTATCTCTCTGGGTTGCTGGGATGACATATCCAAATCAAGTATTAATGTTGTGAGAGTTGAATAACAAGATAAAATGAATAAACAGACTCACCAGAGGAAAAATTAAGCCACTGATTGAGAAGGAGCTAAATCTTGAGAATCGTAATGGAATTGTTTGGGTGGACTTGGGTAATTCTATTTTCTTAGTAGTTAGACTTTACCAAGCTTCTTGCTTTCTGAAGAACAGCTCTTTCCCTGTCTTAAAAGCTAGTCTGGTCTTTTTAAAATTTTTAAAATAACTTCATTTGAAGAATTTACCTTGCTGATTCTTCTCATAACTGACTGTTATCACTTCTTTATACCCCTTGACCAGCAATATCCAGTAAAAATATAATGTGAGCCACCTATGTAATTATAATTTTTAGTAACTACATTAAAAATTATAAAACAAGAGTTAAAATTAACTTTTGATGATTTATCTTACACAACTCAATATATTAAAATATTATTTCAACATGTCAATACAAAAATTAAGATATTTTACATTATTTTTTATATGCAAAATTAGTGTGTATTTTACACTTACAACATATTTCAATTTAGACTAGTCACATTTTAAATGTTCAATATCCATCAGTGGCTAGTGGCCTCTGTATTCTCCATATTTGAACACAGTTTCTTAATATCAGTAAGAAATGGACTGAATAATTTTTTGTTGTTGTGGGGTTAACCTGTTCATTACAGGATGTTTACCAGCATGTCTGACCTCTACCACTAGATTCCAATAATAATCTCTCCTGCACCCCCCAAGTTGTGACTCAAAAAAAAAAATGTCAAGAACCACTGGTATAGATCTGTATAGAGTTAGATTTCAATATATTCCAGGGCACAAGTGAAAACTCTGACCTGGAGAGGTCTTTCATACTAAAAACTATGCAAGAATTTGCTTGTTTTTATCAGCAGAAACCTATGATAATGAATTCCTAGGGTGTTAGACTAGGAATGAAAGAATATGATTTTGATGAGATTGAAATTATCAATATAGATATATTTACCAGAGAGTGGATTCATTGTGCTTTTCTGAGCATCTGATAGAGTTTTTAAAGGTTCACTCAGTTGGTTGGTTAAAATCTGAGCTCAGTGGTGCATGCACTAAATGAAGCTGAGATGCTAGAGATCTCTTGATATATTTTAGAGGATCGATTTAAAAGACTAAGGAAGATAGAATGGTTGGAATGGATTATCATTTGTGACCCAGTCAGTTATCTCCAAGCATCCTGAGAGGGTCAAGAGGTACCTCTTGTTACTAATGTATTGGGAAAACACTGAGGAGGAGAATGCCAGAACCCTATAAAAGTGCCATAGCTGTTGTCCTCTAAGCCCAGAGATGAAGTTAGGAGATGCAGCCATCAAATGGGATCCTTAACCCCGTAGTAGAAATGATATCTCAAAATAGTAGAAGCCAAGTGACAGCACTTCACTATCAGAGATGAGGAAGCTGCAGTTATCATTATAGGCAGCAGGGCAATAGTCATAGTCGTTTAAGTAAAAGGGATCTTTAGCAGTGGATAATTGATCATGGTGTCTCTGGAATTAAAATGGATGGACAGCATACTACGATCCTACTAGATCTATCTAACAAAAAATTGCTAAATCTTATGAAAATAGACCTGAACTTCATAAACTTAATGGAAATTTACAGCATCTTGGCATTGGCTTCTTAATTCATTGCTATTGTAATAGGAAAACCAACTGGTAGTCCCTGGAACTGCCTTTTTCTAGCAAAAGAGTAAACAAAAAGCAATACTGTGTTCCTGTGGGAGTTCTAGCAATTAGTGCTATCATTAAATACCTGAAAGATGCAGGGGTGGTGATTTTCACTACACCCTCATTTAACCTTTTATTTGGCCTGTGTCAAAGTGAATGTGTCATCTAAAATGTTGATTCAGGTGTAATCTTTTTGTCAGGTGAATGAGCACAATTCCTAGCACCTACTATGTAGATATCACTCTGACAAATATCTTTTATTCATCCTAATATGCATGCAAAAACTAAGTTATTTGCTTTCATCTGGAAGTGAGAGAATTTATTACTTTATGTAAGGGCTATGTTAATTCTCTAGCTCTCTCTCATAATTTAGTGTGCAGGAACTATAATCATTTCATTACCTTATGAGATATCAGTTTTGTCTACTATATGTATGATGTTGTGCTGCTGATAGAACCCAATGATCAGGAAATAGCATATACAATAGATGCCTTGTGTAGTAAATTGTCTTTCCATAGATGCACTATGACCTT
This sequence comes from Macroglossus sobrinus, assembly GCA_004027375.1. Classification (NCBI taxonomy): domain Eukaryota; kingdom Metazoa; phylum Chordata; class Mammalia; order Chiroptera; family Pteropodidae; genus Macroglossus; species Macroglossus sobrinus. The sequence goes on from PVKZ01000598.1 coordinate 37,665, forward strand.
AACACTGTCCAAGAGGTGGAATCTTTCACTCTTTCCCTCAGATTGGGGCTGGCCCTCTGATATATTTTAGATAACAAAGTGCAGCAGTGGTGATTCTGTGTAACTTGCATGGCCTTAGATCTGTATCTTCTGCCTTTGCTGCTGAGACCCCACTCTTGGGATACAGCTACCACACACACACACATACAGAGCCACATACAGAGCCACAAGGATAAAGTAGAAGAGGTTTTTGTCTCCTAAATGAATTTACTAAGTAACTAAATTCATGTGGGATATTTCAGCCTCAGCAGCAATCTGGTTGCAACTATATGAGACAACCCAGCTATTGCCATATGGAGGAAAAAAACAACTAGCAGAACCCTGCCTGATTTCTCTCTCACAGAATCATGAACAAAACAGTTGCTTTAAATCACTAAGTTTGTTACAACAAAAGAAAACCAAAACATGCTGGAAAGGACACATATAATTGAGAAACGGGGGGGATAAACCCTATGAAAATTTAGGGTTCCCCTACTTCTGAATTTTCTTAGGTCTAATGGTCTGGACCATATTAGTTTACCCACTTTGAATGAAAGTTGTTTCACCTTTCATCCCCTTGGATAATGGTGTTGGCTAGGGTCACTCACATAGTTGCATTCAGAGGGAACATGGCTGGACCTTGAAAACCAATGGCTCACATGTCTGGCACCTCATGCTGCCAGCTGGCATCTGAATGGGTTTTGCTCAACAGAAGGGTAATTGGATTTCTTATATGGTACTTGGCTTCAAAGAAAGGAAACCGGAACCTGCTAGATTTCTCACAGCCTAAATCTAGAACTGGCCCAGAGTCACTTTTACAACATTCTATTGTCGAATTCAAGAGAGGAAGTAGATTCCACTTGTGCTGGGTGTCCAGTGATGTGAAGAATTGTTTAGAGGCTGTCTTTGGAAACAGTTTACCACCAAACTTTTTAAAATTGCTTTTTATTTTGCTTAGTATTATTTGTATTCGTCACGTATCTTTAACCTATTTCATTTCTGTAATTTTTACATTATAGTAAATATTTGTCACAGTGAGAAAAACACAATTTTCATCCAATAATGTATCGCTGCATCCTATACATGAATGTACAATTGATTTTTTTTTTTTTTAAATCAGGCACTTGATGTTATACATGCTTTATATCAGAGGTTTGCACACTATGTCCTATGGGCCAAATGTAACTTGGTACTTATTCTTGTAAATAAAATTCTATTGGAACACAGCTAAGCCATTTGTTTATGTATCCTCCTTGGCACCTTTGATGCCACAATGTCAGTGTTAAGTATGACAGAGACTGTGTAACTCACAAAACCTAAAATATTAATATGTGGCTCTTTACAGAAAAAGTATGTTGTTCTCTGCTTTAAATTATGTGGAAATCTTTGGTGGACTGTTTAATAGGTTATTAAGTGATTAATGATATTTAAAGAAACTGATTGAGGTTTTTAAATGGGCTGGAATAAATTATTTTTTCCCATTTAAATAATAAGATAACAAAGGATTTTTCTAATAATTCATTTTCCAACCAGATCTTAGGAACAGATCAGATTTAGAGGATGAGGAAGGTTATATTTACTTTACCTGGACAATTCAGTTAAAAAAGTCAATTTGAGAATCTTATGTAATCATTTTGAGATTCTGTAAATATTTCTCTTGAATTCTTATAACAGTGGTAATATCTAATACCAATGCAGTTTAATTAAAATAAGAGACTAACTTCTCTGTATAATTACCTTTCTATTTATGACATTAGTAAGGTTAGCTAGAATTCTAGGTAAGTGTTAGAAAACCGGCCCTAGAAATTATGTCTCTTGCCCCAACTTCACCTGTCCACTCGTGTGTGTGTGTGTGTGTGTGTGTGTGTGTGTGTGTGTGTGTGTGTGAGAGAGAGAGAGAGAGAGAGAGAGAGTGTGTGATAAGACTAGCCCAGAGAAGTTAGTTGCCAAGGTCATGATCTATCAGTGAGGAAGTAGATACTTAAATTTCCAGTCTCTAGTGCTTTTTAGTATTTGCATGTGTGAAACAGTTATTATGAATGAACTTTTAATTCTCATGAACTTTTGGCTGGACAATAACAGTGCTGTGGATGAAAAAAAAAGAATTGCTAGAATCATCAATGGAAAATATTCTTTAAAAAAACCAATAATGAGGTATGCCACGATTAAACTGCTCAGTTGATAGTTGCCCTATTTGTGAACTTAACATGTATAAGATCCTTAACATGAAAGATGAGGTGTTGGATAAAGTTTTATACTTTTTCAAATAAAATTTGGAAAATATTTTGCTTGTTCAGAATTTTATAAACCATACCACCCGGCTGTAGCATAGATACAAAGAATTTGAGACCTGAAAGGTATCTTGACGATCACCATTGGGTTCCCCCATTTAATGGGAGAAAACAGAGACCAGGGAAGGATCGCAGGTACATAATACCATACATTAAAATGAGATTTATTCCAGTAATAGTTATCTTGGTTTTTAATATCTCCCCTTCAAAAAGCAAAAGCATCTTTTCTTGTGGCTGGGTAGTATTCCACTGTATATATGTACCATACCTTCTGTATGCAACAGCTATCAAAAGATACTTCAGTTGTTTCCATGTCTTGGCCTCCCTGAATAATGCTACAATGAAGATATGGATATATACAACTTCACAAATAAATGTTTTAAAAAATTGCAGGTCGATACCCAGAAAAGGGATTGCTGGGTCATACAGTAACTTTACTCTTAATTTTCTGAGGAACAACCCTACTGTATTTCACAGTGGCTGTACCAATTTACATATTGTCATTTGCTACAACATGGACGGATCTTGAGAATACCACGCTAGGTGAAGTAAATCAGAAAAAAGTCAAGAACCATTATCATTTCATTCATATGTGGGATATAAAAATAAAAGCAACAAATGAACAAGACAAAAACTCATGACACAGACAATTCCGTAGTTACCAGAGGGAAAGGTGGGCAAAGGGAAGGTAAGAGTAAAGAGAATCAAATATATGGTGCCAGAAGATTGACTTTGGGTGGCAAACACACACTACAATATACAGAGATGTATGATACAATTATACACTGGAAACCTATATAATTTTACTAAAGTGTCAATAAATTTATAAAAAATAAAGCACAAGGCAACTTTCCAAGATTAAAAAAAAAAAAGCAAAAGCAGGGCACTTCCAGAACGTGTCCAAAAATTTGGAAATTGTCATACTTATTTCCCTTTCTGGTTATGGATTTGTATATCTACACACAAATTCTGCCCTTTAATAAAACAAAAGGTTTGTGGAGAAAAACAAGTTTACCCCAAGAAACTGAGGGACGCTGCGCCTCTCCCTGCCCCCCCTCACTCCCGCCAATAGCAACAGGCCCCTGCGCGCTCTTTTCCCCGCCGACCAATTGGCTGCGCAAACAGTGGGCCCAACGGAAAAGGCGGCCGTTGCCAGAGAAACCACTTGCTGGTTACTAGCTCCGTTTGTCTCACTTGCACGTTAGCGGGCACTCTTCCACCGCTAGCAGTTCTAGGAATTCGCCTGCTTCTGCCTCGGAGCCCTCGCCTTTCTTCCTAGCTTTCACCCACCGCACTGCCCACTGCTTCCCGCTCCCTCCTAGCCCACCCAAGGCTGGAGAACACAGGTATGCTCGCCTGGCGGGTTCTCACTAACATCCGCGCGGTGTCAGCCTACGAGCCCGCTGCGGCCCCATTTCAAGCGGAGCCAGGCCGGCTGACGTCACGGCGACGTGCTGACGCAGCGGTGGGGGCGTAGGCGCGCTTTTGGGTGGGCGGAGCTTGGGCTTGGGCGGTGGCACGTCGGGCCTCGGTGTTGGCCTTCCGGCGTCTGAGACCCGGGCGGTGGTGGGTCCCAAGATGGGGAGTCCCTTATGTCCACCTAGGACCAGACTTCAGCTCCTTGAAACCCACACCCTTCACTTCCCTTGGACTGGCTCTCTGGGCTGGGAAAGAAGGAACGAGTCTCGTACTCCTAGGCGGGGGTGTGGTCCTTTGGACAGTAGGGCAGATCTTAGCGAGATGGGCTTCACCGGGCCAGCGGGGGCAAGGCGGGGTTTCTTTACGGAAATAGCGCTTTTTCTCATTAGCTTGGCTTTTATGTGCCCACAGTTCAATATTGCAGATCGTGTTAGGCCTTGGGGTTTCATAAGTGAAGACTACTCCAGGAAGGAATTTCTTCAGGGTCCTTCTAGGTTCCAGCCTCTGTAGGAAACTCCTTCAAGGATGTGGTCTTGGTCAGGTCATTTTATGTTCCCGGCTTCAGTTTCATCATCTGTAAAAGAGGACAATGATAGTCACATTGGAGTGGTTAAGTAATAAAAGAGATCAAGTACACCAGTGCCAGGTTTTGAATGTGGGTGGTTAGTAAGTGGTGCTTCTTGTTACTGAGCAGTCCATTGCTAGACTGGCTGGCTGGTGGAGGGGATCAAGTCCGTCGTAGAGTGTCTCTGTAACCTCATGCATAGTAAAGTGTCAGTTGTTTTTGAATGAATGAAGTACTTGAAGCAGTTTTAAGCACTACTTGGTTAGTTATAGTTAAACCAATGAAAGATGTTTGCTTTTAAAATTAGTTTGCTTCCCTTCTGCTTAAAATAATGTCATGGTCATGTTTGTAATTCTTTAAAAGCTAGGTATTCATTTTTTGCTACTTACTTCTGGTTTCGCAATCGATGTATATTAATAGTATTGCTTTTGTATTCCAAACACCCAAAGGTATGAGAAAATGGCGTTGTTTATATTACTATTAATCATTGTGCTTGGTCTGTACAAATGAATGAGACCCAGGAAACTGCCTATAGCAATGAAGTTGATATAACATCTGCCCTCTGGGCACAATTATGTTGGAAGTCAATAGTTGTTTTCCCCTTGGCTCTGGTTAACTAGTATTCAATTTATGAATACATTGAAGATGACTTTTATTAATTCTGCAAAGAATAGACACTGAAAGAATTGGTTTGAATATGAGTTGGTTCTATAAGATAATTCAGACCTGCAAGTAATTTCAGGAATTGTGATTGAGGATGATTATTATATTTATAAACATGAAAAAATTTGAAGACCTGGTGAGGAAGCAGTCCCAACAGAGTGAGCCAGAGGGCCCTACATAGAACCGAAGAACCCCAACTGTAAGTGTTTCTAAATCATTCTGTTCAAACCTCACCACAGCTTTGGCTGACAAAGATTATTCTCATTCTGAATACCAGCAAACCAAGGCTATGGGTAAGAATTGTCCATATCAGGTGGCTGGAAAAGACTAAGAACTGATGAGTCAGGCCCAGTATTTCATTTTAATATGCTGCCTCTGGGTCATCAAAGAATGGCTAAATTACATTCAGTCTTCCTTCTCTGTTGAGAAGGAGGATATAATGTTTTTTAAAGATTTTCTTTAATCTCGTCTAAGTTAATTTTGATACTTAAAGGGATAAGCTGCCATTTCTTGGAACTTATATGTGGAACAATCCATTCAGATGGTCATGGGTAAATAAAGTGTTATGTTTGATCACTTGATCTTCACTGACTTTTTGCTATTCTGGCATTCTTTTTCTAATTCTTTCATTGTTCTTCATGTTTTTATTACCAGTGGAAACAACTTTTGATCAAAATTTTTATAGGAAAAGGTTGTTGGAATTTCATCTCTCTGGGACCCTAAGAAAAAATTGGCTGCTTCTCTCCTCCCCGCCATATGCCTAAGTCCATTCTCCAAAAGACCACTTGATTTATCTTTTAAAGGTGCACTTCTGATCTGTTATTTCCTTTCTTAAAATTATTTAATAGTCTTAACATTTAGGAAAAAATTCAAACTCTTGAACTTGGCATATAGTTGCCGCTTTCAGTGTGTCCAGTTTTATCTTTTGCCACTTTGCAAGTCATCTTCCCTCCTGACTCCTTGCTTGTTTTATCCTCTGTCTGGAATGCATTTTGCTGTTCTTTTTGCCAAGCTCAAAGTTGTTCTGCAGGATTCAACTGAGGTTTCACCTCCTCTGGGGAGTCTCCCAGGATCGTGCCAGCTGGTGTTAGATATCCTGTATGCTCTCGTGGTACCTCATGAGTTTCCTCTCATAGCCCTTAGCACTCTGGAGTTTAGTGGTCTGCTCAGTGTCTGCAATCTCTTTATACTTGTAGTCTCTGCCTTCAAGGAGCTCAACCTCACTCATCCTTCACATTTCCTTGTACAGAACAGATTTCATTTAAAAATATAAACTGGATTTATGAGTGTTATTAAAACCTGACTAGATGAAGCCCTGTCACTTCTTTGCTTATAATATTGGGCAAGGTATTTAACTTTTCTAAAACTTGTTTTTCCCGTCTATAGCTTTTGGATGTTAATAACAACTTTGTAAGAGTTTTTGTGAGGTGATGTTTATAAGGTCAGTCAATGATCCTTTAACAAATAGCAGTACTTGTCTTCATGTGGAAGGGGAGGAAAATGCTTTTGTTTATCCGGTAAAGGATGCAGATTTTACTTGGGATTAGATGATATTTTAAACATCTTTGGTCCAGTCCTCTCTCGGATAATTGGATTCTATATGGGTTTCCCTTCATTTCAAAAGTGCCCCAGTTTGAATAATATATTATTTGATCACCATAACTTACATAGTAAAATCTTACCTATGCCTTTATCTGTGTTAGGTATTTTTTGAGGGCAGAGGGTCATGAGTATGATATTTGCTCTTATAGATTTAGTAGCAAGTTTGAAAGAAAACTAAAATATGAGCATTTACAGAGCAATTAAATTCTAAACTATATGATTCTGAAAATGCTTTTAGATGTTTAGGATGTTTAGGGCTGGAGCAGTCAGGGGAATATTTTGGGAAGAAGAGGGAACTAGACCTTGAAGTAAGAATAGCATACAAATAAATAAACAATGTAGCTGTCTCCTCTTTCCCCTATATTATCCAATCTGAAATGCTTTTATATTTAAATTCCTTTATTCATTGGACAGAGACGTTAGCTAATTACTTACGGTCTTGTGCCGCATAATGACATTTTGGTCAGCATCGGACTACGTATATGATGGTGTGATCCTATAAAATCACAATGGAGCTGAAAAATTTCTACCAAATATGATGTCATAGTCATCCTAACATATAGCACAGTGCATTACTCATGCATTTGTGGTGATGCTGGTGAAACAAACCCGAGTTGCCAGATGTATAAAATTATAGCACACACAATTATATACAGTACATAATATTTGATAATAATGAACGATTATGTTACTTGTTTATGTTTTTACTAGTTATTTTAGAGTGTACTCTTTCTACTTATAAAAAAAGCTTGCTGCTTGATTTAATCTTGTACAATTACATGCTTGTAGCCTAGGAGTAGTAAGCTATACCAACAGACTAAGTGTGTGATAGGCTATACCATCTGGTCTAGTGTAAGTGCACTCTATAATGTTTGCACAATGATGAAATCACCTAATGATTAATTTTTCAGAATGAATCCCTGTCATGAAGTGGTGTGTGACTCTATCTAAGTTAACTTCATTATATCAGAAAATATTTTTTTCTAATTTTGTTAATTTTTACTCATAAGATCTTTTTTCCACCTGTGGTTATTTTTATTCTTTGCCTATTTCCAAATGTCCTATACTCCCCTCCCCCCATTATGGTGTCTAAAAAGCCACACAATTACATCTCTAGTAAACTTTTGACTAGTGTCTAGAAATAGTGAGAAACGAACAGCATTACTATATGTACTTTGTGTTCCTTGCTGAATATTTCATAGTGAATTCTTCAGTAGAAGCTGTGTGCTTTTATTTGAAGCCAGTGGGAGCTAATTTTCAAGAATATTTGGCAAAACAAATAAAAATCTTCAAGATTCACATGCTTTTCTCTTTGGAAAGATTAGTTTTAAATACATATGTGTCTGCATGCAGCTGGTTAGTTTTCTCAGAACAGCTAGGTGCTAAGGAAGGTCATGGATCATGATCTTTCTTTTCTCTCACTATGGCCAGTGTCACAGTCCCTGAACAGCCATCCCTCAAATGCTTGTTGTTGGCCAAAATGGAACACAGTTGAATGAGTGTAGCTGGATCAGCATACAACCATGACCATGCTTGGAAAAAGACTTAAGTACATGCCTTTTTCGTAGTCTTCTCTATATAGGAGTTTTAATTTTTTAAACATTAAAAATATTTAAAAATTGCTAACCTTTAGGGATTTGATCATGTGTTCATGTTCAGAACACGTGTTAGTTCACCTCTAACAAGTTGTTCAAAAGTATGTTTGTCAAAGACAGTATTATTCTACATAATGGAAAACATTTTCTTGTAAAACATCTGCTTTCCAATATAAGAATAATATTCGATTCACTAAAATGATAGCATTTTTTATGAATGTAGGACTTATTATGCTAAAGAAAGTTACTACATTGTTCTTCAGCACACATATTTTTAGTTATAGTATTGTCACAACATGGAAATGGTGGAACTCCTGAGAAACACTGAATAGTTTTTATCCTGGAAAATATTTCTAGATTGTAAGAATATGATTATTGATAATTTCTATGGAAATATCTGAGACTTGATTTATATAGTTCTCCTCTTCGTGGTCTGAGGAGTCTGTAATGAAGATAAATTTTTAGAATGTTGAACTAAAAGTCAATCTAAAAATTCCAACTTTTACAGTGTTTATCATTTAAAATAAGACAGTCACTTTTATAGGAGATAAAGCAGAAAAATGATATATGCTTTTATCTTGTGATGAAACTTAGAAAAATTGTATAAGTAGCTCCCAATAGCCCACAAAGCTGAGTGAGAACTCATTTAAAATACTGATACCAAACTGAATCTTATCTCATAAAATTTCCTACAAAATGAAGATCCCTATCCTCTTACATTAATTTTTAAAATTTTATTCCAAATATAGAAACCATTTTTCTTTTAATGGTCCAAGAAAAGATGAATCGAGGGGCGAATAAGTGAAAAGCAACAGTTTTTATTAATCATTTTTGTTAACTGCAAAAAACCTCGAGTCCTCTCTAATTATTGCTTAACTTTTATGAGGTTTATTGGTACTGAGGATTCAAATATAAATAAGATATCCTTTTTTGAGATTACACTGTACAGGGGAACAAATATTTAAGGAAGCAAATGACTCACAGATAAATACCAATTCTTCTTTTAGTGGGGTAGCTGTTGCAAATGAAGTAGGTGATAGTTCTCTTGATTGCAGTGACTTATCCAGAGCATATTCTTCTTCACCCTTAGGGTTGGTTTTTCATTTGATTTTGTATATCTGTTTACTTTTAATTCTTCTAGACTACAGCTAGCTCAAATATTGTTATTCCTTAATAGCAGATGTTACATGTTTGCAGCATTTAAGTAGGTCATCTTAGTCTATCTGTAGGTTATTCAGCAGTTTCATTTGGGCTTGAGTCTCTGGTATTTCAAAAATATGAAAATGCTTTCTATTGGCCTATATTTTAAATATTTGCCTCTATAGTATATAGAACTTTCAGACAAAAATAGATTTTTACGGACACTTTGGAGGGTTTTGGAATTGCTAATTAAATATTGTGAGTAATTTTTAACGTATTTCATCTACCTAAAGTATTGAAAGTTCTTAAACATGAGTATTTTATAACAGATATATAAAAGTAAATTATAAAGAGATAAATATCTGAAAAAATGCAGAAAACCTTAAATATAATATTTGATTTTATGTAAACATAAAATGAAGTTAGGAGGACACATTACCATATATCAGACTTGTGAAAACACAGCCTTAAGGACTACTGAAGCACTAACTCATTAAACTGGAACAGTTTTAAATAAATTTATAAATATTCACATTTTTAAAATGACATCTCTAAGTTTGAGTGAAAGCAGTTAGATTATTCAGTAAAACTTAGATGTAATGCCATTTGTCAATTCATTATCACCAAAGAATATCCTCGGTTGAGCTACAAAATGAGAATGAATGAATGTAATTTTGAAAGGTCCACTTTCAAACAAATAACATCTTCTTTGTAGCTATTGTTGTCAAATATTTTCAAAAATATGTTAAATTTTCACTCTTCTAGGCATAAATAACAATGAGCACCATAGTTAACCCATGATTTTTCTGTTTTCTAGTCCAACTGTTTTCAGATATTATTATAATACTTGAAGAAATAGACTAATAAAAATGTCTACCTTTTTGTGATTATGTAGAAAAGAATGGGCTTTTGGAAAATGTTTATAGAAATTGGCAATTGTTGAATGGATGTACTATGTAATTTCGATACAATTTTGAATTACTATCACAATGAATAGCAGTTAAGAGTTCCAATTTGTGAAATATTCGTTTAAACATCTTCAGGATTTCTATCTTATATCATTGGGTAATGACAGAAAAAAAATCTAATGAAGTGATAAATTTAGTAATTAAAGTATTTCCTAGCTTTCAGCTTATGTAAAGAAGTTGTGGAAGCCATCTATCAATCCATTTACTGAATATATGGAGAATCCTGCAAATGATAGAAGTCAATCAGAAGAACTATTTTCACATTTTCGAAGTAGACCAGAGAAAGAACATTTACCACAGCATGCCAGTGAAAGTCATCTCAACTGGTATTCTCAACAATAGGGGCTATCTAATTATCTGATTTCAGAGTTTCATGTTTTGTTTGCATTGTAAATTATTTGAATCAAATATAGCATTCTTGTAAGAATATTTTCTTTAAATTTAGTAATTGACATTTATTTAATTTGTTTATAAATGTACTCATTTAGCAGAATTTGGCCAGTTTTTTTGAATCTTAATGAAAGCACTTAAAAATAAAAACCTTACCTATAAGAATTTGTAAAGTATAAAACATTTTAACTAAGGTAAATAAAAATATAAATAGTATGGAATTTTGGAAATATAGTTTATGAATATTAATTTGCTTTTACTTAGCATATTGATCAAACAAATACTTATCATATTTTGCTTCAAGATGGGGAATATACTCATTATTTATATGACTCATTGCCACCCAAAATGACAATCAAAATACCATTAGTTTAGCTTCCAGTTTAGCTTGTTACAAATAAAAATATTTGGTCATATATAATCATTCTTGACTTTCTGCCCAAGGTTTTTAATAATGGACACTTTTCGTTCATAGCCAGTGTCTTTTTAGGCCCATCATTTTAAGCCAGCAGTATTTAAGAACACATCTACTTTTTGACATAACCTCTAAGATGCCATCAGTTGCTGAGGAGCCATTATATTATGTTTCAGAAAGAAAAATGCTGCCAGTTAAAGAAAGACTTGGAATTTATAAATGTTGAAAAAGTTCTTCAAACTAAATTATACATAGAGTTTTATTCCAGACAACTCTGTGCTTATACAAAAATAAAATGTAAGTGAAATAAATGAGTTAGGTATTCTCAAAACTTCTCTGTATACTAGTCCAACTCTTCTGAGTCACTTTTTAATTCAAGTGGTCCTTGCTATTAGGATTATTGGTGACATGACATTTCTTAGGAGGATCTTTAACTAAAATAAAATTTATTGTTACTGGGCTCTTAATTACCATATACCGCAAGGCTACGTTGAGTCTTGCTTCTGAAATATTGCTAAACATTCCTACTTCACCAACTCTCTCTCACCCTGTCTATGACCCTTTATCCTTAGGGGTTAAAAAAGTGCTGCACCCCATCTCTGGGTATTTGGCAAAGTATTGGACACCTGTTCTATACCTTTTGGGCATGTGCAGGTTTGCCAGCTCGGAACTGCCTCCTGATTGACAAAGATTGCAAGAAGAAGCATCGTGATTTCAAGATGTAAAAATGTGACCCTCCCCCTAAAAAATGTATCTTACAGATATTACACAATAGTATCTAGGCAAAACATAATCAGGAAAGCAAATGTTATCAGTTTCTGAATGATAATTAAAAACACAAATGTGTTTTTGAAATGTGTTTTTGAAGGATTTTGAAATACCTAGAGAGCTTTAGTTTTTTGTGTTCCATTTGTTTAGATCATTCTTCTGAAGGACTTTTTTGTGAACTGTAAGTTTCAAGAAAAGGTTTGGGAATGTGGTCTGGAAAGAAAAATCTTTTGGGTTTGAAGTAAGAGAAGGAAGGGAATTAAAATAGACAAACATGCACACAAATCATTTTACAAACTTATTTACAAAATTATTAAATTTGATAATTTAATAATTATCAAATAGCACAGTGAAACATTGCTGTTGGTGATCTTTGTGTTTTATATATCTTAACATTTTAAAAACTGTCTTTTTGTTTGTGGTAAATGTAGAAAAAATATGGAAATATAGAAAAATGTATTACATTTTTAGTGACAATTTACTGTTACATTTTGCAGAGCAATTTATGGAACTGTAATATTTAGTTAGGCTATAATATGTTTGCCTAAAAGTATAACTAGTTTTTGTGACAGATTTAACTTAAATTTTGTTTGTGAATATCTAATTAGTTTGCAGCAGGACATCCTAAACAAAACAACAGAATTGGAAGCAACATATAAGGAAGCCGAGTTGGCAACCTACTCTGTAGAATTACTTTTGCCATTATTTAAAGACACCATTGAAGAAATTAGTTTTGAAAATGTGAGTACTGGTGAACATCTAATAAAATGAAAAGTTAGCATAATACTCAATGCATTAACTGCGGTTTCATATCTTAAAGTAGTTATGCTCCCATACTGGTATTTGATATAAAAAAATGCAGGTTTATCATCAGTGTTCTTTATTCCTATGTCAGTAACTGTAATTCTTTTCCTCAAGGATAATCTCAAGCATGTACTTGATAAGAGACCAGCCTATAAACTGTATCCCTTGATACTTATTTGGATTTGAATTAGGGAGTCAACTTTTCTCAAGTGAATTTAAAATAAAAAATATTCTGAGAAATGAAATAAATCTCTTTTCTCTAATGTTAAGTGGAAATATAAGTCTCTATTCTAAAATTTTAGTATACTAAAGTTTGAGTAAAGAACAAAAAACTGGATTGTATTCTATTAGTTTTATTTAAATAAATGACAAATATTTTAGGGTTTAAGCCCTTAGTTTGATTTCATTTTACTTTAATATACTAGAAAACAGAACCTATTACTATCAATAAACTTGGCAAAATTTACTATGTACAAAGTAATAGTTTTGATACTGGGAAAAAGTATTTTTTGATAATAGTAACATATTTTAGAATATCTTAATGCTGTGTCTTAAAATATCTATGTGGTTTTTATATTTTGTCAGGCTAATCTTTCTGCATCCAATTTGAAGAAGATTTTTAAACAGAAGGAGATATTAACAAAAGAATTAAACACTTTTAAACGTGTAAAACGATCTTTTGAATATCTTCTTAGAAAGACAGAATACCATCAAGTAAGGAACATTAACAACTAATTTAATAGCCTTCATTTGAAGACTATATTATTTTTCAAACTATAGAAATTAAACTATTGGTATATTTGAAATGGAAATAATACTTGAATTTTTGTTTGAAATGGCAACCCTTAAACTAATCTCTACTTTTACTATTTCATAAATAGTCCTACAAGAAAATACCATATTTTTTTAGAAAATATATTTTTATTTTATATCTCAAAAACTTTGTTATACTATAATTCTTTTCAGTTGATTACAATAGAATACTCTTAGAATTTAAGCTCTTGTGTACATTATAGTTATAATTTATGGGGGATTTTGGTAACAGTTTTGTCGTGATATAAGTCACATACCATACAATTCACCTTTTTAAAGTGTATAATTCGGTGATTTTTGGTGTATTCACAGAATTGTGTAGCCATCACCCCAATCAATTTTAGAGCATTTAGAGTTACAAAAAAAACTTCCATGCCATTTAGAAGTTCACTTCCCATACCCACCCAGCCTATTACCTACTTTCTGTCTCTATGAATTTGCCAGTTATAGACATTTCATATAAATGGGATCATTTCATGTGTGGTTGTTCATGACTGCCATCTTTCATTTAACATGTTTTCAAGGTTCATCCATGCTGTAGCACTTATCACTGTTTCACCTCTCTTTATTGCTGGCCCAAATTTTGTTGTATGGGTGGACCACTTTTACTTATCCATTCCTCTGTTGATAAACACTTGGGTTGCTTCTACTTTTGACGGTTAGGAATCAAGTACTGGGAACATTCATTTATCGTTGTACCTAAAGAAATGAAAACATATATGTATACCAAGCAATGCCCTTATAGAACATAAGGATGTATTTCCTGAGGTCCATGAACTGTGTATATGATTTTACATTACATGTATATGCATATGTGCTTTGGGTGAAAGGAATTCATAGCCTTTTCACATTCTTAAGTTGGAACATAACACTCAAAATGAATACACGATCTTCTCTGTTCTCATTTCAAATGCCTACATAGAAATGTTACTGATATACTATAATTACAATAAATTTCTTATTGATTAGTATTAGGTTGTTTATAATTTTTACCTGTTAACAGCATTGTAAGCTTCTTCTGTAGATAAGATTTTTGTGATTTTTATGTCATGGGCTTGTACTTTCTGAGTCATTTAGAAATGAATTTAGTAAATTAACTAATTTCATAACTTGTGTACAAAACATGATTTGGAAAACTTGGGCAAAAATCCTTCTGATGTTAATTTAAAAAAAATCTGAACCGAGGCTTATTTCACTTTGTACTACTTTTTAACACTGATTTATAGCGTCTTTTTTTCAGATAGGCGACAGTTTATCCAGCATATTAGAGAGGCTAAGTGATAATGAAAGTGAAAATACTGTAAGTCTTTTTATACTTTGTGTCTATTTTTCTGACATTTTTTATTTGTATGTTGCTTGGCTTTATAAAATCAGCCAACATTACTTAAGTTATGATATTTCTAACTCTTACATTATATTTACTGAAGAACCTTAAGAAGAAGATACTTGAAAAGGAGACATATATCCAAGAACTTTCTTGTTTGTTTCAGAATGAAAAGGTAAGCAAATTTTGAGCTTAATTAATTTATTTTCTTAATATTGATTTCTTACCTTCTTTCCGTCCTGGCCCTCGTATCCTCAGAAATAGATACAAAAGGTTTTCAGATTATTTTGGTATTTTACAAGTTTTATGTAACAAATATGACATCTTGATTATTTAAAGGTTTTTAGAAAGATTTTTATAATGTTTCTGTCGGGGTACTTGGCATAAATTACTGTTAAGAATTATGTGTAAATTTGTATTGTATTTCAATTCTAGTATAAAGTAGGGAATTTGGGTGTTTGTAGGAACATTTTAGACATACCCATAATTTTACTTTGGAAGATAGATAAGAATTTTTAAAAAGAAATAATTTTCAAGAGCCATTAAATAAAAGAAGGGCAGAGAAAACACCCCAAACAGTCTTACATAAAATATATTTTGTAATAGGGGGGTCATGGTTTATGTAAAATCTTACTTTGCTTTTTATCAATTTTTCAACTTATGTCTAAATATGGATAAAGTTAAAGATTTTGGAGAAATGTATCAAGTAACACATTTTTAAATTTTCTCTGTTTTAGGCAAATGCTTTGAAAGCAAACCGTTTTTCACAATCAGTTAAAGTAGTACATGAACGACTACAGTTCCAAATTCATAAAAAGGAAGCAGAGAATGACAAATTAAAAGAATACATAAAGGTTATATTCATCCATTTTTTATAGTTCATGATAAAGTTAATGATCTAGTATAAAGCCTTTTCTTAATTCTGGAATGTGATGGTGTTTAAAGAATTAAACTAAAGTGTTGCCATGGGACATATATATTTGAGGCAAATCTTAATTTTAAGATTTCTTAGTTGTCTAAAGATTTTCCTCCAAATTCCAATATAAAAATGCTGTCTCATTTTAGTACTAATCTAAGAATGACTTGTAGAGCTTGAATTACTTAAAAAAAAAAAAAAAACTTTTCTAGTATATAGTTTATTTATGTTTATTGTGGATAATTTGTAAAATAAATATACCGAAACCAATGTTTACACTTTGGTATATAGTATTCCAGTTTTTTTCCTACATCTATACATACATACATACATACATACATACATACATACATACATACATATATATATACATACATACTCTCACACATATTTAGTAAGTAGTCAAAGGATGTTTATTATTTTTGTGTTTGTTACTAATGGTTATAACTTTAAATTTAGATAACTTAGGTTTGGTGTTCAGATAATCAAATAATCTCCTTGGCACATAGGTTTTTTTTTTTTAGCAGTATATATAAGAAGAATTTATTGGTTTAAAAAGAATGGTTTAAATGTTCTTTAGGAAGCCTCACAGTTACTTTTGCAGAGGAATTTGAGGTTGCTTTAATATGACACAAGCTAATTGGATCTGTTGTCAATATTTTTGCCAAAGAAAAACAAAAAGTGTTCCCACTTTCAGAAGAGAAGTATACCAAGACAAATCCTATTGAGTGTGAGGACTTCTGTGCCACAATCTGTGGCACATGTTTCAAGAATGCACTTGGGGTCTTTTTTTTTTTTTTATTTTTCAATGACAAAAAGCTTTTGCCTATCAAAGGGACACAAAACAAGATTATGGGAGATGTAAAATTTGTCTTCTGTCCCCCTATGTGTGCTTTTAGCACTTTCCCTCATAGATTCCCTGTGCCCTTTGATCAGTGTCCTGGGCACTGCACATGAACTAAAGTTGCTGTTGTATTGCTTGTCATGGTAAATATAAAAGAATACATATGATTTAGCATCTCAGATAATCATCTACTACAATTTTATCTTACACAATTTTTAATTATGTCCTCAAATAGTAGTTGGTGAAGTTTTTGAAATTATTTTCTTCAACTTAAAAATGAAATATTAAGTGATTTTTTTAAAGTTAATGGTTACTTTATGCACGTGATTCCATAGTTTAGTGGTTAGCACATCTGCTTTACATGCAGAAGGTCCTGGGTTCGTGCCCCAGTGGAACCACAATCCATGGTCTGTGCCTGTGCCACCCTGACCAAGCCTGATGTCTGATCTCGAAAGCTAATCAGGGTCCGGCCTGGGTTAGTGCTTGGATGGAAAGACAAGGTGCTGTAGGCATAAATAATAATACATGATCTTTTTAAAAAAAGATTATATAATGGTTACTTCATATACCCATGCTAATTTGGGGAAAGAATATGAGGCTAAAATTCTAAGATTTTACCATGACAGTCTACTGTCTAATAGTTTGCATTCAAATTACTTAAAAAAAAATTCAACTGTTTAGAAATGATTAAAAGAAGTTGCATTAGGTTGCAACTATTTTTCTACATTTTCTCTTACGCACACACTTTTGGAATTTAAGGCATTAAGTAAGTAATTGGAGGTCATAATTCAGTTCTTTAGTTTAGGTTTAACAAGTTATCTTTTAGAGTACAAACACAGTGAACTCAATTTGGCAGCAGAAATCTCAGTTTTTTGGTATTGTTGAGTTAATTTATTTAAAAAATATAAATTACATTATAATTCTCTGAGAACTAACCAAGATACTTTGAACCTATTTTTATTTTTGGATCTTTATAATATAGCAATTAGAGTTAGAATATTTTTACTTTTAGAAGAACAAAATGACCTGTAATATGCATGTGTAGTTCTTTGGAAATATGAAAAAAAGCAAATAATTGACTAAATATGTGTCTATTGATTTGACAAATGACTGTAGTTATTCTGAGACTAAAAATAATTTGATAATACAATCCTTAATAGTATGGAATTTGATAGATTCGTTAAGAAAGTCTGACTGGAACCTTTTTAAAAAATTTACTTTACTTTTGATGTTTAAAAGGGTTTTTTTAAAGTGTAGCAATTATTTATGATATGATGATGACACCCTGTGGTGTCACAGAGGAATAACAGCTGTATTTCCTGCAGGGGTCTTTGTTTCTCTTAAGTAGACTTACTGTTAATTATTTGTTTTCCCCCAACTACTCATTAAAACATTTCCTGGGATTTTTCAGGTTAAGAAAAATTTTTAGAGACAATTTGAGAATATTTTACTGCTTCCTCTGGTCTACCTTGTCACTTTTCAAAGAGATCAAGTCTTTAAATCTTATTTTAGATTTACATCTTAATCTTGATATTAGTGGAAACTGAGAAACATAGTTTTTTTTCATTGTAGAGTTAAGAAGAAAAGCCTCATTTTTCACCATAACTTCTTTGAGTCTTTAAAATTAAAATGATTGTCCAATGAATAAGAGACTAAAACCTAAATTCTGTTAACAATTTTACATTCTTTTCAGTGTTATGCAACTTTCAAAAAGCATAAAAGCATCTTAAGTCTTTAAATTCTTAGATACCTAATACTCAAATACTTTAAATACAAATTCTTAAAATAATTTGGGGAAAAAACATGATAATAGTCACACTTAATCATATCCATCATCTTCTAAGCCTAATATTGTCTGTCTCTTGTTCTGTCATCAAGAAAACAGCCATTCTATTTAACACCATTAAACTCAATAGGTAGAAACATCCCCTTCAAACATCTTTTTATTCTAACTCTAATGGAACTAGTAGTCATTCACTTATCTAAACTTGTTCAGTCTTGGAATAATACCCTCCCCAAAGTGACAACTCATTGGATAAAGCAGTACTTCTGTTGTCCTTGGTGAACTCTTTTAAGTGTCCAGACATGCCCCTTAATTCTAGTAAATTAAAATTTGGTAATTTTATCTGTGTTTATCTCATCCCTACCCTTTATATTCTATAGATTTTGATCATATCCTTAAAACCTTTCTCACTTGAACTAGAGAGCCCTGATATTTTTGGTGAGCTACTCATTTCTTTGAGCTTTGTGTACCTGTTGTTTGAACTGTCTCCTGCTCAATTATTGTTTTTTGATTTGAAATAACTAGTCCTATGTGTAATAGTCTAAATGTGAAGTTCTAGTTAATCACAATAGTTTTAAGGAAGTTAGTGTTTGTACTGTAATCAGTGATATTGTTATCTTTATAAGAAGAGTAGCATTTGTTTTATGTAAACTTATATATCTTAAATTTGCATTGTGACTGGTTACAGATAAACATTGGTTAAATCATCTTTTCATCACTGTTTTGCTTTTTATTAATCATACGATGAATCCTTTTAGTAAACTCTATGTGGAAGATTATTTACATATTTTTTCAATGTTTACATAAACATTGGAGTTCTAAAATAATTGCTGCTAATATTTTGTTTTAGAGCTTGGAGACCAAGATAGCCCAGTGGAACTTGCAATTGAAAAATAATAAGCATGAGACTCTAGCAATGAAAGAATCGAGTCACCAAAAAGTTATAGCCCTCAAAAAGGCATCTAAAGTTTACAAACAAAGGCTTGAACATTTTACTGGAGACATTGAAAACCTTACATCCCAAATTAGAGATCAGGTAAATATATAAATTCTTTCTTAAAGAACTATTTTATGTACTCTGTTTATGTAGTTAATGCCATGATTTGTAATAAAATAATTTTATTCTCTTTATGTTACTGATATTAGAAAACCTTTAGTCTTTATTTTCAAAACTTACATAAAATGTCAAATTATATATTGAGTTATATCAGCATTTCCTGGGGAATTTTACTTAAAGGAAATGTTAAATGTGTCCCAAAGCTTCTATGGCCAACTAAGGGTAAAATTTCATACATATTTTCCCTTGAAATTTTCAGTGTGCATTAGCATATTAGAGGCCCTGAGAAGGCTTCAGTAAAAGTAAAGCAGTGTAATGGAAGGTATTGAACTCAGAGTTTCCCACCACTTATTTAACCACAGAACTCTTCTTTAACCCACAAAGCAGCTCTTGGAACTGGTTCTGAGGAACACCAGTTTGGGAAATGCTGATTTATTTTATTAGACCATATGACTTCATTCAGTAATTCACTTCATTTAAACTCTGTAATGCATTTAAAACCATTTGCTGACGTAAACACACCATGTGAAAGTTATCTTTGCGTGTAATACAGAGTTGAAAAATGGACTTAGTACTTTGTTGTTTTTAACAAATTATTATATTTACTCAATTACTAATTAATAAAGCATTCACTGTTTCTAATGTCTCACTGGTATTCCTCCTCTTAAGACCTTACATTAAGACTCATAGAATTATTTGAGGTTTTTAGAAATGAAAACAGACTTTTATAAATGTTTATGTAAAGAAAACAATGTAATATTTTATAATTGCAAGTGTTAACATTTTAAGACTAATATTTAACCTACCTACACTCAGAAGAATTTAACTAGATAAAAGAATTGAGGGCTAGGTTTGAAATATCGAATGTTGTAGACCTACTTGATTGCCTGAAAATATTCTTGAGTGATAAAAACCAACTAGGTCATTGACATTCTTAGGATTTTCCTATTTAAATAGTGCCATATCATCCATGCCCCAGATCTTAGTATAGGAAGGTTCCTCCCCTTATTAACCTTGTGACTTTGGGTAAGGTACCTTACCTCTCTAAGCTTCACCTTTCTTATCTATAAAACAGGGATAATAATACTGTCTGTCTCATGCTTATAGGAAAGAATAAATGAGAAAATATATGTCACAGCACAGTGCCTGGCCATATTTCTTTTTTCCATATTGGCCTCCTTTCTGTTCCTTTAATATATGGAGTTTGTTTCATTGTTTTTGTTTCATTGTTTTGTTCGTTATTGCCTTTGGCTGTAACATTCTTTTCTGGCTCACAATAGCTGGTTCTTTTTTTAATCATTTTTTAATTGACATCCCCTCAGAGGCCTTCATTGATCACTCATTTTGAAGTAGCTCCACACCAATTAATCATATGAATGTCTTAAGTTTTCTTCATAGCATTTATTTTATAGGTAAAATTTCTAAATATCTTAATTGATAATTGCCCAGCTTATATTTCATAGTGCATATTCATTTTACCTAAAATATGAAAACAGAATACTAACCTTTCTTCAAACAGCAAAATTGAAACTATAAACAATGTAAACAAAAAATGTTTTGCACATAGTAGATGTTCAATAACTACTTGTTCAACAACTGGGTGAATGATAGAAAGAAAGAAGAAAGCACCCAATAAATGTTAACTGTTATCATTAGTAAGTAGTTTCCCCTTATCTGTGGTTTTGTTCTCCTCAGTTTCAGTTACCCACAGTCAATAATGGAACAAAAATATTAAGTG
Organism: Macroglossus sobrinus; assembly: GCA_004027375.1. Lineage (NCBI taxonomy): Eukaryota > Metazoa > Chordata > Mammalia > Chiroptera > Pteropodidae > Macroglossus > Macroglossus sobrinus. Next base: position 58,778 of record PVKZ01000598.1, read on the forward strand.
GAAGATTCCAGAAATCAACAATTCGTAGGTTTTAAATTGCACACCATACTGCGTAGTGTAATGAAATCTCACACCATCCCATTTTGTCCTGCCTTGTCATGAATCATCATCCTTTAGTCTAGCATATCGACAGTGTATATGCTATCTGCCTGTTAGTCACTCAGTAGCCATCTGAATGATCAGATCTATGGTCGCAGTATCACAGTGTTTATGTTCAAGTAACCCTTATTTTACTTAATAATGTCCCTAAAGCAGGAGAGTAGAGATGCCAGCAATTTGGATATGGCAAAGAGAAGCCATAAAGTGCTTCCTTTGAGTGAAAAGGTGAAAGTTCTCAATTTAAGACATTTTATTATCTCACATCACAAGAAGGGTGAGGAATAGTACCATAAGATATCTTGAGAGAAAGACTATGTTCGCATAACTATTATTACAGTATGTTGTTATAATTGTTCTAATTTATTATTAGTTATTGTTCATCTTTTTCTGTGCCTAATTTATAAATTAAACTTTTTCATAGGTATCTTGTATACAAAAAAATATATAGCATATATAGAGTATCATACTATCAGCATTTTTAGGCAGCTACTGAGGGGCTTGGGGCGTAACCCCTTTGGATAAGTACTATTGTGCTTCTGGGCCTTCTGATTAGTAACTATTGGCACTGTTGTCATTCCAGGGAGTTTGTTGTTTTGTAGAATGTAAACAGGATACACAATGGCTATATAGCTCACAAGGTGGATTTGTAAAGTGTAGATTCATTTAGCAGTTATTTGTTAGAGTCTGGTGTATGCCAGGCACTGTATTTAAAGGCCTAGCAATGAACAAAACAGACAAAAATCTCTACAAAGTGGATAAGCCACCACTACCACTTTCATCTCTTTGCTGACAGTAACAGTGTTTGAAGGCCAGTGGGGGTAACCACTACAAAACAGCCTGGCATCATTATAATAGATAAGTAAGGCTGTATTAGTAAATGCTATGGAATTGTGGAATTGTAGGTAGTTTCCCTATACACCAGAAGGCTTCTTTGTCTGACGCTTATGTGGTTGTTAGTATCTTCTGTATATGGAATGCAAAATGAAAAGTTCATAGAAAGGAAATTATTTTCACTAATTATAAAACATTGTTTGAAGTAGTTATAACAACATCCTTAAAATGTTATGTTGGAACTACCACTATATACATATTAAATAATAGTAACATAAAGATATTAAAGTTTACTTTAAAACATTTCTATATTTAGAGTTATACACTGAAATTTTCTATAACAGAAATTTTATACTTTACAGGAGGTTTCCTTGTTTATAATGAATTTGTGTTTAGGGCTGTGAACAAAACCAAAGTGTTATTAAATTACAAGATGAGTACTTTATGTGTTTTTCAGGAAGCCAAGTTGTCTGAAGCAATTTCAGCTTCTAATGCCTGGAAAAGTCATTATGAGAAAATTTTAATAGAAAAAACTGAATTGGAAGTTCAGATAGAAACAATGAAAAAGTAAGAAAAAAATTTAGAATCTTTTTACAGTATAATAAGTATTTCAGTTCTTTCCTTTAAGTGGTTTGTATTTTGGTTCTTCTGAATTACATGTAGTAAAGATATTATCTGTATGATTTAATATTTTTCTATTTATAGTTCTACAAACTTTTCTTACTTTACTCTAAAAAATATGATAAAAATGATTACCATTAAAAGTCTATTGGTGTTGACATTTCAAAATTTTGAACTTGTTAGTATTGTGGTATTTAGATATGTGTCATTTATTATTAGTAGTGAATATTAACACTAACTCGGTCTTAAAATAAAAGTGATATTTCTCTACTGAACAAGAACGTATTAGTAAGAATATATAACAGAGTTTATAATAAAAGCATAATAAAAGCATGATTCTATAAAGTGCTCGAAATGCATAAAAAAGAAAATGATAAAAATACATATATTTATGCTTTGAAATTTATTAATAAACTACTAATAAACCCTGAATATTTGCTTTTTAAATATTTTGCTTTTTATATATTCCCTTCAATGTTATTATTGAAAGCAAGCATATATACTTTGCTTCTACAGATTAGTTATTGCCTCACCTCATCCTTTTACTTATTCTTGTCCTGAAATTTAATGTATGTGTATGTGTGTGAATGAGAGACAGATAGATAAACATACCTATCTGGATTAGTTTAGATGTTTTATTGAATAGCAAAGAGAATGTTGTATAATTTTTTATTGGCATCATCAATGTTTAGTATTTCTAATCAAGGTTACTAAGGTAGTAATTTTATATAGGTAACTGCTTCACATTTTCCTTGTTCTATGAGTTCTGTTAACTTTTGAAATAGTTCACTCTATCAAAATAATTTTAGAAACACTTAAAATATACTATTTGAATAAAAATTTTTATGACTTTTAAAATGCATCATTTATTTTATAAAGGCAAATCATTAATCTTTTGGAAGACCTGAAAAAAATGGAAGACCATGGGAAAACATCATGTGAAGAAATTCTTAGAAAACTTCAGTCAATTGAATATGAAAGTGAAACTCTGAATCTTGAGAATACAAAATTAAAGGTACTGTGTGTGTGTGTGTGTGTGTGTGTCTGTATCTGTATTATGTAAGGACAACTTAGGCTACTTAATAGCAGTAGGTCAAAATAACAGCATGTTTAGAATAATGCTCTTGTATCATTTTGTCTTTATGTTTCTCAGAGTATCATTATAATTGGTAACTTCTAAAAGATTTATCTTTATATGTCTATATGTATACACATGTATATACCCATATTTGTATAGTTTATAGTTGTATACGCAGATACATGTTAAAATTGTTTTCAGCAGTATTAAATAAGATTTATGAGGTTGAATAACTGTCCCTTTGTTTCAACCAAAAAAGATTATTTACTCTCCAATTTTAGCAGTTAAATGACTCATCCAAAATTACATTAAATTTAATACAGAAGATTATTTCTAGGTGTCATGGTTACGATATGATATAACCTCAGGCCTGGTCTGTTTGAAACCAGAAAGTATGTTCTTGGCTGCTTCATAACCAGAAAGAATTTTCCAACTTAATCAAATCCAAGGGGTGATTGGTTTGTATGTGTACCAGAGAAAAGATGGAGAAAAGGCTTTTATATTTTCTGGGAAAAAAGAATTTGAGTTCTTAATCAGAGATACATGTAACCAGATAAAACTTGACTGAAAACAATGGCATCATTTTCAGTACCATAATATTATTTTTGGAAGACAGTAAATAGAAGACAGAAAAGAATCTTTTTATGTGAGAGATGACCAAAGTTGGCAGTTTAAAGCTGATAGGGCATCAGATAACTTAGCCTCTTTTTAGCTATCTACACTACAATTTTTAGGTTGTGATGCTCATCCTCATGATTTAAAATGACAGCTAGAGCTCCAGCCATTATAGCTAGTTAGAGGCAACAAAATAGAGGGGGGGAAAAAGATGAATTATCTCCCTTTATTTCCCCCCAATTTCCTTTCCTTTAGGGAGACTTCCTGAAAGTTTCCTACTACTCAGCTCATCTACTTATTGAGGCATATGGCCCCACATAGCTGCAAGGGAGACTAAGAAATATAGTCTACTAGTTATCCTGAGCGCTAGCCAAATATGAATACTTACTTCCTGCAATTTATTCATGTTTTTCTGTATCTATTTCTATAGTTTTATTACTCTTACAGTTTGGATTCTATTTTTCTTAGTATCTAAACTGTACCTTTCTTTAAATTTTAATTTAAGTACTACTCCCTGCCCCCACCTCAAATCTTCTCATTTAGTATGAATCTTTCCTTATAAACTCCAAGAGTGATGTGATATATACTTAGCTCTCAGTGAATATTTATTGAGTGAATGCTTAAAATGTTTTATCTCGGAAGAGGAAGCAATTTTATTATGTTTATTTTCTTAATTTCCTTGATATCCTTCAGAGAGAATAGATTAGAAGGATATTTCGCATATTATAAATCTAATTTTAGTCACATGGTAATGGAATTAATTTTAAATTACAAAGATATAAAATCATTGATTTAAAGTTTGCATCTTATTCTATTGATAAGGCAGAAACATGCTTTTTATGCATTATTCTCTGGGTTTTGTTTAAGGAAAAAAAGTTTAGGTATGTTTGGTATATGTTATTTTAATGTAAAATTGTCTAGATGTTATATTTTCGTTACTTTTAATTACTTTAGAATAATTTTAGATTTTATACTTTCAAATGAAAAAGAAGCTAGCTGATATTGCCTCCAAGCCCAGTGACCTCCTCTATTAAAAAAAAAAAGTTTATTTGAAGGGTTATAAAGTTCTATTTATTTATTATAGAAAGTTGGAAAAACAGAAAAGCACAAAAAGAAAAATTGAAAAATCACCTTGAACCTATATCTGTTTTCTTAGGGTAAATTTCTAGAAGAAGAATTATATGGTTGAAGGAAGGCCAATTTTTGAAGTTGGTGCTATTTCCAAATTACCCACTGTAAATGGGCCCATATACTTTTTCTAGTACTAGGCAATTTTAAAGCAAATCTCCCCAGATTTGACAGATGATCTCATTTAATATTAGGCCTTTAACTATCATCTGTATCCCAGAAGATTTCAAATTTATATCTCAAGATTAGACCTTGCCGGACAATAGTCTACTGCCTACTTGAAATCTCTACTTAGATATTTAATAGGTATTTCAAAGTTATGTCCAAAATAGAGCTCCTATATTCTCTAAAATAGTTTCTCCTACAGTTTTCCTCATCTCGGTTCATGACAATCATTCTTTCTATTACTTGGTGTCATCCTTGACTCCTTTCTCTCACACCTGCTTCTGTTCTGTCAGTGAATCTACTTCAGTTATACTCAGAATTTGAACACTTCTCACCAGCATCACTGCCATTATTCTGGTTCAAGCCATCATCTCTTGTCATTATACTGACTTCCTAACTCTTCCCTTTGGTTCTGTCCTCGCCCCTGTAGTTGGCCTTTAGTGTAGCAGTAGAGTAGTTTCTATGCAAATATACCCATGGCACTGCTCAAAACTCTCCAAATGGTACCTTGATTGATAGAGTAAACATTTACAAGGCATCACATCTGGCTTCCCATTACTTCTCTGACCTCATCTGATCCCACACTCCTCTTTGTTTTCTCCCTTCCTATCATACTGGCCTTTTTGCTCTTTTTTCCTAACTGGCCAGAGCTTCTCCCACCATTGCTTTTCTCGACCAGAACCCTCTTCTCTCAAAAAGTCACACTCTTAGAAAAAAGTCATAATTCCTTTTCTCAGGAGGCTCTTTATCATTCCTATCCTGCTTTCACATATGATTATTTTACTTCTTATTCTTGCTTTTTGTACATTGATCCCTTCTTTTTGTCTATCTTTACATGGAATACATATAAATGAAACATATTTATCATGTATTTAATAATCATTTATATTTCTGCCGTTTTGAATTATCTACTCATTATTCTTTATGTCTTTTTTCCTAATTAATATATAAAAACTATGTATATAAATGGTATTAATCTTTTGTCATAATTTGTTACTTTTTCACATTTTGCTTGCCTGTTAAATCTTTTGAGGGGGCTATGACATTTGCAGATATATATGTACACACCTGTGTGTATAGTTATGTGTGTGTGTATCTTTTTCTTTGATAGCTTCTGTTGGGAATCTCATATTTCTGCACATCTTGCAAGCAAAGGCATAGACTGCCTATAGAGCCAGACTATCTTTTCAAGGATGTTTGTATAGAGAAAGATAGGAAGATAGAAATGCTTGCTTTCAAATGCTTGGAAGATAGCAAGGTTTCCTGCTACCAAAGGGTAGTCATATTTACTGCTTGTTACTTAAGTTCTCTAAACTCAGCATTGGTCTTCTGTAATGCATACCAATACATGTACAAGTGTCACCTGGCCTGTGGGAACTGGGGTTTAGGAAGGTAACACAAATGTTGATATCTGGCTATTGCTGGGAGTAAGAAAGTCCTGTGTCTCTGAACTAGGAGTCTTGTGTCTTCTGTTAGCATCCATGAATCTGTGCTAGGCTAACTTATAGACTTGGAGGATGAAATCTCAGATCCTTACAGTTATTATCTTGTTTAAAAAATTTTATGCTTATTGGGGCTTTTGCTATCCTAAAATCAAATAAAATTTTCTGAGAAAAATTTTATAACTTAATGTTTTATTTTTAATAAATGTAAAACATAGGGTTTGGTAGAGGCAAGTAATCTATATTTCTCTAATAGTTAAACAATTATCTTATTACCATTACTTGGTGATCTATATTTTCCCCATTGATTTAAAAATCCAAACTTTGTCATATACTAAATATAATTGTAGTGCAATATAATTGAAATAAATATAACTTTTTCTTTTTTTATTCCATTGACCTCTATATGCTTATATTATTATGTTAATTTTAGTTCTTTATACATTTTAATATCTAGTAAATACTGAGATTCTCCATTTAGTATTTCTTTCAAAATTTTATTAGTCTTTTCTATTTATTTTTCCACACGAATTTTAAATAATTTTGTTATATTCTCCTTTCCCCACACTGTTCTAATTTTGGTTGAAATTGCATTAAAGTTTTGTTGATTTGGAAAAAATTGACATGTCAACAATATTGAGTCTTTTCATACAGGAACATGGTCGATCTTACAATTTTTTTTGTGTAAATTTTAAAAGTTTTAAAAATATGTCTTGCATAAGTCTTTTAAGGTTGTTTATAATTATTACTTGCTTTTTGAAATTCCTAAATTTTTATGTGATAATTGTATCTAATAAAAATATTTTATTAACTTTGTTAATAAATGAGTTATGTTTTTATAACCCTAGAACACTGGAATACAAATGTATTTTAATGATTTATAATATCTATTTATATATTTCTTGCTAGACTACGCTTGCTGCTTTGAAGGATGAGGTGGTTTCAGTTGAAAATGAACTCTTAGAATTGGAAGAAGTAGAAAAACAACAGAAAAGCCTTATTGAAGTGTATAAAACTCAGGTGACCACTACATTTATTTTAATGTTTTTTAAATTTGGTAGACAATTTCAAACACTACGCTTGTTTATGATCTAAATAAGCAGAACTGAGGAAAGGTGGAGCTATTATTTTGTGATGGAATATGACATGCCCTGAATATTTCTTAAGGTCCCACATATTTTTATAAAAAGATGATTCTGCTGATTCCTGATTCAAACATTGCCTGTGTATGCGCTGGATATTTCTAAAAGTAGATCTAAAATTAATTACATAAATGTAATATAAACCTTATGTATAATCTTGTTAATCTTGATTATATTTGTTTGTTATCTTTTATAAGGTATTAATTTAGAATAATAATTCCCTTCCAGGGTCATTAAAGCCCAATACTCCTTTTTTATAATGAATTAAGAAAGTGTAATTTAGACTTAATTCCATTAAAGACCAAGAAAGGAACATATGACAACGTATATAGAATAGAGCATGTATTCAATGATAATATATAGAAAAGATTATGTTTTTGAAATGTAGTATTTAAGAAAAACTTCATGAGAAGATGAGATTTATGCAAGTCCATGAATGATAGGTAATAAACTGGTCAATAAAGAGTATGATTTTATTGGAAGAGAACATTTGAATTAAAGAACAATGAATTAAAGGTAAAAGCTGTAGGTAACTAGGAGGGTGCTGCATGCGGGTGGGTTAGGTGAGAAAATGAAGTTGAGACACCTAGTTAGAATACTGTAGTGATCAAAGCCAGAATGGAGCCTGTGTTGGACAATAGCATATATTATCTGGGAATGAAAATGTTACGTGGGTCTCCCACCTGGTTGTTTGGGTTTAATCCCTTAGCAAGGATATTTTAGGTAAGTTACCATATCTAGGTGGTGTGCCTTGTATAAAGGGCTCAGTCAGATATTTTTTGAGCAGATTTTGTTTTGGAGGGTAGTATAATTGGTATAAAAGCTAGTTTGAACCAGAGGTTGATTTTTTAAAGTAACATTGACCTGCAAATGAAGATCTCTATAATATTCAGAACTCAAATGAAGAGTCCAGAGTATTGATGGGAAAAGATAGGTAAATCATAAAAGGTTTGTGGATTAGAAGAGAGTATGGAGTGATTCCCATATTTAAAGAAGGAATAAGGTAAACATACTGAGGGTATTGCTAGAGAAATAATGATTTGTTTAAAATTGAAAATTCAAACTTAGCCTTTTATTTCAAATTATGATCCTAATAATAAAATAATACATGTTACTCTAATATATTTTATTTTCAGATACAAAAGTTACAAGAAGCAGCTGAAATGGTGAAAAGAAAATGTGAAAATTTGCTAAGTGAAAATAACCAAATAACAGAAAATAAAAATAAAACATTAGAAAAGGTAAGTTTGACATTTTAAATAATAAGATAACATTTATTTAGATTTTATACTTTATAAATAGACCTAGGAATTATCTGTTCTCAATCTCTGTAGGAGTTTGTTTTCTGAGGAAATAATGTTTCTTCCAGGCTTGTAATGCTGTTTGTTTGTATGAATGTTTTTTCACTTTTTTCATAATTTTTGGAAAACATCATAAATGTTTAATTTTCCTTATTCAAAAGCAGACTTAAATAGCTCAAAAATTGTTATCACTGAGTCTTATCAACCATAAGTAGGCAAACTTGAATACCTCTTTCTCATTTTTAATCTCACCTTATTTTTCTGGTAGTAAATCTTTTGTGTCTAAAAAATCAAAGTAAATATTCTCTGTTAAATGCTTTGTTGGAAAAAAATAATTCATAAAAACATTATTTCCTTTTTTTCACCCTATTGCAACAGAATGAGGGGAAAGCCAGTGTTGGCAAGTTATGATGTTTTTGTGCATATTTTTAAGTTTTTCAATGAAACCGCATCCCTTTTTGAGTCTTTTCATGTTGTTTGGTAAGAAAGCAGTGAAAGTCGTAGGATGCTAACTCTTGGCTGGAGCATCATGGGATATTACTGTTCAGTTCCAACTGAGGGTAATAAGGTGATTGTCTCTGGGTTTTCTCCATATCTTGGGACTGAGACATTCAAGTGAGACAACAATGTGAAGAAGAGGTCAGCCAGAGCAGACATTTTGCTGGTTAAACAGAGATAAAGATAACTCATCAAATGTGTAACTTATTACTTTTTAAAAAATTATTTTTCACCTATTTTTAGCAGATCAGAGAAAAAATCATTCCATGTCTCTTGGTCTCTTTTTCTCAATAGGCATACCAATTAAAATATCTCCTCTTTTGCTGAGCAGTGCAATAAATAGAAGCCCTTTGTAAAAACCTGTTCAAAAGGCAGATGGGGTAGGAGCCTGTGTTTTTCAGATACTTATAAGATCACAGTGTTTTGTTTTGTTTTTTTACTTGTATTAAACCAAAAAAGTTTTTTTTTTAATGAAATTCTTCCTTTTGCTTTTCCACTATTTTAAGTTTTCTAGTTTTCGTATGAGCTCTTAAGGTTTTTGGGGACCCAGAGGTATTCTTCGTTCTAGTTTTATCTTTTGTAATTAAGAATGCTGGATGTTGCATAGTAGCTCTAGGTGTTTCCTGTGTCAGAGAAAGAAGCTAGCTCTTGTTTTTCTTTCCTATGAATATCTTAAATGCCATAGTCTGCTTATTTTTTCATAATTAATAGTACAAGCATATTATAGGGTTGCTTCTTGTCACATCACTAAAGTGCTACAGTAAGGAAATGCAGCAACCAAAGAGATTAATATAGATAAAATTAGAGAGACTTATTTCATAATAACATTAATGATCAAATAGACTACTGTGGACTAATGTTATTAGCTATCTTGCAATAATGTACAGTAAACCCCACGAATTTGGACTAAGATGAGTGCAGCAAGGTTGCTATAATTGAAATACCTGAGTTATAAGATTAAATGACAAAACGTGACAATTACTTTAGACTGATGCCTAGACAGTGGAATACCAGCTTTATTAGTAATATCTCTGCTTGAATATAAATGAAAAGATTCAAAAAGTTTGCTTTCCTAAGTAGGTTAAACATTCTTCTTGCAAGCTAATATTACTATAATCATTTATCAACAAACTTTTTTGAAAACTAATTCAAGTCCAGACCACTTTTGAGTCATATGTTCTTATTTAGTAGAGTCTAACTTAATGTTTATTCATGTTTATTGTAAACCATTTATTTAAAACCATTATACCTAAAATACATACATAAGTGTACCTAGTACTTAACATAGTAAAATCATTAATGCTGAATGTGTGATCTTGCACTTATTTCCCTAATGCTACAACTCAGATGAGAGGCCAGATGGAGTCTCATCTGAAGGAGTTAGAGTGCGTCCGCGATTCCTTGACGGCGGCGGAACGGAGGCTTCAGGAGTGTCAGGAGAGTCTGCATCACTACAAGGGGAAATGTGCAGACCAAGCACACACCATTAGGGAGCTTCAGGGCCAGGTGTCTAGCCATCATTCTGATTTTGCTAGATTAAAGAAACGCTTTGGAATGATTTCACCAGTTGAGGGCACTCATGTTAGGGGTTGATTTTTTTTTTCTCCCAGCTGTCAGTTGATAAAATATCAGTTTTATGCAGATTCTGTAATATTATTTTGCAAGCTATTTTAGTAATTTATAGCAAAAAATTGGTAACCAAAATTGCTCATTTAGTTAACTCTTACAAATCTATATTTAGACATAGATGGGCATGGTAATAGCAAGAGAAAAGGAGCAATGTTATGTTTGGTGTAAACATCTTACAATTTGTAATTTATCTTACAAAAATTAGAATTTTTTTAAATTAGAATTGTACATCAAGTTTAATTGGATAATTTCAATTGTTCTTTTTGATATATGCTTTTTTACTCCATTGGACCACAGATTATGGGTGCCTTGTTATCGTATAGACATCATCTTCTAATTCAATGCCTACCACATAGCAAGCATTTAGTAAATGTTTTTTTAATTAAGTCCTTTTTTTTTTTTCCCAAGAAGCATGTCCAAGGATGGCAGCAAGCTTTTTTCTTATTTGTAAAACTATTTTAGGAGTGATCCCTTTCTAGCTTCCACTGTAGCCTTGATTCTAACTTTGAAATACATTGTGTTTTTAAAAACATACAACAAAAACTTTGCTGAATTTAAATTTTTGAGGAGAGTTTTTTTTCAGAGAAATGTCAAATTACATAGATAAGCTAAGTTACTAATTGAAATGATGAAAAAAATTTTCTATTTCAATGTTTCTGAAACTATTTAAGTATAGTATTTGAAGCAATGAGAGGAACATTCTGTCTTGGCATGGGCTACTATGCCATTGATTTCCAATTTGTTTTTAACAAATATGAGTTTTACTCATAATTACAACTTTACAGATATTCAGTTATCAATTACTATTTAGGTGAAACAAAAAACTATAAAATTAACCTTAAAAATTCTACAGTAGGAGATTTACAATTTCACACTTAGTAAAAATAAATGTCCTTTTTCAATAAAACATTTTTCAGGAAGTTTTAATTCTCATCTCTCAGAAAAATTTGTAGTAGATGAGTTGCCATGAGACAGCATAGTTTTTTAAAACTTAATCAGGAATTTTAGAACTTGTATTTTAATAATGCAATGTTTCTTGGTGTCTTTCTGTGTAGAAGTAATAATAATATTTATACCTTCTTGATTTTTATGATTGCTCTTAAAGTATAGATTTCTTTGGAAATTGATTATAAAGAAAATAACTAAGAAAAAATTTTTCTTTTTTAGATTGATGGAAATCACAATCTTCTAACAAAACTTTCTCTGGAGGAAGAAAATTATCTTATTCAGTTAAAGTGTGAAAATCTTAAACAGTAAGTATTAAATTGACTTAAAATTGGTGTTACATTTTTTTTCTATATACTATAATTTTAAAATGTATGTTTTCTGTAAAAAGAAAATTAGAACAGATGGATGCAGAAAATAAAGAACTTGAAAAGAAGCTGGAAAACCAAGAAGAATGTCTTAAGCACAGCAATCTTAAGTTTAAAGAGAAGTCTGCAGAATATACAGCATTGGCCAGACAGCTGGAAGCTGCTTTAGAAGAAGGAAGACAAAAGGTACAGATGGCCTTTATTTAGAACTTTTTAATTAGTTTACCAAAGAGTTCTCTTTTCAAACACAATATCTCATTTTGCCAGATTTACAGTTATTGTTTATATCCTGATGACAGGGTGAAGGAAGCAATTACATTTTTATTTTTTACCTACTTTTGACTTTTGGAGCTAAACAAATATATTACTGGTCCATAGTTACTTTACCAGATAATGATGATGTGGAAGGGTAAAGGGCCGAGATGGGAAACACTTTGAAGGAGCGCTCCACTCCCCTCCCTTTTTTTAATAAAACCAAAGCAAATGTGCAAATTTTTGAACATTTTGGTTTTGGTCAAGACCCAGTGAGCTATAAAGCTCAGATCCCTTTTCTTTTGGCAAATATTATTACATAAATAAATGCATGCAAGAATTAAATTTCAGTTAAATCCATTTGGTTAAATATCTCACTGTGTGTCTCTACTAATCCTTGGGATGCAAAGGTGAGTAAGATCTGGCCTCAGTTCTCATGACACTCATAGTTCTGTAGGGAGATAGTGTGGGAATCAACATCATCCAGCATGTAGGTACAAAGGGCAGGTACAAAGTATTTGAACCTGTGGTTGAGGAGAAATGATTCAGGAAGATTCAAAGAAGAGGTAAATTTATCAAATGCTTTGAAAGTGTACTCTTGAAAGGATAAGAGGTAGGCTTTGGAGTCCAGCAGGAAATGGATTTGAATTTTGTCTCTGGTGTATTATACCCTGACCTCAGACAAGTTACTTCTCAAAACTTTAATGTTTTAGTTGATAAGATGGGGATGATGAGTTTCTCATAGGACTGATGATGCTAAGAAAAGATCATCAATATCAGATGACTCTCAGATGTATATCTCCATCCCAGCCTCTCTCCCCTGATATCTGAACTCATATATTCTGCTACTTACTTGACATGTCCACTTAACAGAGGCATCTCAAATTTAATATGTCTAACATCAAATTCTGACTATTTTCTTCTAAAGTCTCTGCTATGCATATTCTTTCTCAAGCCTATTAATGGTAATTTCATGAGTCAGATAAAATCTGATCTCCTTGAAATGTGGCTCTCATATCACAAGTGTCATATATATTTTATTTTTTTTAACTCCAGGAAACCAATTTAAATTGACATTAAAAGACATATCATTGAATAAGAGCTAAGTAGTAAAATGCACTGCCAATGGAAATGCTAGGTGCTCTCAGATTCCTGCTCAAATGTGTTCAGAGTCCTTAGAGATGTGTCTGCCCTCTCGTTTTTCTCCTGTTGCTATGGAATATGGAGCTCTGTCTAGTTTCTACCCCATGAGGAGTGCTGTCACTGCGCTGTCACCTTTCTCCACACTGAGAGACATCGTCAAGGGCATGGACATTTGTTCTGAGCACTCTTTCTCCCAGCATCCCTCTCTCACAGTTACCCTTAGAATTTGTGCACAAGATATGTTTGTAAATCACTTTATAATAACTTAGAACTGAGTCCATAGGAGTTAGATTAGAGGACAGCTCTTCCCACTAGCTCCTTGCTCCTTAAGTAGTTTCTGCCTCCACTCACATTCTTGTGGCTCCAGCCTAACATTCTTGCAAATAGGCTCCCACATATCTGAATCCATGATGAACATAGCGAAGTTAGACTTTCTACTAAAATTATCAATCAGAAAAATGTGAAAACTCAAATTCAGACCACTTTGAAGTCAATGAGTGAAAAATCAATTTCATTTGTATGTGTGAGGTATATATATCACCTGTTCTGCGCCCAATTCTGTCCATTCAAGTCTATAATCAGTATTTAATAATAACTTTCTAAGTTCCACTAGCACTCTAGCCACCATGGTGAATATAAATACTGTAAAACATAGCAAATGGTCTAAGTAGGTTATAAAATATAGTATTAGGGAAAACAGGCAGCTGCTTAAGTCACAGAACAGTGCGGATGCATACACTTCCAAGCAAATTTGCAGACACTTGTACTGCAAGGGCAGATATACATACTTATACTACATGTGCTTCTTTAAGATAGAACATTTTTAAATATTTTATAATTAAAATGTCTAGCATTCAATTAATATCTATTTGGAAAAAAGATATATGGTGTAACTATGTCAAGGCTTTCAATCATACTTTAAAGGAAGTGCGTTTAGTTACTTTACTCTTTTAATAAAAATTACAGGTTTCCGAAGAAATAGAGAAAATGTCATCTAGAGAGAGGGCTTTACAAATTAAAATTTTAGATCTGGAAACTGAGCTTAGAAAGAAAAATGAAGAACAAAATCAACTTGTTTGCAAAATAAACAGTGTAAGTATTAATATGGCTTAATGTATTTTCCTAAAAAAAATAAATTAGCATTTAACATTCTTACCATATTAATTTTTTTAAACAGTTAAATTATGAAGTGAGGGGAATCAGGCCTATTACTTTACTAATAACATTAAAAAAACAAATAAGTCACAAAAAATTAAAAATGTCAGGATTATGCCAAAGAATTATTATCCTCATCCTTGGTAGCTTCTATTCCATTTCCCCCAAATTCTCATAGGGCCCTTTTTCTACATACTGCTTTTGCATGACAGCTGCTTAATGAAAGTTATAGATATAATCTACTTATTTTCTTTCTGGTATAAAGTTTTCACTTTTTAAAAGATAAACACAAATTATAATAGAGTTAGATTTTGATACCTGTCTCAAAAAATGAGTATTATATTTTAGAAAGTTTTAAGTTGGTATTAAGTAAATATTTAGCATTGTTACATCTGCATATGAAATGGATGCTTTGGTCCACTCAGCCATGAAATGAGAATACCAAATTGGCTGTGTTTAATTAGTCTTATAATGTTTTTTCCTAAATAGTCATGAGATAGCCAATTGGCAGGAGATATTATGAAAGCTAGCACTGGTCATGACTAAATTACTTGAAAAACTCTACTAAACCATAACATGGAAAATAATGATGTTTAATTTTTTCCAGGAGCCAGAGACTCCATGAAAACTAGATTTTCATTCCCAAATATCTAAAAGTTGAAAACCTGAAAGGTTCAAAAGTTAAATGATTTTTGGCATGCCATATTAGTTTAATTTTATCACCATTGAAAGCTTCATGGCAGTTTAATCAGAAAGAAATATTTTCCACTTTTAATTTAACACAGGCTTTTTTTTATTTCTAAGGTTTTTTTTTTCTTTTACTTACTGTCAGCACTGCTGATATTGTGAATATGTGTTCTTTGTGTCATTAAAACCTCTGAAAAAATAACATAGATATACTGAGATGAGATGAATTATGCTATCATGTTCCCAGTACTTGGCAAAAACTGCCAAAATATATAGATTTAAAATTTGATGTTTTATTAAACCTGATGATTTTTACAGTAATGAAAATTTAGAATTCTAAGCATTGATTTAGACATTGCTGAAAAATGAGTTTATGTATTCTGTCTCTTCCAGAGGACAGTTCAGTATTTATTTTGTATACATGCCTGAATCGTAAGCACCATGAGAGCCTGTCTCATAATTGACTGTATCCTGGTGTCTTCCACAGTGCTCTGCCCATAGCAGCAGGCCTCTTCAGATCTTTTGCCCAAGTGTTCCAGTCAGGGGCAGAGTGGATGGATGCACAGATCCAAGGGTGACCCCAGTAGCTTAACCCAAGCCAGCGTTCCTGAGGCCTAAATTATCTTTGGAGTCATGTATATTATCTTAAAATCCATGCACATTTTGCATTCTGCCCAACAATATAAGTGTGTTTGTATTAATATTTTCTCCTCCAAATTGTTGGATAAACTGGTATTCCACAAAGATTCATTGTTTTCATTCTGTGACTTTGTATAGTCAAGCCTAGCACACTGCTTTGTATCACCTCACTTCACCTGAGGGACATTACTGAGTTTCAGAAGGTATCAGATATCATTGAACACCTGATAGGAAGGAAATAAAAGAATTTTTTATCAAGATGCCTATATTTCAGTTAGAAGTTAAATGGTATTTATGGCCTGTCTAAAGTATTTTTAGTGAGCAGATCTACTTGGGAATTTATATGCAACTGAATATTTTAAAAAATATTTTAAAATACTGTTTTTATTTTTTTCTCAAATTGGATTTTTATTTTTTATTAAATTTTTTTTTACAAATAAATAACACATACTATTAAGAGTTCTTTTTATTTTTTAAAGTATTCTAAAAATAGAATGTTTGTATGATCAGAACTAGAATTCCGTCAATTTTAAGATAGTAAAAGTCATTTTTATGGCATAAAATATGGATTTTAGGCAGAGAATATGGTAAAAACTAGTTTTTAAATATGTCATGTTAAATGTAAGAGAAATTAATTATGACGGTTTTAAATAAAACCCATTTATTAAGTTAATCATGTTAAATATGTAATAATTTGCTGCTGAGTTAATGTGTATTACAACAAACTATATCATTATAGAATGAGCAACCATGTATGGGCTTTACTTATTCTGGATTTTAAAGAAAGTCAGCTCTAAGAAAACTTAATAATGAACAAATTAGATGTTAGGATTCTTTCTTTTAGAAAAACTAAAAATCATGTAGTCAATCATTGTATACATATATAAATTTTATATTATGACTCTTCTTTGATATGAATGTCATTAATAATTATCTTTATTTCTTTTTTATTTAGAAAGCACAACATCAAGAAGTATGTTTGAAAGAAATACAGCATAGTCTTGAAAAGTCGGAGAATCAAAATGAGAGTATTAAGAATTATTTACAATTTCTTAAAGCTTCTTATGTAACAATGTTTGGATAAACTGTTGAATTTTTTTTTCTATAAGCAATAGATTTTTACTGTGAGTCTACAAAGTGATTAGGTAAAAAATAAATATACTATCCATTCTACTTTATGACTTGTGGGTGGTAGAATTAGAGTTTTTATTTAAAGATTGTTGAAACATAACTTATTATTCAATTGAAACTTTAAAACAAAATAGATATCAGTATTCTTTTTTTTTGCTGGATAATTTTCACTTAGTTCTGGTTTATTTTCTATTTATATTATATTGGTTTTTAGAATGTTTTTTATGTGCACACATAAGAAGCCAGAATCATTCTTTGTGTTCCTGTACCCACCATCCAAGTGAATTTGTAATAAATCGAGGCTATTTATGAGCCAAATACATGATTTTTAATAACATAATTGTTTTACGTTATGGTGCTATGTATATATATTAACATAATAAAGGAAATATTCTGCATATTATTTTTAATAATGATATAATTACATATTTTCTCAAGATATCCAATACCTTAATGTACTTAATGTTGTTTCAAGTATATGCTAAGATGCCATTATAATATCTGTGAGATTTTTAATATTGAATTTTAAATCATAGCTATTAAATGCCAACTGATGGTGATAGATGAAAACATGTTGGCATACAGTGTTTCTTTATAAAGAATAGTCTCTCAGGCCCTCCTATGAATATAGTCTATTTTGTTCTTCATTTTATATTAGTAATTATCTGATAATTTAGAATTTAGACATTCTAAAGCCTTTGAGTTAACTAAGGACTCAAGGGGAACAACTTGTCTCACCCTTTCCCATGACCAATTCACATGAATCGATCAAAATAAGCACTCTTAATACTAAGAAGCTTTAAGATAAGGCCTTTATTTTGGGAATGATGTAGAAGAGATATGTAGAGGAGAACTTGTTCCTTATTTTAGATAGACTATATTTTAGATAGACTATGGAAGAAAAGACGACTGCACAACCTTAGTCCCTAAGGTTGATTTCAGGTGCTAGTGACACAGGTCAACAAAAGAAGTTTGCCAGACCCTAGAAGAACTTTCACAATTTCTTGCTTGATGTTTCCATGTGGAGCATTAAGCACATGATATTGGGATCTTCTGGAGTGTGAACCAAACTTAGTGTCAGGGAGGCCCAGAGTCAGTGCCCTGGTGTTCCTAAAACTATCCCAGCTTTTAGCTTCTCACTGTCCCAGAATGCCCTTGTCCTCACGTACTAACAGATTGGCAGGATTTTCTGCTTGTCTTCAATATTCAAGGCCTCATCCCTTTCTTAAATTCTGAAATTTTTCTTCCATTATTTGACTATTGCCTCTCCACATGTTTTTTTTCTCCTCCTCATTTTGTCTCCTGGGTCTGACCTCCAACTTGACTTTTTCCTCAGGGTGTCTGTCACTGGGTTTCTTGTGAGGTATTTCTTCCACCTGATTTTTCTGACCACTAATGTGGTTCTCAAGGGCGGTAGTTCTTTTTTTCGGTTGGACATTGAATTTCTAATTAAGAAATTGTGTTTTTTTAGTTCCTGAAAGTGTTGAGGTTTGTTTTGTTTAGTGTCGTAATTCCATTATATTTTTCTTAAAATTCTCTTCTGTTTCTTCCACTGGTTCTACTTCAGTAGGCATCTCAAGTTTCTGTTCTGTTAGCCATCTTTTCTTTCCAAGCCCCATAAATGAGTTTTAATTTTCCTCACCTACTCATGATTGTGGTTCCTTCAATATCTGTCAGCAGCCTGCCTTGCATATTTCTTGGGCAGTAGCAAACCAAGTGGTAAAAGGCATGATGATGGCTTTAGTTCTCATGGGCCTGAGACCTGTTACCCTCTGCTGAAGTGCTATGAGAAACCATTCTAGACATTTTTGGTCACAAGCATCAGTTCTTTTCCAACAATAAAAATTAGAAGCACTTCACTGAAGAGCCTGCTTTGAGATTTTTTGGTGTCAGTAAGTATGTTATAGCAGTTTAAAGAAGGAATTCAATCTATATCTGCTGGCTTGAGATTTGTCCATGGTTTTTATTTTTAGGTGTAGAAAAGTCAAATAATTATGTATTTGATATGACTCACTTTTTATAATCAAAACAAGCATCTCTTCTTTGTGTATAAAAATTCTCATATGCTGGTATGAGCATGGAGATAGGTGTCAAGAAGCCTCAAT
This sequence comes from Macroglossus sobrinus, assembly GCA_004027375.1. Classification (NCBI taxonomy): domain Eukaryota; kingdom Metazoa; phylum Chordata; class Mammalia; order Chiroptera; family Pteropodidae; genus Macroglossus; species Macroglossus sobrinus. Next base: position 77,752 of record PVKZ01000598.1, read on the forward strand.
GCCTTGGTAGGGATGGAAGAAATAGTAATAAATTTTTACTTATTCTAATGGAATTGTATTACTTTCAGTTTTTTCTAATCAGATGAAAATTTTTAATGGTTGGAGGACAAGCAAGATAGGTGTAGGGAGTAGAAGAGTAGAATTGATTTTCAGAGGTGGAGTAGTTTGGGACAAGAAAAAAGTAAAAGGAAGCTTGCTTGAGGTGGAGATGATACCACTGGAGTCCTGGATGTTGAGGAAATGAAAAGTTTTGGATATTGATGCTGTCTAGGATTTGGAAGGAATTGTAGAGCTGAAGAAAATTAAATGTGAGCATTTGAAGGACTTTGAATTTTATTCTAAATACAATAAAAAATCATTGATAGAGTTTTAAAACCTCATTTCTATCAATGATTTTTTATTGTATTTAGGATTAAATTCAAAGTCCTTCAAATAACCCTCAAGACTGCCCACCTCCTCACCCTCTCAGATCATTCCCTTCCCCACCCACCCTGCCCACTTGCACTTGATTTTCTTGAAAACCAAGTTTCTTCCTTTTCTTATCTTAAAATGTTCTCTCCCCTACTCTTGACCTGACTAAATCATCCTCATAAATCTTTTTATTCTTTTCTTTCATAATTGGCAATTTGTATGTGTGTGTGTATTTGTCTCATGTCAGTGCATTTTAACCTCTATGAGGGTATATAGTTCTGTAGGCTGCTATATAGCAGGCATTAGTACATGTTTGTTGGAAGGATATATAGAAGGAGGAATAGTGACCTTTAAGTGAGGCAAGGGCATTGGCCTAAGAAAAGTAGGGAAATTATAGAGAGCCTTGGAAAATGAATAATTAACTCTTGAGGGCCGCAAGTGATGCAGTTTCCTGTGTGAGTGGTCTAGTTTTCTTTCAGGCAGACAGATTAAAGAGATTCAGGGTGTAGGAGACCTTGTTTATAATCAGACGTGTTCAAGAGGCTATGGTGGAAAATGGGAGGAAGTTGGTACTGGGAGTGAGTCAGAAAGGAGGTTGGCTTCCCTTATAGCTACTTGCCTTAGATAGTTAAAGAGAAATTTCAAAAAAATTTTTTTTCTCTTTAAAAATTAATTGAAATTCCAAGTGGTTTTTTTTTTTTATTCTATTGAATTGGAAAAGTACTTAAATCCCAAGTGTAACAGTGTTTTTGATTTACTAACATTGCAATTTATGGTAGTACTTTAAGATTTAACGCTTCCAGAAAAGAAAAATAAACATAAAAAACAAACATTTTTTTCCCTTAAAAGTTAAGAGACCTTAAAATTGTGAAGTTTAGTTTTATTTTAAGAAATAACTTGCATATTTTCTTTTTTCTTTGGCATAGTTTGGGGTGGGGCTTGGAGGGAGGGAAAACTGTGAGGAGGCCTCTATATCAAGTTTGTTGTTGTAAGATGAAGTTAATATTGACAAAATTATGGTTTAAACGATAAAAATGAAAACTGTGACTATCATACATTATTTTATTAGACACGTTGTAATTATACACTGATCACCTTTTGCAAGCTTAAAGTTTATTTTCTGCAACTTTTTTGTAAAGTAGATATCTTTTCCTATCATTAAAAAACTAATTTTTTTTAAAGAACTAAATAGAAAGAGCATCTAACTCTAAGGTGTCTGGCATATAGAAATGATCCTTTAAAAAATTACGATTTGATTTTAATAATAACAAAAACTTCTTTAATGTAATACTATTACAAATCATTTTATTTTTATAAGTCAGAGAAAGATAAATACCATATGATTTCACTTATATGCGGAATCTAAGGCACAAAAAAGAACAAACTAATAAAAAACAGACTCACAAATATAGTGGACAATTTGGTGATGGACAGAGGGGAGGAGGGGTTGAGGGGCTGGAAGAATGGAGTGAAGGGTTAAAGAAGTACAAATTAGTAGTTGGTAGATGGTCACAGGACGGGGAGCACGGCATAGAGAATACAGTTAGCATTAATATAGTGAGTAGGTAGAAAACCAGAGGAGAGAAGGAGCAATTAGGAAGATCATTTTATAAACTATATAAATGTCGAACCAATGTACTGTATACTTGAAACTAATTAAAATAAATAAATTAATTTTAAAAATTTATTTTTTAAAAGATTTGTTTTTACTTCTACCAATAGGCACAGTTAATTACTTTAAAACTGCATAAATTTTTATTTCCACACTAGAAGTCTAACTTGGTTTTTACTATTTTGATCTTGGCATATTTGATAAGCTATATTTTAGCCTGAATACTTCAGATGTCGAAGCATTTCAAGACATAAGAATTTTAATTTTAAATGAGGTAACTCATAAAACACAAAGCATAACACGTGGGAGTATAACAGACACAAAGATTTCTATACTTTCTTTTTCCTGTCCATCATATAAAGAGCACTTATAAATTAATAAAATTAATCTAATAAAATTTTTAAAATTAATAAATTAATAGAATCATAGAAAAGGACCAAAGATAAAAACAGACAATTCAGAAGAATTATTAATGGCCAATAAACATATTTGTAAAATGTTCAGATTTATTAAAGATAAGTTTCTTTAGTACCAAGAAACTAATAAGTTTTAAGAGAGAATTTCTACTGTTGAAAAGATGGAGTAAAATGAGAATTCTCACATACTAACAATGGGACTTATTATCCGATCATCTCTCAGTATACCATAATATATTAAGTATTGTTGAAGAGTTGTTTCATGTTTTCTCTGTTGTAAGTTTTTCTATAGTGAATATCATAATGCACAAATCCTTGTCTGCCTTTAATTATTACTTTACACAAATGCTTACATGTGAATTATTCTACCAAATCCCATGAAAAAAATTTCAAGTTCTTGAAACATAATTGTTCATATCATTTACTTCAATAATTTACAACTTAGGCATTTATTCTAAAGTAATAATTAGATACTGGCAGGAAATACTTCTGCTATGCCATTCCATTGCTTAGTGCCTGTTACCCACTAAGAACAATTAAAGTTTGTCATTTGACATTCAAATGACTATCAATTTGGTCATCTCTCAATTTTAGTTATAAAGTAGGAATGTGAATGTGCTTTATAAATAAGTTCTAAAATTGTAGTATTAATATTTATTCATAATTCTAGTCATGCTGTATTTTTCTTTCTCCTTAATATTCAGTTGATGGCAGTTCAAGTAATACCTAAAGCTGACATTTATTTATTTATTTGATTATCCATTTGTATTAAAATGTTCTTATGTTGTTAAAAGTCACTTTAGATCATAGCATAAAATAAATTCCAAATATGAATATTTATTTTAGATAGATGTATAAAATATTTTCTATTTGTCTATGAATTGCCTTTTCACTTTCTTAACTAACTTTATGATTACAGTTCTTTATTTCAATAAAAGTTTCCTTTAAGCACTGGTTATCTGTATCCTACAAAGTTTGGTATATCATCAGTATCCTTTAGTTCAAGATATTTTTAGATTTCTATTTTGATTCAACATTTAATTTATGGATTATTTATCAATACATTTCTAATTTCCAGGCAGTTAAGTATTTTCTAATTATCTTTCTAATGTCCTAACACTAAGAGGTTTTTCAGATATCTTTCTGTAATTGTTTTCTAGTTTAATTCTTTTGTGATCATACTTTATATTGTTTCAGTCCTTTGAAATTTGTTGAGATTTGTTTTAGGTCAAATTAGTTGATAGTATTTTTTGTGTCTTTCAAAATAGCTTTAATATTTTCTGTCTACTTGTTTCAGTTACCAAAAAAGTAGTATTGAGGTTTCTAAATATAATTGGGAATTTGTACATTTTTCCTTTTACAGTTTTATCAGTTTTTCTTTTATATATTTTGAAACTCTATTTTTAGGTGAATATACATTTAGGATGGTCATTTCTTGGTGAATTGGCCCTTCAACATTACATAATGTCTCTTTTTATCTCTCTCAATGTTCTTTGTTCTGAAGTTTACTTTTTTTCATATTAATAGAGCTATTTCAGTTTTCTTCTAAGTAATGATTGTATGCTATGACTTTCTCTTAATACTTTTATTTTAATCTTTCTATATCTTTATATTTAACAGAATTATTGTAGAAAGCAATCTGACAATTTCTGCTTTTTAAATACATTTGTATTTAATGTAATTAATAATATGATTGAATTTAAATCTCTTGCTAATTGTTTTCTAATTGTCTCATTTGTCATTTTATGTTCCTTTTTACCTCTCTTCCTGACTTTTTTGGATTAATTAAATATCATTTTATTTAAGTTTTATCTCCACTATTGGCTTGTTATATTTTCCTTTTATTTGTATTTTTTAGTGATTTCTCTAATGTTTGAAATATGCATCTTTAAGTCATTATAGTCTGCCTTCAAGTACTTACATACCACTTCATATATTGTCTAGGAAATTTACAATGGTATAATTTCACTGTCTCTCTCTAAGCCTTTTTGCTATTGTTGTAAGATTTTACTCCTATATATTCTGTAAACCTCACAATACACTGTTTTTATTTTTGCTTTGAAAATAATCTTTCAGTGATTAAAATAAAGAAAAAACATGTTTTATGTTTACCCTCATTCTTACTATTTCTTGCACTCTTTATTTTTTTATATTTATTTTTAATATTCCTTATGTCAAAAAAACTTTCTTAAAGTGTTTTGCAGTAAAAGTCTGCTGAAAAAATTTATTTTAAAAAAATGAAACAATCCACTTGTTTTACATTTCTTTTTCTCTCCTTTGATTCATTTTCTAGATCAATCAAGTATTTTTTTTATTACAAATTTTATTCTACTAAAAGGCTATAGAAGCTGAAGATTATTTTTTGACAGATTTACACTTTTTTTTTTTCAGACAGATTGAGTGATGATGGACTAGTCACCTTTATCCAGTTAGCTGATTTGAGCCTGAGTTATTGTTTAGATAAGACTCAATCTATCTCTGGTCACTTCCAATGACATCTCCCTTTTGGTCTTGGCACTGAGAGTCTGATGGACTCTCAGCATTGACTGAAGGTAATTTTTCTTTGTTTTTCATAGATTTTTAGGTTAAGATTTTGGCCAATTGTCCTACATAGGCATCAGAATTCAGGAAATAGCTTGACGAGGAAACATGCTATATATTTGGGACCCTCAGCCTCCAATTTTTTCCCCTCTATTTCCCAGTAACTGCTAAAAGCTCTGCTCGTTTCTCTGACCCCCAGAAGCAGTCTTCTGCCAGGCACCTAGCCTGAACTCTCAGCTTTTAGCCATGTCCAACGTCAGCAACCGCCCCTTCGGAAAACATAGCTGCTAGATGCTGAATCTGTGAAGATGATGAAGACCTGTTTCCTTTCCCTACAACAGTGTTTCCTACCTTTTTAAAACCACAACACATACAGAAAATAATATTTTTAATGTCACACTGTAGTAAATAGAGAAGGAAGCTCATAGCTAGAAGTGTCTGGCTCAGACCTCTAGCCAACATAGGTCTTGACCAGATCACTTTATGGTTTGAGATCAGTATCTCCATATTTGTAACCCATTAGTGGCACTGGTTGGGAATCTTTGCCTTAAGAAATTTATCTTATGCTAGCATTTCCTCTTATGTTTTAGCCTTTTTCTTGTGAAAGACTCTGAATATCTTCTCATGCCCTTGGGGAAAGAAGTGATACTAACTCCAGATGCCTTGATCTGAGATGTTGGTGGACCAGAACTCCTATACCCTTCCTCAGTCTGGATCTCTATTGTGTGGCTCATCTAGACTACTCATAATCTCTTACATGAAAGCAGAAATTAGTGTCTTGTCAGCCTGTTTACCACCAGTTTCTCTCCTGTGTATTACATATTTTTTCTCATCCAGTGGAACCCATAATTTACATTACATGGAGTTTAGTGTTTGGCTTTATAGTTGTCATTTGCAATGGGAAAATGACAGAAGCAAAATGATATGTGTGACAGAGTTTATGCTTATCTATAATTGTATTAACTCTTAAAAATTCTGAGTCTGGATAAATTTCTTAGTATTTTTCAGCTAGTAAATGTAGATTCTCTGTACAGTTCTCAAAATCTCTTGATTTATAAAAAGTGGAAACTCAGGTCCAATTCACAAACAAATGTTTTATTTATTATATAAATAGTTGAATTAATAATAAATTGAGAATTTACTGTGAGGCTTAGCTGAGGGATAATATGGAAGTTTGTTAGAATGTGTTTATACATTAAAGTTTAATTGATTCAATATGATGTCCTTTGATGGAATGATAAATAGGTGAGAGCAGTGGCCTATGATTATGACGTTAATTCTTGCTAGCATTAAATTTTAATTGGACACTGTAATCAGTGTGAATGAATACTCAGACTGGGATAACTGCAATGGCCAGGGCAACAAGATTCCCTAATCTGTTTTATAGTCGTCAGGTTGTTGCTGGTGGTGGGAGCCTTATAAATAATAGATTTATGTATGTATGTTAGTAGTGAACATTAGCCAAGCAGAACTATGTTTAATGAGGCTAGGCCATGGAAAATGATAAAAGTTGTGGCTCCCATAATAAAACTTTATGAAGCTGCAACAATTTCCTAATCCTAAATAGTTTAGAAATGAATTAGCAAAACCCAAACCATTAAAGACAAAAAGATCCAGTTATGATTCTCTAACTGCTAATAATGACGTGGTTCTTTAACCACATACTTCAATGAATGATTTTGGGATTCCCAAGAGAGACATTTTTACTAAAATTAACAAATAATCAAGTTCCTTATCAGATGTTACTGATTAATAGACTGAGAAGAGAGTAAAGATCGGGGTGTATTGTAAGATAGATTACGGTACATTTAATGTTTAATAATTATTAAGGCAATAGGAGACAATATAAAATAGAGTTTATTAACCCTAGTTCTCATTAAGTGTTTGTATCTATCAGTATATGTTCTATATTATTCTTCAAAATCCACATATTGTAGTTGGTGGACATGTCTCTTTCATCTATAGCAGTTCCCCTGCCTTTATCTTGCATTACATTTATTTATGGAATAAATCGTATCATTTGCCCTATAGAATTCTTTGCAGTTTGTATTTGGCTGATTATATTCTCATGATATTATTTAATATGTTTCTCCATCTCCTGTATTTCCTGTAAATTAGTAGTTAGATTCAAATTCTTGATTGGATTCAGTTTTAAATCTTTTTGGCAAGAATACTTCGTAGGTGGTGCTTTATACTTTTAATTGCGTCACATTAAGAGCAATGTAATATCTGGTTGTCCTAGTATTATTCACATTGAAATAGATCAGTGGATTCGGGTAATGTCAGATGGATTTATTCATTAAAAAGAATTGATGATCATTGCCAAGATCTATTCTTTCATTAGGGAATCTTAAAATGATTTTTTAATTCTATTATTATTCTGCATTTATTCATTACTACTTTCTATTAAAATTTTTACTTTATTAACTATTTAATTATCCTTAATAGAAAGCCGAAATCCTTGATTCAATTTTTAGGATAATGAGTGAATACCTAACTGCCTCCAAGTGACAAATAAGGTTATTGGGGTTTTTTGGTGTATTCTTATACACACATATATATCTTTAAATGAATTTTGAAGAATACTATAAAACTTATACTGATAGATACAAATACTTAAGTAAATTGAGAACTAGGGTAATAAACTCTATTTTATGTTATCTCCCATTGCCTTAATAGTTATTAAACATTAAATGTACCATAATCCATCTTACAATACACCCTGTTCTTTACTCTCTTCTCAGTCTATTAATCAGTAACATCTGACAGGGAACTTGATTATTTGTTAATTTTAGTAAAACTGCCTCTCTTGGGAATCTCAAACTCATTCATTGAAGTATGTGGTTACAGAATCACTTCATTATTAGCAGTTAGAGAATTATAACTGGATATGTATATATACATATAACACTTTTACATACTTTTTTTTTCATATTTGCCTGATACATTGTGCCTATTTCATAGTTTTTAATTTGTTTCAATGCCTTTTCATGAGACAAGGAATTTTCTACTTCTTCCATCCTCTCCCCTTCCTAGTTCTTGATAATTTAGTCTAGGATTGTAAATTCCATTATTTATTGGTTTTATAATAGTGCAATATAAATATTACTTTAAAAATTAATGTAGCCATTTGTAATAATTTATATTTTTATTTTTAATGTAATTTTAAATTTATATTTTTATCTTTAACTGATTTCATGGAGACCACATCTAGCCTAGAAACTCTGAGACTAGTAATAAAAGCATATTAATGAGATTTCAGAATTACTATGACAAAGATGAGGAAGATGGTCTTTCTTTTTGTTAACAAGTTAACTCATATTTAATAAGGAATTTGGGGTTTCTTGATTTTTAGAATAGATTTTAAAAAACTAGAAATAAGATCGTATGTAATTGTTTTCGTTTTCTTGTGTGGTTTTAAGATGATAATTCTAGGTTTAGGTTGGATCTTTCTGTTTTGAAACTTCTTCATATCATATATGAAGCTACTTTTCAAGTTTTCGTCAAATTAATTCTTCTTTTCATAACTTTTTTTTTAAGTTTCTTCAGTGATTTTTGATCTTATAAAGTTTTCAACTTAATTTTATAATTTAATATTTATTTAAAGACAATTTCAAATGACACTGAAGAATATGATATGAAAAGTATTACTTCAGCAGCTTCTCACCCAGAGTCCACTCCCCAAAGTAGCCATTGAAAATAGTTGATTAACTTTTAAAAGAAAGACTAATTCTTTAAATAATTTAGTCCAGGAAAGAAGCAGTATCTTGTTCTTTTACAAAAACCAAGAATTAATTTTCAATAATTTTAACTTTTAGTAACTCACAAAGCTAGGAATACTAAATAATATTGAAAATATTTGTTAATGCTAAAATGGGCAACCAAACATTTCTCAGTAATTTTTTTTATTGCCTGTTTTTAGTAAGAGCATAAGCCACCCTTAAAAAAAATGATGATATTTTATATTTCTAACAGGTATAACAAGTTTCACTATTCATGTAAAATCAATATATAATTTTAACGATTCTAGTTCTATTGAAAAATCAAAGTATGGTGTATCAGTAGCATTTTATATGTTTTTCACCTTAATGCAATACTTTTAAAGCCATGCATTCCAGTATTCAAGTTTTAAACAAGTTTTATTCAAGTTTGTATACACCCAACATGGAAGGCCATGACTTTAATCATTTCCTCACCAGAACTTCAATTATGCCAAGCACTTTTTAATTATCCTGCAGCCCACAAGTCTATTCTTAGTAAAAAGTCTGACTTTTACAGAGGCAGTATATTCCTCTGTGGCAAAATTCAACTCACCACTTTGCAACCCCACCCATGAAAAAACCCTGTGAATTAAAAGCTACTAAATTAAGTGTGTATTTTTAACAGCTTCAATTTTAAAGTCAATTTTGGCATAAAAGTGGAGGACATTTTTTTAAAGTACAAAAATGCTATGTTGGCATTTCATGATATTTTCAGAATGCAGTTTGTTTTTTGGATTGTCTCTTTCATGAAGTTAGTTTCTTATAAAATCATTTTTCTTCTAAGGAGAATATATTTAATTAGTTTGCTCTTTTATCTTTTATTTTTAAGTTATTTAAAAAGAAAATTCTGAACCAAGAAGAACAATGACAGAAAAGAACTTATATGTGAGGGCAGGGCTGTAGAGAAGTGGGAAAAGGTTTGGGTATATAGTGGGTGGCTGAGGAAGTACAGCGTTGAAGTGTAGCTGTTCTTAGCATTTCAAGCACAGATCAAAATCTGTATTTCAAATCCTGAAATTAAGAGAAAAGTAAACCACATAAAATGATTGCGTTGTTTTCCTCGTTTTATTTCCTAGTAGTGGAAAATCTGTTTTCCCAAATATAATACAGAGTCATGTTAGGAAACACTTGTATAAAGTTAATGCTTAAGAGAAGCTAAATAATGCTTAGGAGAGAACCTTGTACTATAAAATATATTCAATGAAGAAATAATTAATGAGAATTTGTTATGTGTAAGGCTCTGTACTTCTTTTATGTATCATATAGCTCCAATAAAGTATTGCCTCATGATCCACCATTAGGAAAATGCAGTGTTCAAAATCTGTGCTTAGAAAATATGGCAGAAACTATGTGCTTGATCAACAGTTTTCCTTGTTTTTCCTTGCCTTCATCTACTATAGAGACAAAAATCTCTAAAAACTCAAGTCCCCAGTCTGCCTTTTAGCTAGAAGTTGCATGTGGGGATTCTAGCCAATGAGATGTAAAGGGGGGAAAGTTGCTGGTGCCATATGGTCTCTTTATACTAGGGGGCTCTGGAAGTGCTACTGTCATCACTGTGGGCAGCAGAGCTGAAAGTCAGAAGGAACCTGTGTCCTTGAAGGTGTCCTTGACCACCACACTATTTTTGGACTCCCTATTCTAGGACTTCTTGTGGCATGAAATAAAGAAACGCCTTCCTTGTTTAAGTCACCATTTGCTGGGGTTCCTCTTACTCTTTCTTCATGCATTACTGACTCAGGGAAAAAATTAATTTCACAATAAGTATGACAGTGGTCTTCATTTACCAAATTATGTTGACCAGTCTCCAAGATAGCCCACAATGATCCCACTTCCTTCACATGCTTGTAAGTTTGTGTGACAAAAAGGATGTGGCTTTTAAAACCTTGTGACACTATAAAAATTATGAACTTAACAATATCTTTAAGATAATTCATATTTTCTTTTTATAGAATGTCACATATTTCTTTTTACTTATGACATATTTTCTGGTAAATTATATATCCTTTATTAAAATTAGAAAATAAAAATTTAAAAATAATTTCTAAAAACCACTTATATAGTACTATATACCAGGTTTTCTTCTATGTTCCTTCATTAATTTTTTCTTCAAATAACTTTTTGAAATATTACAGCCCCTTTGCCTAAATTTAGAGAAACTGAGGCAGGGAGGTTAAAAATTCTGCCCAAGGCTACATCCCAGGAGGTGGCAGAGCTGGGATTTGAGCCTGGTTAGGCTGAATTCCAGCATTTGTGATCCTCTCGCTACATGAAAATCACCTGCAATCCTACTATCTGGAGAAAACTGGCCTCCTTTCTGTAGATCTCTATAATGTGCAAGCAGTTTGCTTTGTTAGCATAACAAATCAGTTTCTGCTGGCATTCACAGTTCCTTAATTGCTACCCTGACTTTTCAAGATATATGAGAATGCTGAATGTCATCCCTATTCTGCTGGTGTAGCCAACTCTATCAATCGGTGTCCACTCAGGCAGTCAGAACCAATAGAATGTGGTACAGAAGAGCAGTTACAAATATGCTGGAAGGATTGGAGGAGCAGAAAAGGGAAGGTATGTTTACCTAAGAGGGAGGGCATTGAAGGGTGTAATTGGAGTTAAGAATAAATAGTCAAGGGGCAGACCAGTCTTCAAAACATGTACATTCCCTTGAAATGTTTTGTTTTCCTTAACACGTTAATTCATGTCATTATTCTTCCATATTTAGTGACTGCATCATAGTCTTTATTAATTATTAATCTCTGGTGGTTAAGTTTATTTGTTCTCTTTTTAGTGTTAATTTTCCTACTTAGAAATTTTAATCTTATGTGGGCTTTTCCATCCTCCTCCACTTGCGGCCTCCTTGTTATCAATTTTTTTATTGCCACCAGCATCTCTCCCTTCACCATCTCTAGCCCAGGGCATGGTCTTGGTAGCTTAGGGCTCTTGTCTCTTATTAACTGCAGGTAGGATGTCCAGACATTGAGCTTGCAAAAGATAACATGGTCCTTGTTACCAGCTTTAGGCAAGACACCTTGCTCTGCTATCCCACACAAGTTCAACTCTGGGCTGCCTGAGTTTTTAGCTCCTGCATATTCTGGCAGGTTATATATTATCTTGCTTTTGAATATGACTATGACATTTTTTATGTTAAAAATTTATAATTGCTATGTTTATAGTAGAATGAGGAATGTAAAGAATGAATGCATACAGTCATAGTAACGATAAATCTGTTTTAATACATTTAGTTGATTTGCTTGAGTTGTCTAGGTAAATGATCACGTTAACCAAGAATAACAAGAACTGGAGCCACCATTTAATTGATATTTATTACATGGCAGGTATCTTCTGCCATGTGCTTTATCTCTACGTCAGTGTTTGGAAATGGGCGAAGATTACCGGTGTTGTCCTACAAAGTCCTAGTCATTGTCTAGCAGAACCTCAGGTGACTATCTGATTCCAGAATGTGCACCTTTATTTGACTTTCTATTGGCTATATGATTTTACAGGTCTGTAGGGATAGCAGCTGTTAAATTGTGGAAAACTAATGGCAATGCTAATAATTCTTGTTATGCCATGCAACTGAATTTTGACTGGTAGATTATAAAGCTTTGTATGTCTACATATCCTTTGGCCAGCTCCTACCATCTTATTGGTTCCCTCAATAATTAAAGAGTTCAATAAAATCTTTGATACATGCCCATCTAGTATTTGTATGAGTCGTGATTTTACTTTTTTGAAAATTAAACCTTAGCATACACAGTATCTTCTAATCTTCACAGCCTAAGAGAAAGATGTTTTTCACATTTAATGGATAAGAAAGCTGAGACTCAGGTCAAATGGCTTACCTGCTCAATGTCAAATTAAATAGTAAGTGGCCAAGCTGGAATTTAAATGACGAATTTTGTTCCCGGCAATATCTTTTACTGCCTGGCTTGGAAAAACTCCATTTGCTAACATATAAAATGATTTTTCAAAAATATATTAACATAAGCAAGACAATAATAACTAATATTTATTAAATCTTTATTATGTACCAGCACCAAACTAAATGTGTATATGGATTAACACAATCAATTAACACATGAGAAAACTGAGCTTAAAGAGAGGTTCAGTAACTTGTGTGAGGTTTTCCATGCTATTTCTAGCTTTCTCCTATTAAAAATGCCCTTTCTGAGTATTAGAATTATCTAGAAAGCCCTTAAAAATTAGTTTATCAGAATTTCTTAAATGATTCTAATATGTAGAATCACTGTGTAAGTGAGGCCATTTAACCTCTTGCTTCCCTAGCCGATACTCAAGAGAATTAGGCAGACCTGCAATGCTTGTTTTGTTTTTCCTGATATATCTTGGAAAAGAAATAATGGGGCTGAGATCTTTGCTATCCTGAAGTTTGTCTAGTAATGTCCAGGGTTTAAATAAAAGCATTAGAAGAATCAAGCTCAGCTGAAGATCAATTCATAATAGGAGCAGAGCATATTGAGAAGCCTTATCTCAGTGGTAAGTAAATGACTTTTTCATAGACTTACTAAGTCAATACTATCTGCCTTAGTGTGCCAAACAATAACATTTATAAAAATCAGTATTTGCTGAGATGTTCTCTTTCTATGATTTAGAAAATGATCCAAATGGTTATTAATGTTTTTATAAATTTTCTCATCTCTTCACTCGAAGAGGCAGCCCCAAAGCTGTTCACAACCCTTCATTCTTGCCCCTTTTTTGCATAATGGCTTGAAAACTAAAATATTCACCTTTCCAACTATCTTTCCACTAGAGACGAGCATTTGACCCAATTCTAGCCAGTAAGATGTAAGTCATGCGTGAAATTTTGAAATAGCTTTCTGTAAGGGATATGCTAACCTGCTCTGCCCTGGTACAGTAAACATCTCGTAACCATGTGAAGGAAAGCCACATGCCAAGATGGAGTAGAAAGAGAGGAGGACTGACCAGGGAGTTTTGATGATATCATGGGGTTCATGGACCAGCCCTTGACAGCTTTACATAAACATTTTATTACATAGAAGAAAGTTAGTTCCTTGATTATTCAATCCACTTTTAGTTGTTGTTGGTGGTGGTTGTTGTGGTTGCTTACAGCTCAAGGGGACCTTAACTGATCCATTTGCCAAAACGTAGAAATAAAAATGTATTTTTTGTTATTTGAAAAACCACAGGTAAACAAATTAAAAGTTTCCAAAAGCAAAGTAATGTTCAATTTAATTAAATTCACAGAATCATCTCAGATCTTTCTTTTTTTTCCCACTTAGTCATGTGTGGTATTGTCTCCATACCCTAACTAGTTACCATTTTTATTTCAAATGAACTGATAACTTCTAACTAAAAATATGTACTGGTAAGTTAATTAAACAAGGAGTCAGTTAGACTGAGGTAGTTTGAATACCTCGGCAGCTTATGTAAGCAAACTAAAACCTAAGCCTGTAAATGACTCAAGGTTAAGAAATCAAAACCTTAAGACAACCAATCACAAACAGCTAGCTAGGCTTTTTCAAATTAAGCAAATGCTGAAGCTATAGCCAATCAAATAATTTCCTGCTTTGCTTCCACATCTTTACAATAAAAGTCTTTCCCCTAGTTCCTAATCACTTCTTGTTTGGTGCTGCCCAATTAGAATCAATTTTTGCTCAAATAATAATATGTCTCAGTTTATCTTTTAACAATACCCAGAACTTATCCAAGTATAACTCCTGTTTCTTTTTCTTTAACAGTAAACCATTTTAAAACCTAAAAACTTAGTAGAACCTAACTTTTCCCCCAAATTCAATTGTAATTCAAAAATCTATAAATAGAAACAATTTTATGTTTCATAATATAAAACTCAATTAATGTAAATGTCTCACCATGCATGGGTGAAAATAATCAGATTAATCTAGATTAAATCTAGAATATCTAGATTAAAATAGTGAGTTTTCAGATAATCAGAAAAATACTATAATTGTCCTATATGATTTTTGGATAATATAATATAAAAAACCTAATTCTAAAATTTTTCTGAACACAATATAATTTTTCTTGGGATTCAGAGTGCATAGTCTTTCCTGCCCAATAGAGCTTTGCTTTCAAGAAAGAAAATTGGTGGTGGGGAAGGGAGGGGAAAGGATGCATGGAAATCATTTAACTTTATATTTATGTTTTATTGAGGAATAATTGACAAAATTGTAAGATATTTAAAGTACACATCATGATGATTTGATATACGTATACATTATAAAAGGATTTATTTGTCCCATCTAGTTAACTAACATATCCATCACTTAATATGTTTATCTTTTTTTTCTTTTATTTTTTGGTGAGAACATTTAGGTTCTACTCTCTTAGCAAATTTCAATTACACAATATAATGTTATCAACTATAATCATCATATTATACATTAAGTCCTCTGACCTTCATTGTATAGCTGAGAGTTTGAGAAAGTTTTCTTTTATAATTCTTTTAAGTCAGCAATTCCAGACTTTTCATAGAAAGAAGGAATTTACTTCCAAAACTGAATAAATTGTTACGTAAAACTCATTTTGAGTAATGCAAGTAACTGTTCTTTTTCTACATGGATTGTCCTTATTATCTTTAATATTAATGGAGAGAAACAAAATCATTAATCTTTTCAAGGGAGATGAATAAGCTGTGGGCGGGTGCTATAGAATGAACACGTCATTTCATAATAAGAGCTTTATTGAACAAGTTCACCAATGTTTTGCACCAGTGGAGTTTTATGTCTATCAGAATCTATGATTCCATTCGATATACTTGAAATATAGGTTCACAGTATCAATGCTGCCAGAGTGGACTCTTCATAAGATTTCTCTTCACCCTCTGTAGAAATGTTTTCCTTGATAAAGGCACTATGAAATTCCTTTGAGTCATTCCATGTTGTGAGGTTTGCATATAAAGGGAGCCATTTGCCATAAAGTTCCTTGATAAACAGATAAATTCTCATGCATTATTTTAATTTTTTGAGCATATGTTACTGCCATTTTAATAGTTTAGAAACTCCCAGGTCTCAGGAAAACACAGGCACAAAGCATTATGTTGTACTGAACATCTTTTGGTCAGCAGGGAAGGAGTCAGGAACAGTGATCGGAATAAAGAACCTGATTTGAGAGTGGGCAGACTCAGCCTTAATTTCAGTAAAGTTTAGACATGAATATTCAATAGGTGAGTGGGACACACACAGCGTTTGGAGAACCTGCTTCACAGAGATAACAAGAAAATGATGTGAGAATGATTCAGCTTATTTTCATTCCACCTATGAACTTCTATGTATCCAACTCATCCTTCATCACTCCTGTCACACTCCTGTTATGCCGTCAGATTAGGGATCTGAACCTGATCCCTCCGCTGTACTTGAATCCTAGCCCTTCTATGCACATCCAAACCTTGCTCAGAAGTTCATCTCTCCACTCCCCTGTCTTAAACTTCTCATTCTCTTCCTTTTTTCTAAAGTAAGGCTTCCCTAGGCACTTATGAATATTTCTTTTTAATTTTGCACCTCCCATTCTCTCCTCAACCCACTAAGCCTGCCTTCTGCCACGGCTACACTGCAACTGCTCAAACCACTTGGGCTTCACCAGATATCTTCTCATTTGACCTGCCAGCCCATGTGATCTTGTGCCTTCTCCAACTTGCCCGAGCAAACAGTTCCCAAGAGGAGGAGTGAGGATTGAGAAAAAAGAGAGAGAGAGACAGAAGATAGAGTCGGAGGGCGAACAGTGAATACTGAGCCTGGAGTTTATTTAGCACAGCATATATATATACCCTTGGAAGAGCACAGAAGCAACACCCACACATATGCAAATGATTGCTGACCTTTACATAAGTTATCTCAAAACATCCTTGTTCCTGTTTTCATCTCTTATGTCTCTTATTCCTTGGGGCAAGGAACATTCAACCCTGCTCTGCAAACTCCTAGCTTGTAGGCAACTCCAGGCTTGTCTGCAGGGCATTCAGCATGAATGGCTCCTAACACAACTCCAGCCTCATCTCATGTGTTCTGCCCCGCCTCACTCCCTGTCATCCAGCCCCACTAACCTCTTTTCTAGACTTCCAATCTCCCAAACCCTTTCCAATTTCCAGGCTTTTGTACTTGTTCTTCCTATAGTCCAGGATTCTCTCCCCCAGTTCTCACCCGGCTCATTCATTCTCATTCCTCAGATATCTATTCTCAGAGGAGCATTTCTTAAATAATACATGATCTGTGGCCTTGGGAACATCACTTAACCTCTCTGTTGTTTGGTTTCTCACCTATGACTGAGGAAATAATTGTACCTATTGCCTAGGGTTGTTGTAAGTATTAAATAAAATTATACACAGGTAGTATTTACAAGATGACATATAGCAGTAATATTGGATTGATTATAGATTATTGATTATAGATTATAGTAAATTAGATTGCTTACTATTCTAGGCAACATCTTCATCTTATCTCCTTATTGTCTTCCTTTGTCACACTTATGAGTAGCAATTACATTATTTATTTATTCATTTATTGTGTATAGAATGGTGAGACTCATGGTCCAAAAGGAGAAGGGACATCTTCCTTGGTTTCTTTACCCTTTATATATCATTTGAGCCTGGAGCATGATAGGGCTCAATATATTACACACTTGAACGACTCTCTTACTAACTCATGCTACAGCTGTCATTGTAGACTATGCTATTCTTCCTTAAACATTCCCAATCTCTCTCTCTCTCTCTCTCTCTCTCTCTCCCTCTCTCTCTCTCTCTCTCTCTCTATCTCTTTCACACACACACACACACACACACACACACACACACACACACACACAATCCTCATCTTCCTCTACTCATGTTTTTAAATTCCAGGACATATCTGAGAGAGTACAGGACAGAACAGAGACGTGGGAATGGGTGGATGAGATTTGGATGACGCATTGTTGCCCTACACAGCGAGCTGGGTTCACAGGCGCTCTGGTAGGAGGGAAAAGTGGATAAGAGGGAGCTACTGATTATAATTGAAAAGGGGACCTCAGAATGAGTCGACATGGGGTAGAGTTGGGAATGGGCTTGCTCTGAAAACTTGAGATTAGTTGAGTAAGTAACGAGCACCCCAATGTGTCCAAATGAGCTAGGTATTAGATTAAAAGAAATATATATATGTCTATGTATGTATGTATATATGTATATGTATAAATCTCAAATTTATGGATATCTAAACAAATACTTGTAATTTACTATAGAAAGTGCTATACAAAGGTGTGCACAAGATACAATGTTGGCAATGAGGAGTAGGTGATTAGCTATCTGGGGGTGCTAGAAGATTCAGAGAGAGTAGTAATATAAAATAGACCCTCAATTTATCAAATCAACCAGGGAAAGGAATTCTAAGGTGAGGAAATAGCACATGCAAAGGTACAGAAAGATTTCTCATCAATATTCAATATGGTGGATGGAGCTGACATTAAGTCCCACCTCCCACTGTCCTCCTTCTCCACCAAACATACAGAAATCTTTAGCATCCCTGAGGTTGTTATAAAGTTGATGAAACTTTTTTGAGGAGAAAGTTTCATACAGATTTTAAACTCACTTTATTTTGGAGTAAATCCCTTCTCTAGTTCATGAGTGACTACTAGACAATCTTAAGGCTTCTGAATATTGAATTCCAACTCTTATGACAGTTCCAATTTTATGAGGGAGAAAGGATAGATGGGTGAGTGTGAGGGTGGACTAGATTATTAGATGTATAGGTGGGAGGATAGGAGATGGGTGCCAAGGAATCCAACAGAGATTGAGGTGGTATCGCTTTATTAGAGTTCTGCTTGGGTGATATACCCAGATGCAGGGGTGACCTGGGAAAGCCACCTTAATGTTCCTATTAACAAATTTTGATTTTATTATCATACTAACAGTAGTTATGGAATATCTACTGTGTATCAGATATTATTCTAGGTTCTTTTTACATATTATCTCTACCCTGGAAGGATAGCACGAGGAACCTGAGTCTTAAAGAATTTAATTTACTTATTTACCCAAGGTAAGATAGCAAGTACATTTACTTAAATTTGAAGCTCATTTTTTTCTACCATGTCATAGGGACAATTCCTACTTCTTTCTGAGCAAGGACACAATTTACTTCTATTCCCTGCTTTCAAACCATATCACTGCTCTGACAGTCCTCTCCAGCTCTTGTAATATAAAGAACAGTGAAGAATGATACAATTATTCATTTTTTATGATACCTCACCTGTAGTATAATTGGTTTTTCTTCTAACACTGAATTACTTTCTGCAATGTGAAATGCTCTCTTTTGTGTCTGAACAGTGGCCAGTTTACTTCTGGAATCTTCCTATTTCATACCTCTCCAGAGAGAATTATACCACTTACTATATCCACTGTGGTTTCTGTCATTTGCAACGGAATCCTTCTGGGTGGGCTAAGGGAATTATTAACAGCTATTAGATGGTTTACAAAACTACTAGAAGGGCTATAAGACCAGGCTTCTAGGAACAATTCCCAATTTTCAAAATCACATAGCTTCTGCATGGCCAAGAACCTCACAGTGTTTTCTTGACATTTTTTCAGGAAACTGCTGACAAGTGCACCTTGATGCCGTTGCTACAATCCACAGGCATAAAATGAAAGCCTCTCACTCTTTCTACTCAGGACCAGTTTCATGAGCACGTGAACTGTGCGGTCATTTTAAGGTCCTATGCTTGGAAGTGAGCCACTCAAAGTTTAATGCTCTGTGCTTGCTATCTCGAAATTCTTAACATATATCTTTAAGTTTGTGTTTTGTAAACGAAGTCCTTTGGGGCCCCAGCCCTCCCTTTTCCTGCAAGTGTCCAGTGACCATGGCCTTCCTGGCTGCTGTGGAGGCCTGGGCGTGAGTGCGAGGAG
The DNA here is from genome assembly GCA_004027375.1 of Macroglossus sobrinus. Classification (NCBI taxonomy): domain Eukaryota; kingdom Metazoa; phylum Chordata; class Mammalia; order Chiroptera; family Pteropodidae; genus Macroglossus; species Macroglossus sobrinus. Next base: position 97,351 of record PVKZ01000598.1, read on the forward strand.
GATCGCACGCATCATCAGTCAGGTGCATGCACCTGGGGACACTGCGGGAAGGGCAGGGAGGCGGAGTCCTCCGCCCACGCTGGCGGCTGAACGCAGTGTTAGGGGGTGAGGTGGTGTGGGGAGAGCCTCTCACCTCTGACCATAGAGGTGCCTGGGCTTCTGAACATGAAGGTGGCAGTAAACTCAGGGGGTCGCACATCCTCCATGGGTTTGGGTGGCAGGCCTTGGGCGAGATGCCTGTCTAGACTTCTGGAGGGTTCCGTCCTGCCGCAGGTGCCAGAGGAAACACAACAGCCGGTGGGCCGCAAGTGTGCTGAGTCACGGGCAGAGGCCCTGGGTGCTGGTGAGTGTCTGCACTCATATCTGCGTGTTCTCAGTCCTGGGAGTACAACGTTAAATCGCAAACTAACACAAACCGCCCTGACAAGTTGTGGGAAAGGCCACAGAAGGAAGGAAAAAGTTTTTTCCTACTTTCCGTATAGGGGCCTCGAGTTTTCATTTTGTACTTGGCCCCACAAGTTCTGTAGCCAGCCCAGTTTCCACTTAATTTGGTGTGAAACCAAGTCTTTGTTAAGTGCATCTGATTTGTGTAATCTAAATCACATCCTAGACTCTAGGGAGTTTGGGAAGTATAGTTTTTAGCTTTCCAACCTAAGTAGTACAGGAAGGCACTGCAGTACAGGAAAGAAGTTGAAATGGATGTTGAATAAGACAACCTGCGTTATCTGCCACAATCACCCACATCGTGAATCTGGCAAGAGTGGTATGCCTCTTTGTACATTAGGCTCCATGGGCAGGGGCTCGATCTGGCTCATTCACTCTATCCCCAGTTCAGGATACGGGGCCTATCACATAGTAAGATCACAGTATTTGTAGAATTGAATTGCTACTCACCTATTTTTTATATGCTGTAGTTATTAACCTGTACATCTAATGGTATGTTCTTTTGTCATAGTTCATATTAACTGAACATTTTCATTACTAGTGACAAATTCATATTAAAATGCAGTGGGTTAGTAAAATTTTTTTCGAAAGTGATGTGGATTATATTTCTTTTTATGTACTGGGCATAGCTAATGCAAACATGGTACCATATGTCCACTATGCTTAGTGAATTAAATCACTTACTGTGCCATTATGGAAACATTAATAATATTTACCCAGCCCACAGAAACCACCAATGTGAAGTTACATTTCTTCTAGTCTTCACCTTTTGAATTTCACAAACTGGAATTAATTTCAAAGGAACATTTCTGGCTAAAGTGTATTAAGAGTGGGCAAATCACAGAATAGTCTATGGAAAAATTAGTTTTATTTAAAACAGGAATGCCCTGAGTAGAATTAACTTTTCATATACTTCTCACCATCTCCAAAATGGAAAGTAAAAGTATTTCCACTAAAAGATTTTAAATAAAAAGGCTTTGTGTGTGTGTATAAAAATATCTATTAATCACAAAGATAAAAAGTTAAAGCTTTTATCTGAGATTTGACTAACAATATAAATTGTGTTGCTGTGAATTAGGTGATGGTGAATTGAGAGTTTGTTGGGTGATCAGATCATCCGAGCATCTCAGAAAGCAAAGCTGCACCTCTCAGTACTTAATCTGGCTATCCAAGAAGTAATGTGAGGTGGAGGGCTTACTCCAAAAATTCCTTAAATTTATTAGGATAAAAGAGATCTTTGGAATCTTCATCCTTATGTGTTCTGTTCAGGGACTGCATTATGAAAGTCTGGCCTGATGATTAATGGTCATTTAGTCCTTTCCAAAATGTGTGTGGAGACATTTGTTTCACGTCAAAAAGTCCTTGATATTTGTTTCTGTCAAAAACATCCATGCTTGAAAATGTCCCTGGGTTCAAATAGCCCATAATGTGCATTTATATTTTTGGTTTACAGTATTAATACATAAAAAAATACTATCATGATTTCTTGTTCCAATAATTGAGTTGTGGCTGTATTGCCAATAATATCCCTTCTTGCCTAGGTAGCCTAGCTGGTAAATGGCACTTGGAGTTAGGCAAGTGGGTCAGAGTTCAAATTTTGCCGAAGAGCAGGATTTAGATATCAAGAACCTTTTGGCATGAATCCAAATGTTTCTGTAGACATTTTGGACAGGATCAAATGTCTTGCAAGGGACCTGACAGGTCTGACAGGTCCTGAATTAGATCTAGTTATAACTCAGAGCATATAAGTTACGTAATGGGAATCTATGAGGCAACTGTGTGACTAATTGATTGTGACAGCCTAAAAGGCACATTCTGGCCCTCAAGCCAAAGTAGGCAATAAGGGAATCCTGGTTTATTCAGGAAAGGTAGAACAGAGAATGTTGACTTTTATTACCAAGGTAATCTTGTCTTTCACATCAATTTGGCTGCAGGATTTATCTTAATCCATTGTGCCTCTAAATTAAATAGTTATGTTGACAAAGTGTAACTATAATATAACTATAAATTATAAGTACAGTAAAGGTTATTCAGCCGGATAATCCAGGGCAATCATTCCATCTCAAAATTTATAACTTAATTATATCTGCAAAGTCCTTTTTGGCCGTATAAAGTAACATTCATAGGTTCCAGGGATTAGAATATGGATTTCTTTTGGGAGAGAGAGACATAATTCAGCCCAATATACATGCTGTCTGAAAATGTGCTAAAACTCAAACCTATTTATTACCTACTGCTGCTGAGCAGAACATTGAAAGATGGAGAGTCCAAGGACCTACTTTATTTTGGACTAGGAATCATAAATCTAGGTTTCTAAAGAAGTTTATTTTAAAAGAGGGTTATTTTGGGGAACATCTGACAACATAATTTATTTTTAATTATCCAGACTAATTTAGATACAGTCTTCAAAAGTCTTGAGGATTTGGATTAAATTTTATTCTGGCCATTTTGTGTAAGTTATTGAACTTCCTAAAAATTCATGTATTTCTGCATTTTTTTGGATTATTTATATACAAGCTATAAGATCTTGAATCTGGACAGATTCAGTGCTATTTAATTTTTAGCACTCAGGGTCTGATAAGTTATACTTTGAAATAGGTTATGACAGAATTGATTCATTTTTTTCAATGAGTTTACATGTAACATATCATTTAACATATCCTAACTGACCTTGAGCATAGTTATTGAATTGTTATTGCTGAAGTTTAAAAGAAACAGTGGGTACCTTGTTTCAGGATTCAAACTTTAAATATGAGGACTACCCCCATCACTTTTCCTTGTCATGATATTCTGAATACCTTGTATCTCACTAAACAATTTTGTTTTTACTTTTTGTTAAATATTTTGGTGAATTAGCTTTCAGAGCCACCTCATAAAGTCTCTTGGAGTCGAACTATTTTTCTGCTGCTGTTTTAAATGTTAGTTGTGACACCTGACTACACTTGGTACTTGTAGCTATAGTTCTTTCAGTGGCAACATGCCTTTAATATGCTTAGCACTTCTTAGCACAGACTGTGTGCCAACCACAATGCAAATTGGGCAGGGTGAATAAAGATATCTGAGACTTGGTCTATCTCCTCCAGACTCTAATCTCTGGACTAGAATCTGAATTTATTTAACCTTAATTTCTAGCATCTCTGCTACTCTTCAGCATGTAGCTCACAGTAAATATCTCTGTTTCATTTTAAAATTTCAGGTATACAACATAAATGATTTGATATTTGCATATGTTGTGAAATGAGAACCCCAATAAGTCTAGTTAGCATCTCTCACCATACATAGTTATATAGTTTTTTTCTTGTGATGAAACTTTTAAGATCTACTTCCTTAGCAACTTTTAAATATGCAATACAGTATTGCTAACTATAGTCACTTAGCTGTACATTACATCCCTATGACATTTATTTTTATAACTGGAAGTTTGTATCTTTTGACCCCCTTCACCCATTTTGTCCCCAACCCCCAACCCCTCATGTAATGTCTGTTTAATGAGGAAATTTTTGAGGATTGAGCATTTGTTGAATGAATAAAGAGTCTAGAAATTAAACTACTTATGAAGTCAAATAAGTATGATAGAACGCTTCTATCTTTACATCATTTCTAAGTGATGTAATGAAGGCGTGAACAGGATATAATGGGACCCACAAATTTGGCCAAGGAAAGTCAGAAAAGAATTTATAGAAAAATAGCCATGTGAGTGAGTTCCTGGAGGAAATGAGTCCAATTCACTAAATAATTAATTTCTTCTATGAATTTACTTGTTTCTTTTCACTGCTTAGTTTTGGTAGGCTACTTTTCATTTTGTCTACATAATAGCATTTGTATGTTTTTCTCTGCCTTAGCTTTTTACTGCTGGCATTAGAAGGAGCAGGGGTGGAATGACTACTTGGGATGAAACAGGGAGCAGAGTCAGCACACAACACTTCAACACAGCTCTCCCAGGGAGAAAGAGTTCCAAGAGATGAGAAGTTAATGGGGCAAAATTGATGAGGAACAAAGAAGGAAACTGGGGCCAGCTTCTTATTTATAAGAATACGTTTATAAAAAGTTATTGTATTTGAGAATATATTCTTTGCGAATATATGTTCAATGAATGTATCCTTTTTCTTATGACCACATCTTGCCTTTCTCTGGGAAGCAATGTGTGCTAACAAACCTTCCTCTTTATCTTGCTGCTAGTATAAGCCACCTTTGTCTGTCTCAGCCCTTTCCAGCTGCAGCAGCAGGAATCTGGGTAGAGACAAATTAAACATTCCTTAAAATGCTGTTATGAAAACAAAATGAAAATTGGTCAACTAAAAGTTTACATAAATTTTTTAAAGCTATTAAAACTATCCCATCCAATGTGAATTATTGTGAACTTTATAAATAGTTCAAAGGAACAAGAAAATTTGGCAAATTGGCCTTGTGGAAAGTTGGCTTTCTGTAATTGGGTTTTGGCAAATTGACCCAGAACCAGTCTTGAGGAATTAACACACACTCACACATTCAGCAAAAATGGAAAAGGGCATTCCAGGTACAGAGACAAGAACAGGAGAAATCAGTTTGGCAGGAACCAGGTACATTTATTCATTCACCAAATGTTTTAGAGCACAAAGCCAGCCCTTGTGAAGTGAACAGTTCTACCTTCATGAGCTTGTATTGTTTCTTTTGTATAAATGTCTGCCATATTATTGGTTTTAAAACACACATACACGAGAGAGAGAGAGAGAGAGAGAGAGAGAGAGAGAGAGAGAGAGAGAGAGAGAGAGAGAAACTGAGAGAAACTTTTTAGATGTTGGATATAAGTTGTGACAATTAAGGATATTCACCCAGAGATTTTTTTAAAAGCATGCTGAAATAGCTTTGACAAAGCCACAGCACTCGAGCTAAATTTCTTTCTTCCTAGGTGAACTTGCAAATCCTTTTTCAGAGCCTGCTTGATTTTACTTAACACACAACTTCAATTAATCTTGATAAGTTATAAAGAATACATTTGAAAAGGGGAGGTGACATCAATATATTTAATGGAATACCAGTGAAAACTGACTGCTAATACTATAGGAGGAGAAAAGAAGTTCGAAAAGTTGTTAGAAATTCAGTCTGTAAACCATTGTCTAGCAATGACTATTTGTGGAGATAACTGAAGACAGCACCTTTTGTTTAATAAGGTAGGTAAGAATTTCGAAAGATTTTTTTGATAAAAATGAGATTAAAAATGTTTTAAATACTGAAGAGGTAATTCTCAGTTTTGGAAAAATCTGTGAAGGTGGCCTACCTTGCTGACTCACAATGAAATGCCTTTGAAGAAAGTCATAAAAATCACAGAAAACATTGGATTCAAACTAAGGAAAACATTAGAAAGAATGTGAAAGAATATTCCAGTATTAAAAGTAAAATAGACAGCTTCACTCCAATCACTTTCCTTTATGAATGTTCTCATTTCTTTGGTTTCCTATAGTGCTTTTGGGGTTAAAACTGACAGAACAGAAAGAACAAGTATTAATCTTTATGGTTTCAAGATCTGGTTTCTAGTCAATTTACGTATGGCTCAGAATGTTAATAATTGAATGTTGATCTATTTTGACTACTTGCCAACTTTATGACTTAAACTCATTTTTTGACCATAAATTTTGTCCTTTCAGGGATAGTTCTGGAATTAGGCTCAGAACTGTGACAGGATTACTCTTCTGTTTCTGAAAATTACACCCACTGTTTAAAGCATTTTATTATGCTAAACGTATTAAGAAACACTTTGAAAGATCGCATTTCTAGGAACTCCTTAAGGAGAAATGTTCCATTTAGTGACATTACTAAGAACAAATGAAAGCACAGAATACTTGAACAGACTGAAATGAAAGCTTTTTAATAGGAGACATTAATGCCAGAAAGGAAAGAGAAGTAATATCAACACATTACAGTCAAAGCCCACCTTGGCATGGCCCCAAGAGACAGGACTCAGTCTAGCTCTATGGGCAGCTCCCATGCTTATTGCTCACAATTCAGCATGTCAGCATAGAACAGATAATATTTGTGGGTACTCTGTATGGGGTGCTGGCAACTATGGGATTTCCTCTGAAGTAAGTCTATAGTGAGTTGCATATCTTTTTCTGGCTAGGTTGCTTTTGATGGTGTATAATCTAAGATTGTTTCCATGGCCTTCCAAAAAGTTTTATAAACTACCTAATTAGGCTGTTTTAAATCCCTTTCTTCTTTAACTAGAATGGATTTTGTTCTCTGCAAAACAGACCATGCAACTAAGAACCCCACCAGTAATTTTTGCCATGATTTGAGAATATGCTTAACTGCTATAAAAGAGTATCTCCGAAGACATCAACTTAAATATTTTAGAAATTTCTTTCTCATATTACAGCTCAAGATGGGCTGTGCTATGTGCTAGTTGGGCTATGCTCCACAGAGTCATCTAGGGACCCAGGCCAGCAGGGCAACTCTGCCATCTGTTCCATTTGGCTTTTCTCTTAGCCTCTAACACATTTGCTCCAGTTGTATTCAACTGCATTACACTGTATCCACGTTCCAGGCTTTGAGAAGGAAAAAAAGAAAACATGGAGAGGAAACAACTTCATTTTGAAAGACACGAAGCAGAAGCTGCTGCTGAAACCTAGTAGCTGAAACCAAGACTCAAAACCTCACCAAGATTCTAGGGAACATGGAAATGTAATCGCCAACTGGAGAGGCTATTCGCCTAGCCAAAACTTGATGGGAGTGTGGAATTCTCTCAGTAAAAGAGAGAGAGAAAAGTTATAGAGAAAATGACATTTTTGTTTCTCAAGAGGACATCATCAAGCTTTTGAAACCTCAGAGGACCCTTGCAAGTAGGCATTTACTCTAACCCTTTCTCCCAAAGCAAGGATACCTGCAAGAAGCAACAAGCAGCAGGAATGTTAGAAAGCATCTTTCTCAGCCCCTCCACCTCAGTAACAATGAAGCAGTTAAATGTTTATAGTTTTTCTGATTTCTAGATTGTAAAATATATCAGCCCCTTCATTTAATCTAGTGAGTACCTGCTATGTGTCAACACTATAAAATACAGAAATAAACATGACAGTCCTGGCTGCTGCCCTTGTGATGCTTACGTTCTAGGACGGAAGATGTATACTGAACAATTTATTATGAGTTGATTATATAATTATGGTAAGTGCTCCAAGAAGTACAGGAGATACATAAGTATGTATATAAACACAGAAATTTGGCCTTGGCTGCAGAGATCAGGAATGCATTTTCTTCTTAAAGTAATATTTATCTACAAAAAAATTATGGACAAGTTTACTAGTAAGATAAATTTATCTCTGCTAGATGGAAAATTGTTTACAGACTTTCCTGTTTCATCCTTTCGTTACAATTAGAAGAGGAATTTGCCATTTGAAAATATTAACTTTTGAATAATTATTTATTTATATTTTTCCCCATTTAAATGCAGATAATATCACAGTAGGAATGCTTTATTGCTCCTTGCTATTTTTTGTTTAATATAGCTTAGAGGTCATTTGATATATTGATATAAAACTTTTTTTTTTTTACAAAACCATAGTGTTTTATTTCATAGAGATATTATTGATGCATTTAACCTGTCCCTTATTGATGAGTAGATTGTTGCCAATATGTTGCTTCAGTGTTTCAGTGAATAATTTTAAAATGTTTTATTCTTATGTGTTAGTATTTATAGGTTCAATTTCTAGCTCATTTGGTACTTATCTTGAATTATGATGAGAGATATAGATCAAGCCATACTTTTTTCTCCACATGGATTCTGGTTGTTCCAAGTGATTCATTGATAGTCCTTCTTTCCTTACTGATTTAAGATATCACATTTATTATATACTAAATCTCCGTATGTATTTAGGTCTATTTCTGACTATATATTCAATTGCATTGCTCTGTTTACTTATTTATATGTCAGTAGTATACTGTATTAATTACTAAGGCTTGATCTAAGAAAATTTTCCTTTATGCTCTGCTTTGAAGAGATTTTCTGAATTTTTGGTTTATATTTTCATATAAATTTTAAAATTACTTGGTCTAGTTCTGAAAAAAAAACTCTAGGTTTATTTTAACTGAAATAACATTAAATTTATAAATTAACTTAGGGAAGATAGACATCTTTATGATGCTGAGTCTCCCTACCCAAAATACTTTTCCATTTGTTCAAGACTTTCTTTTGTCTTTCAAAGAATGTTTTAATACTTTTTTCTACTAGGCCTTGAACATTTCTTTTAGACATTTTACCTAAAATGGGGTCTTTATTTTTGTTATATTTTCTATTAATATTGATTTAATATATGAGAATTTTTGTATATTAATTTTGTACCTTCTAATTTATCAAATTTTTTGTTTTTAGTAGTTTTCAGTTGGCTTCCTTGGTTTTTCTAGGTATATTATTATATGATCTACATATAGTGATACTTTTATCTCCTTTTTAATTTTCACATCTCTAACTTCTTTCTCTTGTGTAGTTGCATTGCTAGTACTACTGGTACAATGTTGATAAATGGTGCTGATAGTACCTTCTTGTCTTGTTTCTAGAAGGGGATACTTTTATGAAACTCCTTAAACATAATACTGATTTGGGGCTGAAAAAAATATTTAATATTTAAAGAAGGATCCATTAATAAATACTTCCTTGTTATAAATTTGTCAAGAATGGATCTTGAATTTGGTCAAATGCCTTTTTAGCATATATATGAATGATCATATTATTCAATTTATACTTCTGATTGATAGATTATATGAACAGATTGATATATTTTCTAATATTGAACCTCCTTTGAAGACTTGTAATAAATCTTACTTGGAAATGATGTATAATTTTTTTAATGTGCTGCTGGACTTATTTGGGAGTTTTCTTTAGTATTTATACATGAGATTAGAGATAGTTTTTCTGTGCTTTGTCAGATTTTACCATATATACCTTGTTTGCTTCAGAAATGAACCTGAAATTCTTTTTCTGTACTCTAAAATGGTTTACATGCCATTGAAAATATCTGTTTTTTGAAAATTATATAGAATCCCCTGAGAAATCATTTCTGCTTGGTATTTTGGCTGAGAAAAATGGCCAAGAGACAGCAGTAACTCTTTGATGAATTTCCCTGTTTCTTTGATGGCAATTGTGCTCTTTAGATTTTATGTCTTTTCTAGGGTCAGTTTTGCTATTTTCATTCCTAACAAAATAGTCCAATTTATTAAGATGTCTTTAAAAAAAAAAAACTTTTGTGGTTATTTCTCCCCTATCACTTACTTTATTAGTACATTTTAAAATATTTTTTCTTGACTAAGTTAGCTAATAGTTTATATACTTAATTGACTTTTCAAAGCACTGGCTTTCAGTTTTTGTTTTTCAGCTTAAATTCTGCTTTTATCTTTATTGATTCCTTCCTTTGGCCTCCCTTCCTTTTGTTTTGTTTTGTTTTTTTCTAATTTCTTTAGTACCCAATTCACTTATTTTCAGTCTTTTATGTTTATAATAGAAGTGTTTAATGCTATGAATTTTCCTCTCAGCATTGCTCTAGCATGTGTAGTTATTTGTTTTAGATATTCTATAATTTTAGTTTTCAATTTCTCTCTTTGATTTCAGTTGAGTTTTTTTTTAAATTCCAAGAAATACAGCTTTCTGTTTGTTTTTTTTTCCATTTTGCTTTCTGTATGTAATCAACTGATATTAAGAAAGGTTTGCAGTTTTGTTCTATTTTGCAATTATAGCTTCTTAATATTCTTAGTTCTTCATATCTTTAGATATGATATGAGTTTCCTTATATAAGAAAGATAAAATCTTTCTTATTTTTCTCCTTTTCCTAACTTGTCTGCATCACCTAGCTTTAGAACTTACCTTTGTATTGTGAAATGTTTATACAAATATTATTTAACATGTCATCTTTAAATGATATCCTTTTACTCCAGATAATAATGTGAGGAAATCTGTGTACTCTTCTTCCCACTTTCTTTTCCATTTTTTCCAGTTTTTGTTAGTTACAATTTCTACTTTGTTAAGACATACAATATTTATATTCTCTTGTCACTTTAATCTCCACATTCGTTTTATCCTTAGTTCTGCAGTTACATATAAAGTATATTAAAGCTCACTGCCAGTCCTTTGTCTGTAGTTTACTCAAGAAGGGATGCAAATGTTCCTTAAGTCCTCACATGTTGTAATCTGTTGTCTGTAGCTTGTAAATTTAAAGCCTCTTTGGTTAGATGTTAAATTCTCAACTCTTAGTTGCATTCCTTGAGTATTTCTAGATTTTGTTATATTTTCTGGTGACCAGTATTGCTCATGAGAAATCCAAGATCACCCTGATTATTTTCTTCTTTCTAGCATACATGATCTTTTTGTCTGCTCAAAGGGTTCTTTTTTTTTTTAATCTTTGAAGACATATAAATATACTACATTATGTCTCCATGCCAACTTGTGTAAAATCACCCTGACTCACTCTGTGGCCTTACATTATATAGAGTTTGTTTGAATTATGTCTTTAAATATTTGTTCTGTTCCATTGTTTAGATTTTCTTCTTAGGGATTACAGTTGAATATCCTCTTATACCTGTCATCTAAAGCTCTCATTGTCTCTGTAATATTTTTTTATTTTTATTTTTTTGTATTTGCAATTCCCATTTTATCCTATATTTTTTATTGTTTTCCAAAATGTATTGCCTTGAGCTTTTTTAAATTCTTATTTTAATTTCTGTGATGGTTTAATTTTTGTCCTCTATTTTTTTCCTCAGTTCTTATAGCTCATACTTCATATCCTCCATCTGAACATTTCCTTCTTAAGATCTGGCATTTCTGATTTTTTACTTTTTCTTATAGAGGAGGTTGTTTCTATTATTTTATAGCAAACTTTTTTATTCACAATCTTATATGTTCTGTGGTCATATTGCTCATCTGTTAATAAGGTTTGCTGCTTTATTCCTATTTTTTATAGTATTTTTATATTAATGCTATGCTACTTAATGAATTTTCTTCATTGAATTTATTGAATTTTGATTCATACAAGATACATTCAAAATTTTGTATCACACAAAGATACACTCCTCATTGAATGTATTGAATTTTCCTGTATCAGCTCTTCGCAGGTTTCCTGAGGTGGGAAGAGGCCAGGACAACCTCCCATAATAGATGAGTTTTCACAAAACAATGACTCTCCTCTTTTTAGTGGACAGTAAATTTCCTGCAAATATGGCTTATCTGTATGATTTTTAATTTAGCTACCCATGATTCTTCTTTCTCTGAATAAACTAAGTTCAGGGGGCTGCTTCCTATCGATCGATATTCAGCTCACCTCCATTCTTGCACTCTCTGCTTCTGATAAGAAAGTTAACTTCTACCTCTCAGAAGGTGTCTCAATGTCATGAAGTATTTTTATTTGCTTGTTTTTTAATTTCTGATATCTGTAACTTCTAGATTCTCTCTTCTCTGAGCTTTACTTTATTTTCCCCCATAGGGATCCTACACAAGATCATTTGCTTTTGGCAGTGTTTACAAATATTTTGGAGTCTGAGCTCCTGGTTCCACCAAATATAAGTTTGAATTTTTGTTTCTTGTTCTTCTTGCTGCCTTTGGATATGTTAAAGAAATAAAGAGGGACTACTGAGTATATGCAACCCTGTTCCTACTTCATCTCAGGATTCTTTTTTCTATTGTGCAAGAATCTAATAATTGTGACATTGTTCAGATATTTTATAAATAAATCTATGTTTCTATCATGTACTAAGCATTTATCAGTGAGGTTATGAGAATAATTTTTAGATATCCAGATATATATGTGCTTTAAACAAAAATAAGTAAAAACATCAGGAGATTTTGAACTTAATAAAATCAGATTGATCTCATAAATCTAGTATTTTGAGAAGAAAGATGGACTAAAACAGTTTTTTTTTGGCAACAATTCACTTAGTCTTTCATGTTCTCTTTCGAACATGCAAAAAATAAAATCAAGAAATCAAAAAGCAGCTATACAGTATCATCAAATCCATGTTAAATCCACATATGGTTTGGAAGTATTTGATATCTAGCCACAAATAAGCAAAGGCAGATGCTGAACTTTTTTTTGAGTTGACATTATCAGCATTATTCACTCTGTTGGATGAAATTAGAGATATTCTCAGTTTCACCTACTATAATACACCATTGTAATTTAACACCATACTCTCAGAATGTATATCTGCTCTTCTCTTCAGGTTCTAAGAACCAGCCCACAGTACACTGATCTTAACAAGAGGAGTGGACTTCTGGACCCCATTCAAACACAAATCTTGTTCCTTGGTATCTCTGGAGCTGGTCTTAGCACCAGTAGTATGAGCCAAATGTCTCCAGATGTTTGATGAGTCTCAGAGTGTTCATTTCTTTGTTGGTGCTCTGACAGTTGGGATACTTCAAGAGGAGGTTCTAGGTTTATTGTTTATCTCTAACTTTTCTCATCAATCACTTTACCTTTCTTAGCTCTTAAAACATTAATATTTTCCTTGATAGTTTCACAAACTCCATTTCATATGCATATGAAGATTAAATGAGCAATGTATGTGAAAGTAATTTGTAAGCTGTACAATACTAAACAAATTAGAAAATAGCATTATTTATTATTTTTTTTAATATCAGGCAGAAGAGAGGAGACAGAACAAAACCACTTATCCTGTAGTCTCAGCAATAGAAACCAGTGGAAGAGAGCACATGGTAAGTTTCTAAAATTGTGTTTAATTTTCTTTATTCAGTTCCATGCTACCAAGTACTAAATGTCCAAGTCTTTATTAATTATACACCAGAACTGGCACCGCAGCTTGACATTTGATTGACACACCTGGTCTAGAGAGACTATCAGTGCCAACCATATTCTTGGACTTGCTTTCATGAATGACTTTTTATTAACACGTTGGCACCAGCTGTGGTTAAAATCATTCAAAGCAGTCATATTTAAGTGCTTCAAAATCTAGTGAATAGGGTTTTTATTGGATCTAACAAAAAGAAAAACAAAACTATAGCTAAATGGGATATATGAGATATATGATAGCAAGGCAAATGTTTGAACAAATTTTTCAACACAATGATGTCTAAAACATTGAAGTTTTTTGATCTTGTGAATTTTGATAGTTTGACTCTAATTGGGGTATCTTTGAAATCTTGATTCTGATTTTCAAAACCAACTTGATTATAATTCAGATAGGCCTAACAGTTAGGTGAAATTTTTCTGTTGCACCGGATTTGGGCTACACTGATTTGGCATTGAACATCTGTTAAATTTCTGAGAAAACACCCTCAAGTACAGTCCTCTATTTTCCATTAAGGGTACTCTGCACCCATGTTTTAGAAGCAGGTTTAAAGTTCACAAACTAGGTCACAAACATTGGATTGCAATTACAAATAGAAATTTATCTCTGACTTTTACAATTACAGTTAATTCTTTATATCATTCATGGGGTGAGGTGAGAGTGAGGCAAGAAGTCTTCTAGTTTCCAAGACTTTCAAGGCCTTTGCACTACACATAACAACAACAACTTACACTGAACATTTATTTTCTATAATTAAAATTATCGATAAGAATATTTTGATAACACTGCATTTAGTGCTATAAATCAGACAGTACACTAAGTATTCAGCATATATTATTTAATATAATCTCATAACAACACTATGAGGTAAGTATAATTACAGATCACTTCACTGATCAGGTAAAACCTGATACAGAAAGCTTAAGTGACTGTGAAGGTCTATCTACAGAGCTTATGTTCTTAATCATGATGTCCCCAAATTCTTTCATCTAAGCGTGCTATCTACTTTATTAATTTTGGCTTTGCAATATTGTGGCATGGCAGAACTTTATCACTTTCCTTTCAAAATTTAAGAAAGATAAAGATTTGAGTAAATGCATATGGACAATGTGGACATTTGGAGAACAAATGCTGACTTTCAGACTTCATATTGTTATTTAACTTGAAGAATTCTTCTGATATATGTATATATGGCGTTAAGCCAAAGTTGAATTCTCCTAACTCCCAGTGGATGACAACATTTCACAAACATCTATTTGACACGCAAATATGCTGAACTCAGGATAATATCTAAGATGAAAAATGTGGAAAAAGAACCACCAAAGTTTGTGCCCACTGAAGGCAGTTGTTTATTGTCATCTCATCCAACCAAACACATTCCTCCTGGAAATGCAATTAATTCTTTAGGTGAAAAGACTTTCAAAATCCTATATTTGTACACCAGAAGCCTCTCAGAAGATAGAAATCTCAGTTTGCTCACAACTCCTACAGTGGTAGTTGTTTCAGTCTCTGAATGAGTTGTCCTCTTCTGATCTCGGTATATTGAGGGTAACTGGAGTTTAAAAACTAATGTTAGTTTTACTGATTTTATATTTTAAAGGGACATGGGTTAGTAAAAAATGTTTTATTAATTTTTTTAATCTTACATAGTTTATCTATTCCTGCATGCAATCTGGTTGGCTTGAAATAAAATTTTCCATAGGTATTTAATATAATTTGATTTATTATGTATTTTTCAGTTCATTATAGACATCTGTTGAAGTTCACTGGTCACATGAATATACACAGACATATTGTTGCCTAAAGCTGCACATATATGAAAGTCAGACAGTTGCTCAATAAACTATGGGGCATGCTGCCAGATGATTTCTTTCTCGAAGGGGATATTAGAGGGCATTTCTGTGTTCCATTACCATGTGCATGTTAAATGTTAGGCTCATATAATATTTATCCAGACACAGAGATCATGAGATTTCTCTAATAATTCAAATATGATTGCATTTCAAGGAGTGTTTCTGTTCTATTTGTGCTAAATAATACTTCTGGTTATTCATTTGATAGACACTTTGCCCTCATAACTGACTTTGGAAATGTAGAGGATTCTGCCATTTAAAAAACTAGGAAGACCTGACCCTCCTATGCATTAAAAAAGTTATAGCATTTTTAAGTCTGAGGCAAAAAATATACTATTTCTGGGAATATGCAATTATTATATACACCAAAAGCAATACATGAAATCAGAATTTTTGTTGTTGAAGATGTGTGTTTGGAGACTTATCCTAATAAATTATTAATTTCTGCAACTTTTCCTGCATTCCTTCCTCTTCTCAGAGGACCGAGAGGTGTGGGGAGTTAAGAGGAAAAGTCTGTAAGTAGGAAGCCGGCTCCTTCCTGGAAATTTTTGGCATTTTAAGGAGTCTTAGTGCCAAGTACTGCCACCTTCTGTTAAAATCCTGCCAACATGGTGTTCCTACTGCTCAAATCAAGATGAGCTGAAAGTGCAAAAACCCCGTAGATCAGGCATCGGCCATCCTGCATGTTTCACAAAATTCTAGTACAGGTGAAGAGCTGTAACTGAGAAAAATCTTTCTGACTCTCAGTAACTGTGAGAAGTATTAGAGAAGAGCTTGGTCCCTGTTGGCTGATATAGAGCAACTAAATTGAGCTTTCTAGGCCTCAGTTTCCTCTTCTGAAAAATGGGGTTAATGATACATATGTATCATAGGGCTATTTGAAAGCTGAGTAAAACAAAGCATGAAAATACTTAACATAATGCCTAACATATATTAAGCTTTCACTAAATGACAACTATTATTTATTTTTAATAAAGACATACTATGAGTTGACATGTGAAATTCTTGTTTTTGCCAGAGTAGTCAAGCTGGGGAAAATAATTAATTTGGTTGTGTATGTGTCAAATTCACTGTGAGGAAATTATTTCAGAACACCATACTGGTACAATGACAACAATGGAGTCAAGGAAGCAAAATGAACAAAATTTTCATGATCACATTTATAACCACTCTTGGAAAGCTTTTACTCATGTAGCATATCTTCAATGTTAGTTGAATTGTTGAGTCATCTATCCTGGAAAAAAAAAACACTGTTTGCTACCAATAAATGTATCCCCTAATTAATCTTACCTTCATTGCCTTGTCTCTAAAAATAAGTTCAGAAAATTGTTTTTTTCTTTAAAGTTAGTTTTAATTTACAGTCTACAATTGTAAATACAGAAGAATGAGGCAGTAAAAATTGACAGGGCTTCTCAACCTATTTGGATAAAAGAAATAACTAGGCACTCAGTAACTGTGGTGATAATGGGAGAATATGAAGTATATTTGTTTGTTAAAAGTCCATAGATTGCCAAGAGCTTATCAGAAAGCCAAGAGCACTATTCTCTTTATTGATATTCCCTAAACTTTCAAAGAAGGTCTGGTGTATTATATTTACACCATGAGAGCCATATAGTCCTTTAATAAAATATGGTTCTTCATTTCAAAGCACTCTTATTTTTACTGGAATGATCGAAAGCATTTATGGTATACTCACTATCTGTGGTGCTAGACTGCAATTACTGAGAGAAACTAGAAAGGATCCTTGTCCAGTAAAAGCTTCTTATCTGGTTTTAAGATACAATTCTTTGAGGACAAAACTGTATTTTAACACAGCCTGGCTATAGGTTAAGGATGTAAACTACCATCAAAGTATTGGATCCCTGTACTCATTGGTATACTAAACTTGTAATGTGCATTTGAATCACCCAGGAATCTTGTTAACAATCAGTTTCTGATTTAGCAAGTCTAGGGTGGAGTCTAAGATTCTCTATTTCTAACAAGGTTTCTGGTGATGCCAATGCTACTGGTGTACAGACCACACAGAAACAAGTCTTTAGAGCACTGGCTCTCACATTGACTCCATATAAAAATTGCCAGGAGAACTTTAAAAAATCTTGATGCTTTCAACCCTCTCTTTAGGTGGGAATTTCCTCCTACTTCCCACCCTACACTAGAATTTGGGGAGCTTTTACCCCTATCAGGCTTCCTGACCTCAGTCAATAAAGGTCAATGGGGAGCCCCACATGCTTAGAGTAATACCACTGTTCTCCAGTCTTGGGAATGTCACATGTTGCCTGGAAAGATGATGGAAAGGAAAGAAGATGAAAGATAAGAATTCATGTGTGATCAGAATTATGCAGCCACTCCAAAAATGTTTCAGTTATTCCTCCAAGTCACTTAAGAGACCAAGATTCTGCATTGTTTCTTATGTATTTTTGAACTACAGTTTAAAAGAAATTGCATTTGTTTGAGTTTTCCACATTGGGCCATCATATGTATTTATAACAGTCTTTCCTGGCACATCAATAGGTCTTAATTAATGTTAGGGATTATATTCACCCAAGGAAAATTTTAGATGAACATAGGAAAATAAAAGCATTTCAACGACTTGTGTTTCTGCTGCTGAGATACAAGATACAAAGGCAGATAATTTTCTATAATCTTATTCTTTTTTATTTAGAATATGATAATCCTTTAGAAAAGTTGAAAAATTGGTACAATAGAATCCATACGCCTTTTAAATAAAGTCACCAATTTTAAGTATTTTGCTATATCCTCCCCTTCTGTTGTTACTGAACCACTTGAAAGAAGTAGACATTATGGCACTGTATCCCAAAATACTTCAGTATGTGTCACCTAAGAACAAAGACATTCTTCTGAATAACAATAATAACATTATTGTGATCAAGTAATCTAATATATAAGCCATGTTCAAAATTTTGCTATTGAAATAAAAATGTCTTTTATAACTCTCTTTTTTTATCTTGTTATAGATTTTTTAAAAAGAGACTCTTGTTTAGCTGTAAGGATAGGTTTCTTCATTAGAACTAAATATAATAAGCCATTTAAGTTGAAGGGATTTTATGTCTTCCATTTGCTGTGTAGAATTCAAATCTTTGTGCCTTTTCCCTAAATTTACTGAAAATAACATATACAATTAAGATGCAGTAACATTGTCTTGGATCAAGAAGTATTTATTTAGTGATTTCTTTCCTTGGACCAGTTTATCGAATCCGTGGAAGGTAGGAAATTATATATTTGGAGTGTCAAGTAGTTAATATGTAATGTTGTTTTCTCCTGTATTAGTAGTTTCTGACTTTACCCGAAGATATTGAAATCATGTGAGAAACTAACTGATGAGGTCAGATAAGATGGATGTCTCTCATTTTCTAAGCAGTTTTCTTTTATGATTAATTGATTCATATATCTTCCTGGCTACATGTAAAGTATTTTTAATTTTATTCTGCCAAGACTTTTCAACAGCTTCTTTTAGTTTGATTAACAACTTTTTAATGGCAGTAAAGCTATATTAAAAAATGTAATCTTAGAAATTGAAGTTTTTCTTTTTTTTAGTCTTGTTAAGAAATATTTTAGGTTGATAAAACATATTGCTACCTACCAAGGCATTTTCTTTCAGAACACTGATTTGAACCAATCTGTGCCAATCACTGCTCTCCCAATCCTGCCACTGTGCCTTTGGGACGCATAGTCCATCATATTTTGTTGAATGATGGATTTATAATAACTACCTCATAGGATTGTTAGGAGGATGTGATGATACAGGGCACACAGCATGCTTAGCACAGTGCCTGGAACATATTTATCACCCAATGGCAGCCATTATTTTAATACTAACCTTTATTATTGTTACCAGCACTATATATATTATTTAGGTTAACTGTTCCAGACAAAAGGAGCAGAATATACAAAGATGGGGGGGTGGTGAGAAGGCTAGTGGGATGGGTTTAGGAAAAGCATACACAGAGGGGTTCAGGATGGTTCATGTCAGAATTCAAATCTTGGCTCTTGATACTTCCTTGCTATATGACACTGGAAAGTCTTGCTTCCTCATTTTCAAACTGGGATAATAATAGTATCTACTTCATGGGATAAGGTGGGGATTAAATTAGAAAATAATGCAAAAGTACTCAGACCAATGCCTGACACATATTCAGTTTTCATTAAATTTTAGCTAAGATAAAAACAATAGGTCAGTAAGCCTTTACATGAATTGAACTTTTCTATTGACAACTGCCATCTTCCTAACAAAGTATGGCTTCTCCTTTTCATCTCAGCAGCACATTCTAGTATTCACTGAGGTAGCATCTCCTGGTTTGACCGAAGGATTTCCTACCCAGACACTGTGAAGTGCTCCCACCTAACTTGGCTTGGCACCACGGGAGCATTTAGCTAGCAGAATCTTGATTTCATTCTCACATGTTTGTTGCCAATATAGTTCCCATTGATTCTTTTTATAGATTTAAGTTCATTTTTCAGTAACACTACCTATGGTTTGTACTGTCCTTATTGGGTTTTAAGATTACAGTTATGCTAGCTCCCTAAAATGAATTAGGGAGTTTACCAACTTTTCTGTGTCTTGTAATAACACAAATAATATTGGTATTTTCTGTTTTTAAGGATTAAGTAGAAACCAGTTAGAAAACTATCTGATCTTTGGTAATTTCTACTATGGCATATATTCTTTTTCTTCTGGGAGATCTTTAATTATCTTTCCAATCTAGTATATATAGTTAGGTCTGCTTGGGTGGGCTTTTTTCACCTTTTCTTGGGTCAATTTTGATACTTGATATTCTTATAGAAAATCACATAATTCTACCAGAATTTCAAGTTGATTATCATATGGTCTCACATAACTTACAGTTCTTTTAATCTATTCTGTGTCTATGGTATTTTTCTCCTTGCTAATCTCATATATTTTTGTTTTGTCTACTTTTTAATGAGATTTATTGGGTCTTTTCAGTTTTTAATTAAACAAATTTTTGTTTCTATTTTTTTCATTATTTCAATCTTTTATCATTATTTGTCTTCTGCTTTCTTTTGTTTCATTTTGGCATTCTTTTTATAATGTTAAATCATTTAATTTATCTTCACTTTTAATAATAAAAGTGTTAAAGGAATACATTTTTATCTGAATTTAGCCTTAACTATAACTCATATATTTTAATGTGAACTGGTCTTTTGTTACTTTCTAAATAATTTGCTTTTACTTTAGTTTGGCATTATTTAGAGTGTTTCTTAGTTTTCAATAGTTAAGTTTTTACTACTCTTTTTATTGATGATTTCAAGTTTTACTGGATTATAATCAGAAGATAATGCCTGGAAAAATTTTCTGTTTTGTATAATGTGTTAAGATTATTTGTAGCCAAATATACAATCAAATATCGTAATTGAAAGTAAATGTATTCTTTGTTTATAATATACATGTATGTATATCTATCATATATATATATATATATGTTATTATGTTTCTAAAGTTGTCTTTATTTTTAGTATTATAATTGGGTTACAAAATAGAGTTTCTTTGACACTAATGTTGCTTGGCACAAAAAAATGTTATATCTTTGTGTATGATACCTTTTGTCATTTCATAATACCCCCTGCCTTCCTGAATCATTGTTTAGTCTCATGTTAACATTGTGGCTCAGTTTTCTTTTTGTGTGTATTTTCCTGGTATATTTTTAATAATCACTTATGTTCGCCTTTTCTTTGTCTTTTCCTTTTAGCAGTGGTTCTTATTAACATCATTGAGCAGTTAGGGAGCAGACATGCCTCTCTTGGGGAACCTGCTAGTGTTTGAACTGAGACATGGCAGCCGTAATCTCTTTATGCTACAAGCAAGGGTAAGTCTTCCCTGTGGCTGATTCTTTTGCTCTCACCTGAATCCACAAAGAATAAACTGAATCTGACCAGCCCCTAGAGATACGTGGGAAATACAGAGTCTCAGACCTACTCTTTGGGAATTGCCAGCATGTTCTGGAAGTTCTCTCTGATGTGCTGCTACCAGGAGCAGAGTAGGAGCAAAAGATATATGCCAAAATCAGCATCTTCTCATGTGTATAATATTCACATTTCAGGTGTATCTTATTTTTAAAAGTAGATTAAGTATATAATCAAAAAATCTACGAAATTAAAAATAAAGGTTTCATCATAAGAAGTCACATGATGTTTTGTAAGAGCCAGACTTTATTTAAATTGTGACTCTGTCACTAAATTAGCTCTGTAACCTTCATTAATTAATGTCTCTGAGACTGAGGTTTCTCATCTATAAAATGGAGAAAATGATACTTCACAAGGTTGCTGGGAGGATTGGATGAGATGATACATCTAACAGTGCCCAGAATGTAATAGGCTTTCACTGTTTCCTTTTCA
The DNA here is from genome assembly GCA_004027375.1 of Macroglossus sobrinus. Taxonomy (NCBI): domain Eukaryota; kingdom Metazoa; phylum Chordata; class Mammalia; order Chiroptera; family Pteropodidae; genus Macroglossus; species Macroglossus sobrinus. The sequence goes on from PVKZ01000598.1 coordinate 118,776, forward strand.
CTCTTCAGGAAAATTTGATTAAACTCTGGTAGGAAATCTGTTTCTAGGGACAGACGATCTTTGGAAGTTTTCTAGACCAGGGAGCGTATCACAGAACTGTAGCGTAGATTCAATACAGTGCTGTCACTCTGTTTGTACAAAGTATTAATGGCTTGAAAAGGAGTCAAAGACTTATCTCTTTCAGAAGTCTATAAAAAATCTAGCCACGGGGCATTGCTACTAGTGGTGAAACTATCTGACTTAAGAGGTTTCTTATTTCCTTAAGTCTTGTCAAGTTCATAAGTGGGCTCCAATGTTGCTCACCTCTTTCCTTTGAGCTGGATTCATTTTCTCTGGATCCTCAGTCCTACATATCTGACAATTACTTTAGACCTTAGATACGATGGAAACCTGAATTATTTTATGCAATTATTATATGCAAATCATTTGAGGAAGCAGAGTATCAACTGTTCTTTCTTTGGTTTTCTTGTAAATCTATTTCTAATGTAGCTACTATTTTCTTCTGTCCAATTAGTATGTAGGTCCTACTGTAGATCCTTTGGAAATAAAGAAAATAAAAGACTTATCTTTAGCTGTTTTATTAAAATGGACATTTAAAAAATATTATATTGTAAAACAAAATTCCTTTATTCTCTAAGAATTTCAGTTCATAAAAAAGTCATTCTCTAAGAATTATTCTATCAAGCAACATTATTTAATGATAGATAACTAATCTTAAAACAACAATTTTTTTTTTATGCTTAGAGATGACTCTGCATTTATATACATTGGATAAACTTGGACTCTCCCCTAACCTGGCCAATGCAATTTATTAAATAGAATGACTTCTATGTTTTTTTTTTTTGTCTGTAATCTTTTGATTTAAATGTTTTATGGGCTGTTGAGGGTTTTTTTGGTGCTTTTTTTTCTTTCATGGAATCATTAAGGCCTTACATGAAAGATGGCATCTCAGATAAAAGTTTTGTTTTATTTTTAACTAAACCACGTTGAAAGAACAAATGTAAATTAAGGTAGGTAGCATTAGACAAAATTAAAAGTACACTGGATTACTGACTCTCTTGGAAATTTTTCTAAACTGCATGATTTAGTTCAAACAAAATCATTAGCTTTCTTTTTTCAAAGCAGGCAATCTCTACATATAAATTAAACTGAGCAATGTATGTGATTATAAAGTATAAATAGAATTTTGATGGCATATACAGTGGCACACACAAATACCCATATACAAACAGGGTGATGCTCAGTACCCTTTCATTTAACAGTTGGAAATTGAGACCTGGCCAAGGTGATGAATATTAGGATTTGAGTCTTGATAGCAGAGCATATAAAACATTTACTCTTTTATTTAGGATCTGAAAGGCAATCAATCATACTGAGTCACGTTTCACTCTCCAGCTTGATGCTTACTCTCTGCTGTTGCCTGTTATGCCACCAAAGTATAGTAGCATATTGCCAAAGCGGCATAACAGGTAACAGCAGCAGTCCAGGGACCACTTTCAGGAGAAAGGCAACACAAGTAGCAGTTTCATGCTGGCAAGGGCCAATTCATTGTAGCTGTTGGCTCGGCCCTGAGAAGTGCAGGGCTGGAGTGATATCTCACGTGCATGGGAAGCACGGAAAAAGAACTGAGTTTCTGCCTGAAAATAATTTATATCAAAGTGCCTTCTAAGAACAGCATTATTCTAATGAGTGTTTGGCTTCTGATTTCAGTCTCTTTCATTCATTTTAAAGAACTTAAAAAAATGTGTCTGGAGTTTGTCTTTACCATAGTACCTGCAGGCAGACAAGCTACAAAGACCAAATCGATATGGAGGCATTCAACAGGAGTAGCCATTATATTATGGGCAGCTGTAGAAGCAGTCTCTAGACCTAGTGCCAAACTTAGATTTTCATTTCATACTAGAACTAGTTTTACTAACTGAATTCTCATGGATAGAGGTGAAACCTGCATACTTGCCTAGATTTCACAATCAAGCCTATTAGAAATATCAGCCGTTCACCTCTCCAGGCTTTGTTATCTCCAGTATTTATTAAAACTTCCCACACATGATTTTCTCTAATTATTATTCTGTCTGCCTTCCACAGTTTCTATCTGGAGCTGATAATACTTATCCTCTAAGATTGTTTTGTGATTTTAAATTATAATTATGAAGCTCCCAGACCAGTGCCTAATAGTAAAATTTCAATGTGTCACATTAAATAATTAAAAATTAAATAGGTACGTAAATATAATTATTTAATGTCTACTCATACCTATAATTAGAAGAGGTGAATTTTTTCCTATATACTCTCTTACAAACTGTAACATCTGAGTAAAGAATCTGCACAAATAAAAATAATGCCAAATAGATGATTTCTAGTAGTATATTGCTATATTTTCATAATTCATCTGATGATAGTGTTTTGAGTATTTTACGTAAAGATCATGAAGAATCTTAAATGAATTAGCAAACACTATTTGTAAAAAATACCACCCCAGAATTTACATGTATATTTAGCATTCACTTTGATAAATCATCATTTTTTGGGCTATAGTGACTTCAGGACCTCCAGGCTCCTTTTTGTCATTGTCTCAGAGAGCCTAACTCTGATTAACCAAAAAAGGGTAGTTCAGCCTGCCACTACCCTTCAATCCCATTGGCCTTACTGTTTTCAAGCACAAAACCATATTTTATATTTCATATTTGTTTATTTAGTATTAAATATTAAGTGCATTAAAATATTGAATTATTTATAAAAATATGTTATTGTCCTGATCTTCACTTCTGGAAGAGAGCTAGTACCTATCTTATCTTGTTCATTGTTTTATCTTTGGCACTCAATCAATTGTTGATACTGAGGCCAGAGACATGTAGGTATTCAATAAATACCTGATGAATGAATAATAAATCAACTAACAAAAACAATAGGCACTAAGTCACTGAGATGCTAAAGATTGTAGCCTATTCCAGGAACTGTGTTATTTCATGCAAGGGCTGTGTGCAGAGATATCAGCATTCATTTAGCACTTCTGTCTGACACTATCTAAGACTTTTTACATACCCTATCTCATTGAACCCCTGTGACAGCCTTGTGAAGTCAGTACTATTTTTATTCTTGTTTATGAGGAGGCTGAGGCTCAGAAAGATTAAGGGCAAATGCCAATCAATGACAGAACCTACACAGATTCCCATACCGTCCAAGGCTCTTGGAAGGAGTTTGAACTCTATCCTGTGGTCAATGACAGGATATTGGAAATTGTCAGGGAATAGCTGATTTGTGTTTTAGGAGGGTCAGTACAGGGTAGTAGAATAGAAGATGACAAAAGGGAAGTTAAGAAGCTTAGAAAGGAGGCTGTTAAAATACTCTGAGCAAGAGACCATGACAGCGACTCCAAGAAAGGCCAGAGGGGTCAGATTTTAAGTATTTCCTAGGAGGCAGGTAGACTTTAGCAACCAACTGGTGGTGGGTGTAAAGGAGAGAGGCGCTGAGCATGACTCATGGGATGGAGTTTAGATATCTGTTATCTTGCATCCTTGATATACTTTCAATCCCCAACATTTGTCATAGGATTCCCAAAGCCACATTACTCATTCCTACAGAGGCAGCATATGAAGTATTTGGGCTATTGGTAGTTACTAAAATCATGCTTATATCATGGATATGAAGCATTAACATGGAAATAAATTGGGGACAAATATCTGCCTTCTATCATAGTTCCACCTTGTATGTAGTCTTAATCATGGTTTCACTGATATTACAGAGGTAGCATTTCAAGTTTTATTTTCTGTGAAATGAAGGCAGTGTAAGGTTTGTGTGTGTGTATGTGTGTATGTGTGTGTGCACATGCATGCGTGTGTGTGTGTGTGTGTGTGTTTTCAAAGAGTTGATTTTTTTAGAGCTGCATTTGATATTCAATTAGTTTGTTGTTCCTTAGTGACTTACTCATTCTGCATGGCCTGTATTACATATAGTCAGATCTCTGAGAAGGAACTGATTTCTTTCAAGGGTCTGTGTTTGTGGTGTGCTCAACAATGTACTTCTGGCAGCTCTGTGATAGGAGTCAGAACTCAGCTCTTCATAGCTTTGGCTTCCCTTACACCCTACATAAAGCAACTTTGCCTTGTTGCTCCCGAAAGCTTTCTTGAAAGATTCTTCTGAGGCTCTCAGCCCAGAGATGTTGCTGATTCTTAAACACGAATCAAGGCAGGCTAATACCAGCAAAACAGCCTATCCTAGGACAGACCACTTATAATACAGATTCTGAGCAAGTAGACCCTGAAATTGAACCCTTAGCTCTTCAGGTTGTTTTTATTGTCTCCAGCCAGTTAGATGGTTGAAGGGAAATGCTAACCATCAAATAATGGTTTCTGAAGGAAACCTCCCAGTTCAATGAAAGAGTGTGTCTTCCTTATTATGGGAGATGCCATATCATAAGTGTTCAGTTGAATAAAAAAAAAAATAGGTCACTCTTAAAAACTGTTAATGATAGAACACATGGCATAAATTATACCATAAACTCCAAACAACTCTGAAATTATAAACATTGCTTAGTCAAGACTTTTCTTTTAACGATGCCCTGATGTCGCTGGCATAGCCCAATGATTCCAGTCAGTGTTATTTTACTTGAAAGGAGGAATTTCTTTTCCAGAAAAAAAGCATCTCTAAGAAAAGCTGTCTTCCTGGCCGACTTTATGAAACATCTTGCTCCAATGGCCTGTATCATGTCTTGCCTGGGGCCAGGGCCAGGCAGTATGAGATAGAGGAGTAGGTTAGAGGAAAGAGTCATGTGATGAGAAACTGCAGGCTTGGTCCTGACATAGACAGGAGGCTGACTCAAATCTCAGTGGGAACTATGACTAAACAGAGACTGCCAGGACTCTGAGCCAACATCCTTAAGACCTGGTGCAGAGTAAGCGTTTAATTCAGGAGGTCTTCCTTTGTTTACTTACCCGAACAGTTTTCTAAGGTTGGGGAAGCGGAGAGTTGTCTTCCAAAGGATAAAAACAATATTTACATCATTTACACCTGTCTTTTATTATAGGCCAGGCACTTGACCAAACATGTACATTATCTTATTTAATCTTAACAACCTTTGAGATAGGTACTATTATTATCTCTTCATTACAGATGGTAACCGGGGCTAGAGAGGTTAGACTTTGCCCAAGGTTATATGGCAAGTACATGGAAGTCAGGATTCTAGCCCAGTCCTATCTGACTCAAAACCTATACAATAAATTATTAAAGGCTATGTTATATTTCTTCCATAAGGATAATTAAGAAAATATGTGTAAAAATGTTTTGGAAGCAGCAAATGCTATCGAAGTGCTAGTAAAGGGCTATGGAGTCAGAAGAGCAGAACTGTCCCACTTCTTAATAACTTTGAGTGTAAGTTTTGTCAATAAGATACTAGTCTTGCTCAGAACACTGAAGACCAAAGACCAGCTCCTCTTTGGTCATCATGATATGAGAGCCTTTTCTTTCAGTGCTGATCAGTAACAAGGGCTCCACTTTTCTTAGGCCTGATTTAGCTAGAGCTCCCTTTATCCTCTTCTCTTGCATGCTGACCCCAGATTACACTCTTATTCCAGGCTTGTCAACCTGAAAATACACAATTGGTTACTAGGGGAAAGGTGAGAGAGTATGAATGGTTTGATTTAGCACATCCCCACTACTGGAACAGGGAGGTGTGCCTACTCTCTAGTTAATGAAAAAGTAGCACTATATCTATAAACAAAGACCCTCAGTGACATGAAAAAAGGAAATTTAAATGAACAGGGATATTATTTTTACTAACTCCAGGACATTTTCTTCAGGCCAGAAATAGATTAGGCAGTTGATCTAGCCAGCACACCTCTCCAGTCTGATGGATCCCTGCCACATGGGGATGCTTTAGAGCAAATGTTCCATGAGTCTCTGAGTTCAGTCATGTGGCAAATCTCCCTGTGTCTTCCTCACTCATTCAATGAATGTTCATTAACCCGTACTATGTGCCAGGCCTGTGCTATTTAGATGATAAACAATCCTGGTCTCAGAGGGGGTCACAATACAGTGAGGAATTATAGTATGAACCCCAAAATCATCATAGACCATGGAATATATTGTGAGAATACTGTGAATAAGGTACTAAAGCCATTCAGGAAAGGGAGATGTAACTGCCTCTAATTCTGGCAGAATAAGGTAGAGTCAGGGTAGCCCTCTGTATTTGTCCAATAGCAGATGTCAGAGGAGGACACAGACAGTTGTGGTTCCTAATTTCTGATTCATTTTTCATTCTCAACAGCAGGCTAGAGTATGTTGAAAGGCTAGATAAATAAACATTTAAGTCAAATCTAATATTTTCAACCTTTTGAATTTTAGTGAATGACTATTTGGCATGCACAGAGCCTATCTCAGGTATTGTACATGAAGGGCAGTTATCTTCATTCCACCTTATATAGGTGGTACCAAATCCAGCACAAGCAAACTCAGAAGCTTTAGTTCCACATGGCACTGCATATCCCATAATAAATGAGAGGTTGTTTATTTTCTAAAAATAATTTGTGAGAAGCATTGATGTGTCATGAATAGAGCTCATATTCTGAGTCAATTCCAATTCCTAATGTCTATTTTAGAAGCTAAGCTAAGTGCTTTGCTTTTCTGAGCCTCAGTTTCCCCCATATGTAACAGGTATTATAAAAGACACTTTGAAAAGGTTTAAATGTTGTGGAGATAGGAAAAGCATTTCGAACCTTAAAATGTTATACAAATGATAATTAATATTTAAAATCCCCTTTAGCTAGTTATCACTATTTATGTTCCCAAGAGGCTTTTTTACTCACAAATCTCACCAAGGAGACAGATGGAGGACAGATTGGTCTTTAAAGGATATTTTGGAAAAGTACATACAACACAGATACTCTGAAATATGAGCTCCTCTGCTATCCATATCACATTTTCAGCAGTTTCCAGAATAGTGGTTCCTGATGATGTTTTAGTAGTCAATCTGTGCTATTTAGAACAGTAGTCTTTGAAAAAGGATGCTTATGATCATCACCAAAATAATAATTCATAATAATTTGGATTTGTAACTTTTCCCCTCTTTCTACTTAAAACTTGAAAACTTAAGAAAGAGTTTTTGTGGAGATTTTTTTTTGAATGTAAGAATTGTAGCCCAAAATTCAATCCAAACCAAATTTCAGATGTGGAATTATAACCCCTACCTCTAAATGGAAATCATGGAGTCCCTTAGCCAGAGTGGCAATTGGCAGTTCTACCTTGGTCTCCTAGGACACATGCAGTGGGATAACAACCAAGAAAAAGAACAGGGAAGGAACATGAGGAGAAATGCTAAAACCATCTGTCCAGAGTTGGGTTTTCTATGTTGCTGGTGCATAGGGCTCTTCTTGTTATCTTCACTAGAGTTCAGTCTCCCTTTCATCACTACACTGAAAAGAAGAAATCGTAAACCTCTCTCACCATGTTGATTTCAGAGAGTGAGTGTGGTTCAGTGAAGGGAACATCAGAATGGAGGTCAGGAGAAAGGATCTAGCTCTGTCATTAATGCACTAAACACTTTGCAGCAGGCCCTTTGCCCACTGTTAGACTCAAAGACGTCATCTATAAATGTGAGTTTTAACAGTTAGACCCACTTTAAAAATCATGGTGAAGAAAACACCTTGAAATGTATGCAGGATTATTTTAGACTTCCTTTACTAGAAAAAGACCCAGGCCTAGGCCCTCTAGATATTCAGACTCTGGGATGCTGATGAAGAGATAGCACAATTGTCCTAGAGCCCACACTATAACCCATCCTTCAACCCTCCTTCCCTGGGCCTTGTCTAGAATACACAGAATTATCTTGCAGTGTGAGCACTAACATAATTCTTCTGTGTCTGTGTCTACCGTTCCTGCCTTCAGATGAGCCAGACAATGCCAGAAAGACAAACCTGTTACTGCCTCAGTCCCGCCCATCCTACTACAGGTGCTGTGGTGCTGGGGACATGGGCATGGCCCTGCGCCTACAAGCTGAATTGGCCTTTGCCATGGCCAACCTGTTGTCTTGATCAGGGACCAACCCTGTAACTCCAGTCCACAATCTCAGTGGTTATTTTTATTTTCCAACAACAGTCAAGCTTGTTCATTTTGAACTTCTCATTCTCCAAAACAGGGAAATTGGTTTAAACACTTGGACAAATATGTGGTTTCAAAAGTTGATTATAATGAACTTAAATAAAAACAGATAAATAGAAAAACAGAGAGAAAAATGGAAAATCACCTGGTAATTAAAAACTATCTGATCAATAAAGCAAAATTTAAAAAAATAAAGTTAAAAGATAAAAGATAATTAATGCAAAGATTAACAAGTACTTCTTCTGTCTGAATATGGAAGATGTAAGCCTTTGGTTGCAATTGTACTACAATATCACCATTTTGGTTTATTGGTTTATTGTCCCAGTAAGTGACCATCAATATGCACTTTTTGGGGGGCACGGTTCACCACATGGTGGTCTTAGCTGAAGTTACGCTTTAACAACAACTTCTTGGTGAAAGGGCTTAGATTTCTTATTACACCATCCTCTAGTCTTGGCTTCTTTTTACCTTTCTTCCAAAATGCTTTATGTGTAACATGTGTGTGTAGTCTTCAAAAAAGACTAACTTATAACCAGTACAGGCATAGGTACAAATAGAAACTGCTGTAGTATTTATTTGTGGATGATTTTCTACATTTTTTCCATTTCTAAATCCTCCCAATAGACCAATTTTCTTCAGTAACAGAATATATTTCTCTTTAAGTTTGTAAAAGGAGCTACATAAAATTCTCCAGACACATGTTTAAAATGTGTGGTCAAACTGGCATCTGTACTTGGAAATGGCCAGTGGTGGAGAATTTTTAAGTTTGTCTGATGATACCTCAAAGAGATTTTTTAAAATGGAACATTAGTCCCTCAATTATGAATTGTTCCCACATTTTAGATCTGCCTAGTAGACCTTTCAACTTAATGCTGTTTTTGTTACTAATGAAAAACTCCATTATTCATTTATGAAGCCTGGTTCTTCTTAGTATTTTGACTTTGGAGAAGGATTTAATTTAGAGAGTTAACCTGTGGAAAAAAACTGTGTCTCATGTGAACTGATTTAGAGGCAAATGGGTTTCTATAATATGTACCATGTGATCAATTTATATTTCTCCAGAGTTTCTATATTCAGTGGACTCAAAAGGCCTACTGTTAATGTAAATTTTAAGCTATGGAAAACTTGCTTTTACAAACACTAAGCCTGGAGTCCTCTGTTTTGGTGATCCAAGATGTCAAGCACTGCTGCAGTTACCTAATGCAAGTGAAGATTAAAACAGCTAAAACACACTTAAAGGTTAAAAAACACTGAAGCCCAATAATTGACAGGAAAGTGAAAGACTTAGGCAGGATGGAGGAGAATGAACTCACATGTCTATAAACATATTAAAGGAAGGTATTGTGAGAAGTTAGGTAGTCTATTTACATATTAGACAAAGCCAGAATAAATTTGCTTAGAAGTCCACAGATAGACACTAAATTACAGTGATTAAGTGTCTGATACCTTGATACCAGACAAATTTCTACTCTTCAGATTTACCAGCTGAGTGATTCTGGATTTTTGCTTATTTTCTCTGTGGCTGTTTCCTCATATGTAAAATGGGAAAATAGCTCTGACTTTAGAGAGTTATTGTGATGATTAAATGAAAACAATTTTTATAAAGCTTTTAACATAGCACCTGACACTTATTTAGTGCTCAGTAAATAGGAAGAATTCCAGAAATGTTTAGTTATATTATAGCTAGGAACTATAGGACAATTTGCCCTTTACTCTTTTTTAAACAGTGTATTGAGACATTATTTACATACCCTAAAATTCACCCACTATTTAAGCATATAATTCAATAACTTTTTTTTTGGTAAACATGTAGAGTTGTGCAAACATCACTATTTTGTAATTCAAGTCCAGTTTTAGAACATTTACATCACCACAAAAAAATTTCTTCATGTCTGTTTGAAGTTGATCTCTGCCTAGGCAACCACTGATCTGCTTTCTATTCCTATATATTTGCCTTTGCTGAACATTTTATATAAATGCAGTCATACAATGTGTTGTCATTTACATCTGGGTTCTTTCACTTAGCATGTTTTTAAGATTCATTCATGTTGTAGCATGTGTCAATTCCTCATTCCTTTTTATTGCTGAATTATATGGCTATATCACATTTTATACATCATTCGCCAGTTGGATTGTTTTTAGTAAATTTGGATTGTTTTCAGTGTTTGGCTATTATGAATGATGCTTCTATATACATTCACATATGTGTCTTTGTGTGGACATATATTTTTATTTTTCTTGAGTACATTCTTATGAGTAGAATTTCTGGGTTGTATAAGTTTATATTTAACGTTTTAATAAACTGCCAAACTGTTTTCCAGTTTTCTGAACCATTTTGTATTCCCACCAGCCATATTCTAGTTTCTACAGTCTCATCAATGCTTGGAATTTTTTTTTTTGTTTATAGCCATTCTAGTAGGTTTATAGTAGTATCTCATTGTGGTTTTAATTTGCATTTCCCTAATGAGTAATGATGTAGAGCATCTTTTCATATACTTATTAGTAGTCTATACATCTTTGCTGGTAAAATATCTTTTAAAATCTTTTGCCCATTTCTTAATTAGGTTTTTTTGCCCTTGCACTGTTGAGTTGTGAGAGTTCTTTATATATGTTGAATACACATTCTTTATCAAATGTGTGATTTGCAGATATTTTCTTGCAGTATGTGGCTTATCTTTTGCATTTAATAAGACATCATTGAGAAAATGAAAAGTTTTAAATTTTGAAATGAAAGTCTAAAATTTGTCTAATTTTATCTATTTTTAATGGATTATACTTTTAGTGTATCTAAGAACTCTTTGTCTAATCCAAGGACACAAAGATTTTCTCCTATTATTTTTCCCAAAAGTTCTTTAGTTATAGCTCTTAAATTTAGTTCTATGATCAATTTTGAGTTAATTTTTGTATATGGCATGAAATGAGGATCTAAGATCCTATTTTTGCATGTGGCTATTTAATTGTCCCTAAACTGTTGAAAAGACTGTATTTTCCTCCATTGAATTATCATGGCACCTTTGCCAGAAGCCAAATGACCATACACATAAGGGTATATTTCTAGACTTTCAGTTCTGTTTCATTGGTCTATATGCCTGTCCTTGTAGGTGTCTTGATTACTGTGGATTTAAAATAAGTTTTGAGATTAGATAGTAGGCAGTATGTCTTCCAACTTTTTTTTCTTATTATTTTAATTTAGATCTTGTGCATTTTCATTGATTTTAAGATCAACTAGCCAAATTTTACTAAAATGTCAAATGGGATTTTGATAGGGATGACTTTGACTCTGTAGATCAATTGCAGAGCATTGTAATCTCGACAACATGGAGTCTCAAAATTTATGAATATGGAATGTCTCTTCATCTATTTGTATTTTCTTTAATTTCTCTCAGCAGTGTTTTGTAGTTTTCAGTATACAAGTCCTTCATTTATTCTATTAAATTTAGGTAAGTCTTTCTTAGCAAGAGAGTGTGTGAGAAAAAAATTACCTGTCAAAGGTAAATATGATATATAACCCACAAACAAAAGATTTTTATGTTCAGTTTTTTTTTCCTTCTAGAGGAAGTCTGTGTTTTGTTCTTTTTATGCTGTTCTAAGTTTCTGTCAAGAGCTGCTAATGAAGTTGGTTTCCATCAAGGGCTCCTGCTTAAGACTGAAGAGGTAGAAAGGGACTGGTACTTTTCAAGGCATAATTTGTCAACTGGTATCAGAAAAATGGCAAAATAAATAGGATGATTACTGTTTGCAGGTTTTGAGTACAGTCCCCCCCCCACAGAAATCTTTACAAATGTTCAAAATTTTTCAAGGAAAACACCAAAAAAGAAGGAAATCTAGACTACTTAGGAGAGTTTCGAAATCACAGACCTACATTGACCTCTGGAAAAATGGTTTCTTATGAACTGAAAACTTTTAGTTAAGCCAGTTAAATGCTTGATGACCACTTTGGCTAATTTTCCTTCCCTACTTTAACCTTAAGAAAAACTTCTTTTTGATCTTTATATATTTTACAATTTAATCAATGATGCAAAAATAGCTTTCAGACTCTGCCTACCCCAGTCCTATTCCATGATGGTAATAAAAGATATACATGCTGTGAACAAAGTATGGCAAGTAATAAAGAGCAAATCTGGATCTATGGAAAGATTCTAGAATTAGTGTGTATGAGTCCATAGGTGCCTGGGAGCCTGCCAAGCTGTCCATAGTCCACATGTTCGTGGGTTCCTAATTAGCTTCCTGCTTTGTGTTCCACGTCTTACCTACTTTCCCGCGCTAGCCCTCCTCTCATGGGAGTTGGCTCAAGCTTTCTGGGCACACACTTCAAGACCCACATGAAGATGAGCCCCACCTCTGCTCAGAGAGTTTTGAAATATCACCACCAGCCTGAATCAGACTGGCTAACATCCTTGTGATCTGGATTGCGAGTGTCTGAACTCTCTTTCCTATCAATGGTTACTCCCATCTCCCAAGCAACCTGCAGTCTAATGTGGAACTCCTTGTTGGGGCCATACAAAATATAATTACATTCAGAGAGAGTTTTTAGAAGCTGTAAGTAGAGGTACTCTTACTCTGTGAGGGATATGCTGTTTTGCAGGGAAGTTAGTGGGCTTGGCAGTTCTTGTTGTTTTTTTTTTTTTTTTTCCTTCAGATTTTAGGAGCAAATCAGAGAAACCCTTCAAGCTTCAATAGAAAACATGAGATTTTAGTTGAGAGGTAGTCATCTTTTTCTCTACCTAATCAGCCCACAGGATAGAGAGTCAATTCAGCATTTAGCATTATACTGTGCAATATTAGATTTCAGTAGTAGCTACACATGGCACTCGGCCAACAAACAAATTCCAGAATATAATCATAGAGGTAGGATTTGCTTGGAGTAGAGGCTGGGAAGAATTAATGACAGCTCATGGTTAAGGGGTTAATGCCAGGAAGATTGGAATACAGTATAGAACAGGGTGTCAGGCGCCAGAATGCCTACCCTCTCTGCTCCTCTTCAATCCTGCTTTGCCCAGTGCTTTACTTGTGGAAGCTTGGCATGCGATGGAATCCTTCAGTAGCTTTGAAAATGAAAGAGGCATGGCTGCAACCTGAACCGAAATGACCATGACAATCATAAAAGGCAAGCACTTAAGAAAAATTTGTGGTGAATTTTCCAAAGAGGGATTTTTGTGTTTCTTAATGAATCTGTCTGCTTCTTTCTTGAGTGCTAACCAAGTGAACATCTGTGTGACAGAAGACCAAACAAGATGCTTGGTGGAAGCCCCTCAACGGAATTTCATTAATTGAAAGTGTTTTTGCCTGTTTAAAAAATAAGTCTGTGTTAACAAAAGTTTTCTTTTGGTGGTAGTAAGAGATTCATCTATATGGCCAGTAGCTCTCTTCCATTAAAGATAATCTAAAAACTTGATGTGGGATTCCAAAAGTTATTTCCTTCTAGTTCCTGTTGCAGTACTGGAGGTGATGCTATATCTTGCCTATCACAAAGGCTGTCCCTTTGCTTATTCCTCCATGAGCTATTGTGCATTTTGTCATTGTTTACATTTACATGCAGGTCTGTGATACAGTTTTGTTGCAACTCAGAGTTCATCTCTTTAAATTGCTTAATGAAGGGTCTTATTTGAAATTAAACAAGCGAATAACAAATTCTGCCCATTTCACAAGACAAGCATTAGGCTAAGGCACATTATAAATTTCTGTCATATAGCAGACAAAGATGGATAGTTTTGAGTCACTGTAGAACCATATGCCTTTAGGAATTGAAAGGGACCTCAGAGGTCATATAATTCAGCGCTCACTATGGTAATCCCATTTTCTCGGCAGAATACCTCCAGTTTAAGTACATAGGGGAAATGTTATTGCAGGATTTAGGGTGTTTCAAATCAGCTATGCATATTTTAAGAAAGGAAAATGTAAGTTTCTCCTCTTTTTTTTAATTAGGAAGCAACCATACCATAAGTTTCTATCCCAGCTGGAAGTGTTCATGCACAAACTCTCTCTCTCCCACTTTCTTCCCCCTCCTCACTACCCTCTCTCCCCTCCCTTCTCCTCCTCCTCCTTCTTCTCTCTCTCTCTCTTCTCCCTCTCCCTTCCTCCTTTCCTCCCTCCCTTCCTCTTCACTGTGTGTCTGCTATACTCAGTATATTTAATACTTTCATATGGTTTTGATTATAGGATTTTATGTGTGCATATATGACTCTCTTAATTAATTTGAAAATATAAGTACATTAACTCTGTCTGCATTGATACATCCCTCCTTCATTTGGTCAGCTGGTGTATGGAACGTTCTTAAATCTTATTTTTTGTTCCTTGAACAGATCATAATTTTTTCAGATACTTCAGAAGGAATAGGACTTAGGATACCTCATGAAGAATTATCTACTTTCCAACTCTGACCTCAAATAAATCTTATAAACCATGCAGGCCTGAGTTGCCTTACCTGCAATGTTAAGGTGCATTTAGATTCATTTAGTGCTTCTCAAATTTCTTTACTTTGGAATGCCTGATAACAGAGAAAAATGAGTATCCTCTCCTTGAGTTTGAGACTGCCTGCTGCAAGCCCAAACTTTTTTTAATATCACTTTTTTTTCTTAAAAAACATAGGTAAATTTGCATTATAAAATGCACCATATCTACTTGTAAAGCAAAATAACTCTTGCACCAACCAGTATTCAAGCTGAATTAAAACTCAGGAAAGCTGCACAGTGTTTATTAGATGGCTTTATGTACTGCTGGTGCTGAGAAATGTTCTTCAGTTTGAGATGTGTGAGTCATCTCTTTATGTTTTTATACTTTATATAGCCATTCATTATAATCCAATCAACATTGATAGAATATATACCATAAGCAAGGCGTATGGCTAGACTCTAGCCTTGGAGTAGGGCATTAAAGACTACCACCATTCTAAGGCTGATTTGTTGGCTGTGTTCATGACACAAAAGCCACATAGAGTAGGGTCTCAATAACTGTTTATTGATGACTTGGTTCCAGGTTTCCCCACGGCCATAGTGGTGATTTTCAAATCGAAGCTCCTGGACGCTTGGAGTATGGTGGCAGTGCCTTAGGCTCCATGTGAAGGGAGGACCCGAGATGGGAGGTTGAACTTTTCCCTAGCAAAACAATTTTGCTTTTATCTGTTTTATGTAGTAGATTTTTACTTAAAGCTTTGTTTTTTGTTTTATGGGTTTTTTTTTTTTTGTAGATACCCTTTATTCAGTCAAGTAGTTTCCTCTATTCCTAGGTTTCTGAGAATTTGGGGCAATAATTGATGTTGGATTGTATAATATGATTTTTCTGCAACTATATTGAGATTGTATAGTTTTTCCCTTTTTAGTTTGTTAATATGGTGATTTACATTGATTTTTTAAAATGTTAAACCAACCTTGTCTTTTTTTTTTGGTATCAGAGTAATGCTAATTTCATAGAAAGTGTTGTTATATATTCCCTCCTCTTCAGTTTTCTGGAAGAGTTTTTACAGAATTGGTATTTTTTCTTTCTTAAATATTTGGTAGAATTACCAGTGAGGCTATCTGGGCTTGGAGCTTATTTCATGTGAAATTTTTAACTACAAAATTAAGGCATCTGTTTCTTTTTGAGTAAACTTTGGTAGTTTATGTCTTTGGAGAAATTTATCCATTTCATCTAAACTGGCAGATTTATTGGCATAAAGTTGTCAAAACATTCCCGTATTGTACTTTTAACATTTGTAGAATCTATAATAATGTCACTTCTGTACTCCTTGATATTGGTAATTGTCTCTTCTTTTTTTCCCACTCAGTCTAGCTGGAGGTTTATATGTTATTGATTTTCTCAGAGAACCAGTGCTTGGTTTAACTGATTTTTCTCTATTGTTTACTGTTTTCTATTTTATTGATCTCTGTACTTTATTATTTAAAAAATAATACCATTTATTATTTTATTTCATCTACAGTGGGTTTAATTTGCCCTTCTTGTTTAGTTTACTTAGGTAGGAACTGAGGTCATTGGTTTGAGACTTTTTTTTAGAATATAGGAATTGACTACTATAAATTTCTCCCTTATTACTGCTTTAATAATATCCTACAATTTTTAATATGCTGTTTCCATTTTTCTCCAGTTCAAAATATTTTTAAATTTTTTTAGTTCTTTTTTGACCCCTAGGTTATTTCAAAATGTGTTATTCAGTTTCTAAATATTTGAGGATTTTCTAGATACCTTTCTGTTATTGATTTCTTTACACATATTCACTGATCAATTTTCATCTGAATCCTCAAGGGGAACCCTCTGCAGATTTCCAGAGTTTTCTCTCTGTGAAGCTGTCACCTCTCTAGTACTCTGTCCTATGAACTCTCACTGCCTTAGGCTCTTAGCCTCTTCTCCATAACTGAAGATATCTTTTAGGTACCTCCTGGGTTTCACCTCCCTGTCCTACACCCCAGATAATCTCAAAATGTAGAGCTGGGGGTAATTATAGAGCTTACTTTGTTTTCTTTGCATCTTTCAGAAACTATGGTACTTCATTGCCTGATGTCTAGTATATTGAAAACTCTTATATTATACATCCTGTTTTCTGGTTGTTTCAGGCAGGGAGAGTAAAATTAGTTCCTAAAACTTCATCTTGCCTTAAATTAAAAGTCTGGATTATGTTTTTCTTTTTTTAACATTTTTTTTATCTGTTCCTATATATAATAAGCGTGTCATTTTCATGAGAAAAACTCCATCTATACAGATGACGTATACATGTGGTAGGAGGCAGAAGGCCTAGATTCTAGTCCCCTATACCTGGAATGACTGATCATGTGCCTGTGATCAATCATTTAACATCTCTGAAAGTAGTCATTTACCCTCCCCAGTTTAATAATAGTAAGAATTGCCATTTGATGAGTATGTGCTATATAACAGGCATTGTCTGTGCTAAGAGCTTTATGTAATTATCTAGTTTCATAGTCATAAGACAGTTTAACAAAGATTATCTCATTTAATCCTCACAGCACTCCTATGAGGTAAATTTTATTAACCCATATGTCATGAAGAAGAAGTTTAATCTTTGGCCAAGTTAAGTATCTCACTCATCTGTTAAGTCCATAGCAGGGTTCAAACAAATCCATGACCTATATCATACAGCCACACACGTGGAAGGTTTGTGAAAAGTAAGAGAGGTAATGGGTGCAAACGTGCCTTTCAGAATGTAAAGATTAGTGAAAAACAGTAACTATTTGGTAATGATAATTCACTATCATTGAATTAATCTCCTTTCTGACTCTTTCTGTATATACCTCTAAAGCAAAAAAAACAAACAAACAAACAAAAAACAGAAAAGAAATAGTACTCCCAATTTCGATACCAAATGATACCAAATCCTTAAGGACTTTGAGATACTTTATTATTCTCCATGTTTATAACTTATCATGGGTTATAAGCAAGAATTAGAAGTTTACTTTACAGATTTGCTAAAAGTGAAGAATATTTTTTCCTTATTGCTTTATATCTAGATTACATAGATACAGGGCCCCGTTTAATGAAGCTTGTGATTTTCTACACTCTGCTATTTACTGAAGGGTTCAAATGAAGAGCGTGCTTTATCTTGTCATCTGCTTATCAGACACAGCTGGAACAACAAGTCCACTCTGCCTGCCGAGCCAAATTTCAGGCCAAATCAGGGCCTCTGCTCCATGAGGGAAAAGAATATGATTTGGCATAATCCAGGCGGTGTACAGTTGCACTGGCTTGCAGATCACTTCACATTTTGTTATAAACAGTTTAGGAATCTAGTCTCATCTGAGGTTACATATAGTAAAAAAGTGTAAGTGTGTGTTTTTCTTTTGTTGTTGTTGTTGAATGAACTATGCAAATAAGAGGAAGGAGTTAGTTGGCCCACTCCTTTCTCTTTATGCTGACTTTCTCATTTCTAACAAAGGGATCTCAGACTTTTTCTTCTTAAGTAACCCAGGATACATGGTTGGGGTCACTAGAGGGAGAAAACAATTCTGGACTTTATAGAGAGTAAACATATAGAAAAGTCTTAGAGGACTAATCACTTTTTAAGTTTTAAAGGCATGTTTTCAAGTCAAATAGCTGATGGCACAAATCAATGCAGTGTTTTCAATGTGTTCATGAGAAAAGCTGCTGAAATTCTAAAGTTCACTCTTCTGAAAGGATTGTAGTGACAGGCTAGAACATTACTTATTTTTCTACTTTGGAAATGAAAACCTGCTTGTTTGCCGGTTGGTTTTTCCTTTGGCTTCTAATCATGTCTGGCAGAAGAGCTTGCACATAGAATGAATTCTTGTCCATCACTTACCTCTTGTCTTCCAAATTGTCTCATGCTAAGTAGAATTTGTCTGAGAACAAAAATCAGGCAAGTGAATTGTATTTTCCAACCAGAACATGCCATCATGCAGATTAATAGATCAGTGCTGCCACACGTGGCCAACCTAGTTATTATATATTCATTCATTCATTCATTCATTCATTCCACTATTTTGGGAAAAAAAATCTCTTGCTAAAATCATACAGTTCTTTAAATAAGCAGCTACTAGAAATTCTGGTTCAATCGCACAGTCTTTTCCCAGTGAGAAATAGTTTCAGATTTCTGATTTCTGCTTTGAAAGTTTTGGTGGGCATATAAGGCAGTTTAGGAAGTAGAAGCTTGCAGCAGTGTGTCCTTTGGATCATCTGTGAATCAATAAAAGTGAGACATAGCTCATTCATCTTTGTATCTCAGGTGTCCAGTTCAGTGCCTTGCATAGAGCTGGTACTCAATAAAGGTCTGTTGTGTGAATAAATAATGAAGACTTTCCTGTCTGGCTTCCAGCAGAACATGATAAAAGAATCAGGAAATTATTTATATGCTTCTTAAGGGAAACAGACCTTTTTGGGATTTAGTGATGATTCAGGTTAGATTTCTAAGGTCTCCTCCAGACTTATGATTCCATAATTCTTTTCAACATTGACTTTTTAATATTTAATTGGAATTAGGTTAGAGCATTTCTAAGCATTTTCACTGAAAACACCTTCTTTACCTTGATATTAAACTGCTGTGAGCAAGACCCAGGAAGTTGCAGACAGGTCTTCTCTCATGTCAGGCTTTCAGTCAGCTCAACATTATCTAAATCTAATGGTCTGAAATCAAATGAGAAGTATTGCTTAATTGTGGAAGTGATACCATCTAAAAATATGTAGACCCCAGAACCTTTGTAAAGACAATGTAAAGCCATTATTCATCACTGACAAGCTCAGCCTTTTTCTTGAGGCTTTGTCTGTTGGGACCATAGTCATATCAGATTATATGAATTTAATAGGAATGCTTTAAAAAGACAATGCTGTGAAATATAGCACTGATTAATTGAGCTATATGTTTTTCTTTTTCATCTCTCACAGTTCTTTAAAGAAACCATCAAAAATGAGAATTGACATAGAATACTGTAAAAAGTCACATGAGTGGGGTACTTGTAGATAATAAGAACAGAAATAAAATGTGGGATCTCAGCCTAGCCCTGCAGATAATTCCCAAACACTTCTGTTCTGTGGGCTAATCATGCCTCTTCATGCTCACTGTCTTCTTTTTTGCTACTCCCTACTTCTTTCTTTTCTTTTTATGTGATTAGATCAGTGGACTGTAAGTACCTGCCTGTTACAAATGTTTTAGACCAGTGCTTCTCAGACTTTAATGTATATACTTTGTTAAAGTACAGATTATGATTTAATAGCCCAGGGGCAGTGGAGTGGGGTGAGATTCTGCATATCTGACAAGCTCCCAGATGATGCCAGTGCTGAAGTCTTCACTTTGAGTCCTGGGCTTTAGGCTAGAGTAACTGTATTTTAGTTGCATGTTTGAATCACCTGGGGGAGTTTTAAAAATCCTGATGCCTAGGCTGTGCCCTAGATCAATTAAATCAGAATCATTGAAGGTAAATCCAAGCAATGGTGTGCTGGTAAATGTTTAGCAACTGGTTCTTCCAGGAAAAAAACACCCAGTCTATAGCACTTGCCAATTTCCATGGTGTAACTACTTCCATCATTTCAGGCAGCAATCATGATGCACTGAACATAGAATTGGGAAGATCTGATAACGTTAAGCTTGTAGGCCTGTACCAGTGGGCTTCAGTATACTGCTGGATCCAGGGTCTGCATTTTTTATAGCTCTGCATGTGAGTGAACTATAAATGTGATTCCAATGTGAGGTCAAAATGGAGAACTACAGTTTTAAAGTTAAAGCATAGTTAAATACAGTAGTCCCCTCTTATTCACAGGCGATATATTCCAAGACCCCCAGTGGATGCCTGAAACTGTGATGGTATTAAACTTATACTATGTTTTTTCCTATACATACATACCTATGATAAAGTTTAATTTATAAATTGGGCCCAGTAAGAGATTAACAACAATAATTAATAATAAAATAGAACAACCATAACAATATACTATAATGAGTGTTACCTGAATGTGGTTTCTCTCTCTCTCTAAGTATCTTATTGTACTGTGCTCACTTCTTTATAGCTTCTCTCTGGCATATACAAATTGCTAGCATCACCATTCTTGCGCTTGGGGCTATTATTAAATAAAATAAGGGTTACTTGTGATACCACAACAGTCGATCAGATAACTGAGATGGCTAGTAAGTGTCTAATGGGAAGGGACTGTCTATAGTCTGGCTATGCTGGACAACATGGGTGATCTGCGTCCCAGGTAGGAAGGAATAGAATGGTGCAAGATTTCTTTATACTACTCAGAATGGTGTGAAAACTTATGAATCGTTTGTTTCTGGAATTTTTTATTTAGTATTTTCAGACTGCTGTTAACCATGGATAAGTTAAACCACAGAAAGCAAAGCTGTGGATAAGGGGAGGTGGGGCAGGAATACTGTACTTATGAAGTTCAATTTAACCTTACCCTGGAGCCTACTTCTACTCGGTCCCAACCCACCAACACAAGTGTGATTCCACTCAATGCCTTTGTGTAAGACAGTAGAATAGCAGCAGCCATGTTTTGAAATCCAAATTGAAATTTTTTCCAGAGTCAGAGTGAAGTCCTCAGAAACAATGGCAGCAGTCTCCTTCCAAATTTAACATTCAGCGACTCCATTCACTATACTCAAGTAACATGTGGATCAGAAAATGAATATCCGAAGGATTCAACTTTTGACTCTGCTACTGATTGTTCAATGACCCCAGGCAAGTAACTTATTCTTTTAGAGCTTCTGTTTCCTCATTAGCAAAATGCAGGTAAATATTGTACTTACTTAATAAGATGGGTGTAAAAATTAAATTAGGCATATAAAGACATGGCCACAGTACCTGGCACAGAGTGGGCATTCAGTAAATGTTAATTATTACTACAACCGTTACTACTAATATAATTCTACTAATGTCGATAACTTTAAGTTCTAAGAATTCAGGGAGCAGAGATATGCATCAGTAGAAACCTTCAGAAGGAAGGAGAGAAACAGGCAGGGTTCAAGGCTGGCTAACAGCTCACCAGTTCAGGAATACTCTCAAGCCTTGGAAATACCGATACAGCACAGCACCACATAATTTTGTCCTTTTTCCAATCCCGGCTCATAACCTCAACTTTCTTTTCTTAACTTCCTCCCTCCCATTTTAAGAATTGAAACAAAAGAGAATCTGACATACTTCTTTTAGCCTTCCCAGTACAGAGCCTTTATATGATTTTGTGTGTGTGTGTGCAGGTAGCAGGGGAAGATGAAAGAATAATGGAGAAAATTAATTTTTAATCCCTTTGTTATAATCAGAAAGAAATCTTAGTTTCAATGTCTGTCTGTGGCTCCCAGGGTTACTCAGAACACCATGAGGACTATTTAAAGGACAGATAGAACATTTGTACTCAGGAAGAGGATAACTAAATGAAGAATTGATGTAGAATTGAATAGCAGTAAAGCAGTGTGGATAAATGGCAACCTTCCACATGGAAACTCCTTTCCTAACGGTTTACTCCCTTAAATGGGAAGCCACTTCCTTTGAATTGTAGGCTGTCACTTCTCTTTTGAAATACATGCTTGCTTCATGATTTATGGTTAGTATGTGCAAGAAAAAGTTTGTTCAGCAGAAAAATACAGCATATTTGTTATAAGTGATATAATGTACTGGTCATGGCAGTTCAGTTTTGTAAGGGATTACATATTTTGCAAAAAAGCAAATTTCAACATTTGGCAAATGGTACCTGTTTTATCATAGAATATGCAATAAATCTCTTAAGCAAAGGGAGTTTCTCTTTCAAGGGTTGCTTAAATTTCACCTCTTTCAGACTTCTACCCTGAATCAAAACAAATAAACAGAAATCCTCAAACATGTTTTGGGAATCTATTATGTGCCAGACACCATGCTGTGTTCTCTCTCAAAAATCACCTATAGTCAGAACTAATTGCTCTTTATTTTCCCATTATATTTTTCCTCTCATTGTTTGGAGTGGGGATAACCTGGGGAAAAGGAGATTGAGAAAAGACACTGCATTGATCCAGGTGAAATATGAGTGTCTGGGCTAAGGTTATGGGAATGGAGAGAAGGGACAGATTAAAGATATGGAATTAGTGAGGCTTCGAGTTTGAGTAGAAGTGAAGGAAGAGGGGAAGGAGGAAACAGGAATGAGCTCTATTTTTTTTTGCTTCAGTAATTCAAAATTGAGAAGATAGAACAGGCTGGGGCCTGGGTGATATCATGAAACTGTTTACTTCAGATAAAAATTTAAGAAGCTGATTATATTTTTATTAAAATTATGACTACTTCAGAGAAAAGATTTATAAACCATTGATGTTCGACTAATAATGCCCTTCCAATGCCTTCTAATTAAAACATCAATTTTCTGGATTGACTAAGGATTGAGAATTATGTATAGCCAAATTTATCCAGAAAAAAAATATGAAATATCCTTATGCCTCAGCCTAACACTGACAGGTTTGTTCACTACATATTTCTTGAGCCCTTACTCTATGGCAAGCCTTATTCTATGTGCTGAGCCTTTACAGATGAATGGGGCTCACTGCCTGTCCTTCAGTCTGGAGAGACCAACATACAAATGATAAAATGTGATA
This sequence comes from Macroglossus sobrinus, assembly GCA_004027375.1. Taxonomy (NCBI): domain Eukaryota; kingdom Metazoa; phylum Chordata; class Mammalia; order Chiroptera; family Pteropodidae; genus Macroglossus; species Macroglossus sobrinus. The sequence goes on from PVKZ01000598.1 coordinate 141,877, forward strand.
AATGCTATAATAGAGATACATGTTAGGTAGGGGCAAAGCACCTTTATAGTCCAGGCCAGATAGTACCACACCTACCACAGGACCTCTTTATAATATGAAAATCTGATCCTTGATTGTTGCCACCTCAATACCTCTTTATAATCATGTAAGAATGAAGCTGAGAGGAATTAAGCTTTGGAGTTAGACAAATCTGGGTTCCAAGCCAAGATCCACATTTATTACTTGCATGACCTTCAATAAGGTAATCCATCCTTAGAAACTTCAGTTTCCTCTTTTGTAAATGGGAATGACTACTACTTCATCAGGTTGTTGTGAAGATAAAACTGATTAAAACACGTTTTGGATGTCATAGAGGAGGCATTCAAGAAATGTTAATTCTGAGACTGTATTCTCATTTCTCATTAATATTTAGTATCATCCAGAAGAAATAAAATTCTATGGATGAATATTTAATCATGCCCTGAAAACTCCTTAATGTAGGATAAGTTAAAGTGAGCTAAAGTCAGAACATTGGGCCCTAGCAGTGTGTCTGCCTCCAGTGAGGAATTTAGCCTTGAGCAAACTGTCCACTAATCCATTATTTATCTCCAAGCCTGGACTTTTATTTTTCCAGGCTCCAGAAACTCCTCTGGTAAAAGGACATATATCATACTTGTCATAAAATAATATTTTTTTATTTGATTTGATTATATTTAATAATTTAATCTCTATTTTTATATAAGTTTAAAAGACTGATAATTCTATGAATCTTATAGTGGAAAAGTCAGTCCCCTGTACTCCCCCTATCCCAATTCTAGTCAAACACTTTGAGCACTTTTGTTTCTTTGGGAATTTACCTCCATATATATCCAAATAACATCCTTACAGTACAATTCATGATTATTTTTAAGTTATAGTATTATTTATTGACATCTCACTATAGTAAAGAAAGATTTAACACTTCTGTTATAGACACACACACACACACACACACACACACACACACACACACACATCCCTCCTCTTCTACTCTTCCTGTATAGTAGATCATTAATTTTGGTTAGATATTCAGATCTTCATTGTTATTCAAGTTAAGTGAGATAATGAATATGGTTACAAACAGTTGAATTTCTTTCCTTATACTTTTTTGTTTCACTGAAGGTAATAATTTCATTGCTTTCATTTGCTTAGTTTTCTTTCTGGGATCATTAATTCATCCCAAAAACTTTATAAAAAGTATAAATATCCTTTAACTATAATCTGAACACATCTGTTAATCTCTCATTTCATGGAAGACATTTTCATGGAGTCCTCCATCCTCTTATTTCAAACTAGACTAGTGCTCTATTGACTTATTATGTAACCAAATTCCTGAGATCTTACCTCCTTTCACCATCGGTCTGGGATATTCTTCCCCTCGCTCTGGTAATGGGTTCTCTATTTCTTGGGTTCCATGTCTTCTTTCTACTTGCTTTACTCCCTCATTTTAGAGAAACAGATTCTCTAGTAGTGTTTTCTAAAAAAGAAAGAATAGCTTTTGTTTTTGAGATGTTGCATATCTGAAAATATATTCTACTCTTAAGATTTGATTGATAGTTTTACTTGGTATACAATTACAGGTCAGAATAAAGTGTTACTTCATGTTTTCTAGCTTCCAGTGTTGCTGTTAGAGTCACATGTTGCTCTGATTTTCAATAATTCTGAGGTGAACTGTTTTTTCTTATTATTTTTTTAAATCACTGTAAACTATAAACATATTCTCTTTAATGTCTTGAAATTTCACAGTTATATGTTTTGATGAAGGTCTATTTTCACTTGTGCTAGATTATCAGTGGACTGTTTCAAACTGGAAACTCACCTTTCTATTCTTATTAAAAAAATTTTATTTAAATAACATTTTATAATATTCTCTATAGTCACAAGTTCAAGAGTCACATTCAGATTTGTTTTATTGTTAGAATAACTGCTTGAGATCATTTTAAATAGATGAAGAGGCTGAAGTTAGAAAAGGAAAGTCATTTCTCAATAAATATTGAGATATTGAATTTGCTGTGACAAGTTTCTTTAACCTCTTAGAAAACAAATTCTTTACTAAATACACTAAAATTCCCTGGTTTAGACTGTCTAATGAGTAAGGTCTATACTGTTTTCTAACTTAGATACATAGACAGGAAATCCCTTTACAACTAAATAAAATGGAAGACATGCATGAATATCTTAAATGTTTCCCAGGTGAGAATAGAATGTCTAGTAATAGACTGTCATGGAATTTATTTCTCAGTTCTTTGATAACAGTATTTCATTTTAGCAATGAATAGGCATCAATCACTCTAATATAGAGGAATGATTAGATTTGCATTTGGAACTGGGGTAAATATAAATTTGGCCAAGGTGTGCATTAATATAACCCTTGGAAAAATGTTGATACTTTATAATAATTTATTAATGGTAGTTTTCATCATTCTTTCTGTCTGGAACTGTAAAAGAAAAAAGTCTAACATAATGAAAAGGATGAATTAAGGTTTAGTACATCTAGCATATACTCTCACTGCTTATGCTTATGAAGTCAGTCTTTCTATGGAAACTCAACCTCATTTATTGGACATCTTTAGAAAGTTATTAATTCAACAGAGAAATGAATGCCAACACCTTTATTATCTTTTTACCTATTTTTAATGAAATTATTCCTCAAAGATATTATTTATTTGGCTAACTTAACCCAAAACCATACTTTTAACACATTCTGATCAATATTTATTTATTTCTTTATTTACTTAGTCAATGACTATTCTATAAATTTTTCTTGGTAAGTCAAGATTATCTGTTCCACTTAAGACAGTTTTGTCCCCATGTGTCCGGAAGCTGTGTAATGCAATTGGCTCTAAATTAAATACTTTGAGAAAATTGTGTGTGTGTGTGTGTGTGTGTGTGTGTGTGTGTGTGTGTGTGTGTGTGTGTGTGTGATTCTCCTGCAATAATCAGGCAAGAGATGATAGTGGCTTGAATCTCCATGACACAATTGAGGTAGAGAGAGGGGGGCTATTTCTCTGCTTTTGAACATAAAAGTAACTGGATTTTCTGATAGATTGATTGGATATGGGTTTGAGAAAGAGTCAGGTTGACTAAAGTTTATAGTCTAAACATCATTTAAGGACAGAAATACCCTTATAAGTTATTTTTTAAATTATATATCATGTCTTATACACTTTTAAATCTGGTATATTTAACAATTTTTAAGAGAACATGTTCTATTTAAGTCTAGTACTTTATTCAGTAATCTAATTAATCAAATTTTACCTTTTTATACTGTTTCACTAAGCAGAAAATTCAGTTTTCCTCCCACTATTTCAGTCCCCACCCCTACCACCAAGCATAGGAACTGCTAGAAGTAGCATAAAATGAGTAAACTGACTTGGAAGAGGAAGAATAAATGTAAACTTAAGATTCAAGAAGAGATATCTCTCATGAACTTTATAATATTTTCACCCACCACTTTTCTGAAACTAGTCTCCTGCTTTTTAAGACGGCATCAGTTAGCACTACAGGAAAGGAGGGAAGGGAAGAGAAGTTGAAGGGAGGATAGCCATGGAAAGAGAAAGGGAAGGAGAGAAAGAAAGAAGGAAAACCTAAAGCACTGCTTATTCTTGAGATGACACCAAAGCAATAACTATAATTGATGGGAAGAAATTTTCTGTAAAATAAATTTTATTTCTTCCAATATTACTAAAAGGACAAAGGAGAAGCTTAGGAAAGAGAAGAAAAACAAGATCCATTACTGGGACCCTATGCTGAGGTTTCTGTAGTACATTCAGTAGAACTTTTGAAGATAGTGGTGAATCCATTTACAATGAAATGATGTCATAGAGAGAAGCAAATAAAAAAAAGGGGTTTTCAGTATCATTCAAAGAAGGCAGAAGAGAACAATGTGCTTTACAGAAGTTCAACAGATTTGTACAGATCTTGGGCTTTTAAGGAAAGGAGACCATGGTTAGGAATGAAAATGATTCTTCCTCTCATAGGAATTTATAATTAATTTAGAGGGAGAAGACAAATACGAAAACAAAGAAGTAAAGTAGGTGGGTGGAAATATAGAATTACGCAGGCAGTCCATTCAAATTGGAGCGTTGGTGCTCTGGTGTGGGCTGTTTCTAAATTCCAGCACTGCGTGAGGCTCCTGAGGCCACTGAGGGCAGAGAGAATGTTTAGGAACTATATCTGGTCTAGAGCAAGCCTTCCAGACCCCTGCCACATTTCATCTCATAAATCAACCACAGCCAGTCTTAATATCTTGACATTCTGAGAGTCAAAGCTCACTCTGAGCCAAGATTCCAGACCAGACCTAGGTCTGAGAGGAAATAAAGATATCTTTCCTTGACACATCTGAGACAAAGAGTGATACTGAGGTGGAAGATTCAAACTAATCCAGAGAACACACTTGGGAGCTGGGAGAAGAAAGCCTCCAAGGAAATGTCAGTAAAAGTCTTAATCTGGTATGCGGGGTGAGTACAGAGAGCCAGGAGTTCAGAACTGGATTAATGAGAGTGAGCACGATTAAGGTAGGATCTATGGGAGGTGATAGTGGGAGCTGTGAGACTGTTGAACATCTGCAAGCATTTGCAGCTCGATTTTATGGTTTTGTGTGGGTGTGTTAGCTTGGCTTAAAAGTAACAGGGGTGGGGCAGCCACTTGGCACAGACTGGAACCACATGGACCTCCAGTGGTGGAGCTCAGGGACAAGGCTGTTAAAGGACTTGTGGGAATAGTCACTCCTTGGGACTGCACCAGAAGCAGGTGAAGACATTTGAAAACAGGAAATATGAGGAAAAAAAAGGAGTATTTAGTGTAACATTATGAGTATGGGTCCTGACATTGGGTTCCAGCTTCTTCACTTATTAGCTGTGTGACTGTGCAAATAATGTAAAATTTCTAAACCTAAATTTCCTCATGTTTAAGACTGAGATTACAGTATCAATTATCCAATTATAGTTATTTACATGACTACTTATAATATTACATATAAATATATAAAAAATAAATATATGAATTATATATACATATGAATTGATTTGAATAGTGCTTAGTATATAAAAGGTGCTCAATAATGATCATTCTCTTCATCTTTTATTGTGTTCTTTGATAAATGATTAAATTAATCAGTAACTGATTATTGAGAGATATTATTTGTATAAAATGTGATATAAACTAATGCGTTACTATTAGTTCATCTGTTATAACAAATGTTCTATTAGTGCAAGATGTTAACAATAGGAGAAATAGTATATGAGAGGAAGAAGAGGTATATGGAAACTCTATACTTTCCACTCAATTTTTCTGTAAATCTCAAACTTCCCTAAAATAATAAAGCTTATTAATTTAAAAAATTATGAGGCAGTACAGGTGAAGATAAGGAAATGAAAGATATGATATTTGCTCTTTAGAATTTTATAGTTTAATTGAAATCACAGGTATATAAAAGGGAAAGCTGGTTTGTAGAGGCAAGGCATACCTTTTAAAGAGTTTAAATCAGGCTTTTTCAATAGCAGTACTATTAACATTTTGGATCAGATAATTCTTTGTTGTCAGGGCTGTCCAATCCTTCTAGGAAGTTTATCAACGTATCTCCAGATTTTGCCATGTGTTTTATGTGAAGCAAATTGTTTCTGGATGAGAATCTGTTACACAAAAAATTCCCTTCTTTCATTCCTACCTCCCAGTGATTCATCATTAAGCCCTATATTATCTCGCCCTTGCTTACCTTGGATTTTACTTTCTATCATGAGCTATGCCCTTAGATATTCCCTCTAGCATGACAAAGCCACCATCATCTCTTCTCTAGACTGCAGCAAACGAAGGCTAAATCACCCTACCTGATCTTTCCACTTGTACACTACCCTTTCAGTCCATTCTTCCAAAAGGTCTAATGGTCATTTAAAAATGTACATCCAAAGCATATCATCCCCCCTTTTAAAACTCTCTTGTGTAGAGATTCTTGACTTAGGCTACATATTGGATTCGTAATGGAAGCCTAAATACAAATTCTGATGCCTGTGTTCCATTCCCAAAAATTCTGATGTAACCAGGCATCAGCATGTTTTTTTTTTTGTTTGTTTTATTCTTGACAGTTTACAATGACCTGTCTTTTAGATCATTGATTCTTTTTTCATCTGTGTCTAACATGCTATTAAATCCATGTACTGGATTCTCAATTTTAGTTATAGCATCTTTCAATTCTAGAATTTCCATTTGATTTTTTAAATCTTTTATTTCTTGAATGTATTAATCATAAATATTATAGACATTAAATAGGTATTTTAAAATAATTGAAACACTTGTAGGTCTGTTTTTATTTTCTTTTGATTTTTAATAATTTGCCTTTTCCCCTACTAAGTGCCAGACATTCTGTATTAAAAATTATAGTCTCTGTATGGTGTTATCTTCTTCCAAAGAGGGCTAATGTATCATCTGGCCAAAAGATCACAGCAGTCCTGTCAGAGGATGGTTTTAGGTTTTTTTAGGGCTGGTCTATTTAAGTTTTGCTCTCACTTCTAGGTATATCCCTTATTCCTAGAGAGTAGCCATCCTATGGTTTATGTAACACCAAGATATTTATGTAGGACTCAACACCTTGGTGGAGACCTCCATCCTCCATCTTCCAGCACACTCTGGCTGCTGAAGTCTCCACTCAGCATTTAGCCTTCATTTGCTGATTTGTGCTAAGTTTCTTAGAGTCTTATCCTATACATACAGCTGAGAAGTATTCCAATACTTTCAGGGCGAAATTGCACAATAAATTTAGGTTTGATTCCCTGCAGTTATCTCTCTGGGATTTTGCTTTTCCAGAAAAACAAAACAAAACAAAACAAAAAACCAAAAACAAACAAACAAACAAAAAACAGTGTTACTATGAACTATACTTCTCTTCTTTCAGGAATCCTAACCCCTCAAGTCCTACTAGAGTTGGTTGTTCTTCAGTGACTTCACTCATTTGTGTTGTGTACTTTGTTTTGCTTTTAACATTATTTTCAATGGAAGGATTATTCTAATTCAAGCTATTCTGTCACGTCTGGTACCAGGAGTCCTGACATTGAGATCTTTCAAATTTCCAGGGGATTGAGAACTACTCCTGGTGGTTTCCCATTGTATTTAGGTATAACAATTCTCAGTGTGGCCTATAAGTCTTATAAACCTCAGGGACTTCTCTGCTTACTCACTGCCATAGCCATATCATCTAGAACACTATCTGGCACATAGTTGAATTGGTCAATCAACAGCATAAACATTAATTAAAAAAAATATCACAAAGATATATCACACTGTCAAGATAAATAGATATTCTAAAAACATGTAAACAGTAATAGTTTGAGGAGATAAAAAGAGGACCATCGCTTAATAATAAAAAGCTTTCGAAATAAGAAATAACTTAATGACCCATTTTTCTACATGACTGCAAGCTTTAGGGTATTTATCTGACTGAATTTGCTTTAAGTAAAAAATAAGGTCAATGGATTATGATGGATGGATTTGATGATGCCATAAAATATGTGGGTCAGTGTTAAATACTTCATTTGGGATCAATGATCTCAGACCTTGCAAAAAAAAATTACCTAATGTGAGATAATAGAAAATATATATCAGTCTCTGTCCCTGGTTTCTGGCACAAAGCTCCTGAAACCCTTGTAAGTTTCTAAGTGGTAAGAGCATTAGGAGCATATTTGGTTCTAATATTTGGTTTTTGACACTGTTTCCTGACACCAGGCTCCTGAAACCCTTGTAATTTCCTGGGTGGTAGGAGTGTCCTTTATTCTAATGAGGTGACTCTGGGTGGGCTCCTGAGTGAGTACTGGTCACCAGAAAGAACAAGCCGTGATTAGAAACTTGGAATTTTCAGCCCCAACCCCCATTTTCTTGAGAAGGGCTGAAAATGGAGTTAATGATTGATCATTCCTACATGTTGAAGCCCCCATAAAAATCCCAGAAGTATGTAGTTCGGAGAGCTTTCTGGTGAACACATTCTCACCAGGGAGGTGACATATCTCAACTCCACAGTGGCAGAAGCTCCTGTGCTTTAGACCCTCCCAGGCCTTGCCATTCGTATCTTTAAATCTCGCTTTTCACCTGTATTTTTTTTTATCATATCCTTTAATAAAATGATAAATGTAAATTGTTTCCCTAAGTCTTGTGAACTACTTTAGCAAATTAGTCGAACCCAAGGAAGAGGTCACGGGAACCTCTCGTTTGTAGCCGTGTTGGACAGAAGTCGTGTGTAACCTAGAGATCTACTACTTGTAATTGGCATTTGAAGTGTGATGGGACTGAGTGCTTAATCTGTGGGATCTGATACAAACTCCACATAGATGGTATTAGTATTGAGTTAAATTGCAGGGCACCCAACTGGTGTCTTGGAAAATTGCTTGGTGTGGGGAAAAACCTCCACACATTCGGTGACTTGGTGTCAGAAGTGAAGTGTTCTTTGAGAAAATAAAAGAGAAAAAACACAGGAGGTAGACTTAGGTTTCTCCCTTATAGCTAACAAGAGTTAAAAAACTCTAAAGAACATGGTTGGCAGTTTAAGAGAAAAATTGCAGATTAGGGAACCAGCTGGCCGAGCATTTGAATTTGGTAAAGTGTGAACTAAAACCATGGCCAGCTGAAATGGTAAAAATAAAACAAAACAAGCTGTTAGGATCTTAGAATTTAAAGAGATTAAAGGAAGACTGGAGAAGCATTTGCTCTCAGTGTAGGTCCTGTAACTTGAATTAAAAATGACCTGAGGAAAAGAGAGACATCATATTTATCTCCAGATACCTGAAGCCTGAGTTAGCCCCATATACTTTTATATCCCTTCCTGGGTTTTTGCTACTTATCAACTAGAGGGCTTTTTAGGTTGCTTTAAACCCTCAGAGTGATTAGTGACAGATCAGGCCAGTGAAATGCCTTAGTGGCACCTAATATTTCAATTAAGGTTGTTCACATTTCCACAGTATAAATTCCTCCTCCTTCCTCCTTGAAAGTTTTAGTGAAGTCTGGCACTATCACTAACATACACATGCAAAACAATCTTAGAAGTTAGGGTGGGGCTGCCTAGCTCTTTGTAGAACTTGTAACCCACAGCTCAAAGTTTAAACATTATAAATAGGAGTGAAGACATCTGGTAGATGGTCCCGATAGTTTTAGACTTTCAATTCTGATATGTATGTATTTAGTAAAATGATTAGGAGGACTAACTTATATGGAACTGTGATTTCCTGAAGTCCTTGGAAGGAGGGAAGCCTGAGGAAAGGTTGAAGCCCAGAGATGAACCAGCTCTGTACAATTCTCCTCCTTTTATGATGCAAACACTTCAGGGCTCATATCATGACTATAATCTATATTGAACAGTTAGTCATTACAGTGAGAGCTATAGCCTTGAGAAACCACAAATCAGCCCACAATGGGTTGAATACATTGCCTCTAACTAAACCTAAAGACCCTTGTAATAGGGCTATTGTAACAAAGAACTACAAACAACTTGGCTTAAAATAACAAAAATGTATATTCTCACAGTTCTGAAGGCTAAGATTCTGAAAGCAAGTTGTGGGTAAGTCCATGTTCTCCTGAAGCCTGTAGAGGAATCCTTCCTTTCCTCTTCCTAGTTTCTGGTGGTTTGCTGGCACCTTTTGTGTTCTTTGGCTTGCCGCTGCATAATTTCAATATCTGCCTTTATTGTCACATGGTATTCTCCCTGTGTGTCTCTTTACATGACCATCTTATAAGAACACCAATCATACTGGGTTAGAGGCTCCCCTTACTCAAGTATAACCTCATTTATCTAATTATATCTGCAGTGATCCAATTTCCAAATAGGGTTACATTCTGCAGTGCTGGAAGCTAGGACTTCAACATATCTTTTTTGGAGGGACACAGTTCAACTCATAACAGCTCTCTTGGGAGCAGCCATGTTATGGTCTTAACCAGAGGTAAGAAGAGAGAAACTATCACCTCAGTGACAGAACCTAGTTTTATGTTCATTATATTTTACTTGGGATAGAGACATGTAGCTATATGAAACATATCTCATTATCTCTGCAGGGCTCCCTATTCCTTCTTTCCCCATAATTGACCCTTCTCCATTTAATGATGTACAAAAGGGAGTTACTAAACCCAAGAGTGATAGTACAAAGCTTTTTTTTTTTCACTGAAAGAAAGGCTCTGTTGATATTTATAGGGAGTTTCTGACCCAGACTTAATGTTTGCTGTCACTTCCAAGGACTCAGCCTTCAGTATGAAAATCCATTCTGAGTGAGCCCAGCAGTGGAAATAAAAAAAAAAAAAAATTTTTTTTTTTAATCTGCCTTTCCAATTTGTCTGCCAAGGTCATGTCTTCCTGTGATAGAAGCCATTCACACTTCACACAGCAGCCAGTTGACTATGGCTTTGAGGTTATTAGAAGGAGTGATGAGAGAGAAACTGCCAGATTTTTTTTCTGACTGTCTGGAAAATAAAAAGACCACTAAGATCTTTCTTAGAAAAGAGCATTTATCTCCAGAACTCCCTCACATACCCTCATCATTGGTTAATATTTGAAGTTTGAGGAGATGAGAAACAAACATCCAGTTTCCAACACTGCTATTAAGTGTTAAGTGCAAGGGCCACAGCCAGCTGGGTATGAAATTGTAAGGAACAGAGAAGGAGATTTACATAAGTAGTGCTTAATTTGCATATGTCTACTCAAATTATATTGACTGCTCTTAGCAGTTAAAACTACTCCTTTTTCTTTCCTGGAGTTCTGTAATTCTGCATGATGCAGTGGAAAGAGCATAGGTTCACAAGTAAAAAAGACACATTTGAATTCAGTTATCTCAAATTCTGGCTGTCAACTTTGGCAACTCTTGCATCTCAGTTTCCATATTTGTAAAATGTGTAAGTCAGGTTCCTCAGGCTTCAACAGCTCTTCTGTAGAGTGGTTTGGAGAGTGTGTTCTTGAAGCCCGCAGTTCCTAATTCAAATCCCCTAGTCATGTTCCTTAAGTTGATCAAGCCTCACAGTTCCTTCATCTTTAAAATGAGGCAGGATAATAAGATCTGACTCTTTGGGCAGAAGAGGTTGATAGAGATGTTTTGACCCTTTATTGAGTAAGAAAGTATAAATCATCCTCTTGTTGATATTTGTGCATTGACTAAATGAATTTGTTGAAATGATTTTAAGCTGAGTGATAGCTAGGACTAAATATAGATATAGATTACATTAATACATGTAGTATTAATGTATGATGTTCTACTTAAACAGCTATCCATAGGCTAAAAATGCTGCAGAAGCATGCATTCCAGGGAGAGAATGGGTGTTTGCTTTTTCTCTGCCTCTATGCTTTTTAATTTCAATTGTCCTGTGTCTCAGAAATGTTGAAAATAGGGCATGTCCTTGGCAGAGAGAGCATAATGAAATTTTGAGTCTGTTAAACTCTTTTCCTGGGTATGATTTTCTGGAGTCTAACCAAATGTCAAACATGGCATAAATGCTTTATCAGCATGAACAGTCCTTCTACCTCTCCTCCCTCCCCATCCCACCCTCCCACTTATCCCACCCCATGACTAACCCAAGCTCAGTTTGGAAAGGGAAATTAGCTAGACAAAGGCCGATCTAGTCCTGGGGAGTCCAGAGGACTGCTCCAGGACCACCTCTTCAGAAACAGTTCCTGATCCATTCAGAGGGTACTTAGGGAGTTTGGTGAGGTTTTCAAATCCCAGAGTGCCTTTGTGGAGTAGATGAGCCCCTTTGGGAAATTGTGGACTAAGACAATCCCACCCTGTCTTTCTAAGTCATTCTGTACCACATTGCTCTCTTGCCTCTGGACTCTGCCTCCATGTTGGCCTTCCACAACTTCCTAACCTGCTTCCTGTTGCATGGCCTGGCATGTTTTCAGCCCTAGTGCTCAGGCAAAAAAATGCCTTTTGTATAGAAAACTGTAAAAGGTAGCTCTTGTGTCACTTGTCATTACTTTCACAAGGACCGTTCTGGCTCTCATAGAAGCGGTGGGTTTGACCGTTTCCCAGGATTTTTCACAATCACTTTTTCTTCCACAGCTTAACGATACTCTGCTCTCTTTCCTGCCTCACTGTTAGATTCATTAAGAACCGTGTTGTCACAGTTGCTTTCTCTATTTTTGATATTTGTTTAGGCTAAAATATCAGACTTGTTCTGGCATGAAGCTGGCCCAAATAAGAGAGAAAGCCATTAGAGTGGTCAGGAATAAAATCCCAAATCTTGAAAACTCTGCTAATCTGCCAAGTTTCATATTTCTATGGGAATGAATGCAGGCTCACCACTGGTGAGTTTGGGAAGAAAATTTCTACCTCTGTATCTATGATCAGAATTCGTTTGTCTAATTGCTTAATTTAACTTATAGCTACTGAGCACCTATTATGTGCCAAACTGTACCCAGGTGCTGATACATCATCATCCCTGTCCCCTGGGTTCACTACCCCTCAGACACTGAGTTGAGAGCATGCCTGTTCAACCATGGGAAATCACAGTCCCCATGCTGTGCTCACACTGTTTGATAGGCTGAATCTTGAGCATACATAACTCAGAATATGCCCCATGTTCAGTCCTCCATAGTGAACTGCTAGCCCTTCCAAGGTGGAAGCAAGACCTGGGATTTCCCAGCATCTAGGACCAAACATGTGATAATTCCCCCTGACACCTGTGTGGTGGCACTTTAGTTTGTAAAACCTTCTGATTTTGCCTATGATATGGTTAGGACAGATGTTGTTATCCATTTCACTGATAATAACATTGAGGCTCAGATAGGTCATATGACTCTCCCAAGGTCAGGCAACAAGAAAAGAAGTAACAGAGGTAGTTCTAGAGCTAAGGTTCTGATCATTTCTCCCCTGTTTTACTTGATACAATTTATTCAAACCCAGCCTGATCATGGTAATTTTAAACTGTTAATAATCTCATATGTGTTTATGATAGATAGGGAAAATACTACTTTAATAATTTGCTATTGGTACACCATCTACCTCAAATAGCATCTCTACATTAAACCTTCTTTTTAGAATTAGGCAAGAAATAATAAGAAAAAGAAAGAAGAAAAAAGGAAATGTGAGATGATATAATTTGGTGGTTAAGAATCTACTTTGGGCCAGTTGATGAATTTACTAAATTTCTATTTCTTTACCTGTAAAATAGCAATATTAGTACCTATTTCATATACAGTAAATAACAAATAGTAGCTATAATTATTACTATCATTATTATGAACAAAATCAAATCTTAAACAGCTCTGGCTACTTAGGTAGGTCTCTTGAACATTTTGGAGAACACTAAAAGTAAAGCTTGGGCATTTTCAACCAGGGCTTGCCCTTGGTCCTTTTTGCTTTGGAAAGGCATTTTTCCAGAAAGGTATTGCTTTTGAGGAATTTAGGAAAGCAGAGGAGGGTAGAAGTGAAGAAAGGAATAGAAAATTAGCAACAGCTTTGCTCCATCAGGCTAACTTCCTTTTAAAGACTCTGTCTTCTCTAATGATGCGTCAACATAATGACGTTTGGATGTTTACTTTGCCAAAGAAAGTGGGTACCTTTCTACAGATGTAGATGCTGAGGTAGAGGCTGTGAACTGGCTGAGCTGGGAACTGTGATTTGATAAGAGTGTCAGGAGTTGGGCTGGGAATTCAACCTCAGTCTGGTTTAAGATTTTCCAGGACACATATCTTAAATACAGAGACACTAAACAATGGTACAGTGATCCACATTGAACACAACTCAGACTTCCACAGGAATCTATAGCTTATTAAGCCACATGCATATATCGTAAATGAAGATAAATAAGACAAAAGTAAATGGTAAAGGGTCCAAATTAATTGTTCTCTGAAATTATTTTGAATTGTATATCTGAAATGTCAAAATGCTGTGGACCTTTCAAAATGCAATTACTAATTGTTTATGAATAGAGTCTGGATAAATTATGTTGCATAATTTTTCCTAATTACAGGATCTAAATGTGAAAAGATTTTGATTCTTTTGATACGTATTTTTGACCTGCGCTGTGCAGAAGGGGTAGGATGCTACGGTTTTGAAAGGATCTGACCAAGAGCATTTACATGCCACAATTATGTCCTTTTTGGTCCAGCGGTCCTTCCCCAAGGAGCCACCTACAGTATCAGAGGGTCAAGGTTTATTTTGGATTGAATAAAAATGAAGCATGTGAGAAGCTTACACATATAACTTTTTTTTTTAAAGCGGGAACCACAGTCTTTTCCATTTCCTTTTTAAAACTGAAGACTGGGAAACTCATCAAGGAGACAAATTCATTCATTTTAAATATGTTATATAACTCAGGATTGTGAGATCAGGAAATGAAATGGAAAATCCATTTCTTCCATCAGGCTTGTAGCAGTCTGTGGTGGGGTTTTACTATTTACTCTGTGTTGTTGGGGATCTTTAGCCTCATGTGGCTTTACATTAAAAAACTTTGACCATCTGTACTTGCTATATTATATCTGGATATTTGCAAGGTGTTTTCATAAACATTTGTAGAAACTCATAGCTTTTATCAAATTATTTTAAAAATGGTCTAATCACCAGCATACATTATTCAGTGCTTGCAAAGCTATACATTTTCAGTTATGCTAAAATACTTTCCGAAGCAATCAAGAATCTAGAAACTTCCAGAAGTATTTTTATGCCATCAGAGGAGATTATGTGTGTGAAGAGGCGTTCAGTCCAGTTAACTCTAGTCCCATTAAATTAGGCAGCTATTTCTTTTGTGCTTTATCATACACACATCTGGTGTAATGACAGATGCCCCATTTGTGTAATTTGATGTTATTATTTTGATTTCAATTACACTTTCCTGACTAACTGTACAAAATTCATGCTTTTTCCACTTTTGTTTCTCTTTTCCTATTGACCTTACTCTTCTAACCTCCTTTGTGAGAGTTGAAAGTCACAATGCATACATGTAGAATACAACACTGGTCCAGTTTTGTTTGAATTTTTAAGTGAAAACATTCACTTGAGTTCACCATAAAGGTGAAACAAAATCCCAAACAAGCTTTGATAATGTGGTCCTCAGGAAGTTTCTATGGATGAAAGACTAATATCTGTTTGTATGAATGGGACACAGGCCTTTTCAGAGAGGTCGAAGCAGGATCCCTAGAATACTGTCATCAATATATGTTTTATATTAAAAATATTGTGGCAAAAACATTTAACATGAGTTTGACTTTCTTAAATTTTTAAGTGCATAATACAATATCATTAACTGTAGGCACAATGTTGTACAGCAGATCTCTAGAACTTATTCATCTTACATGACTGACACTTTGTTGAGCCATTAGTGTCACCTGAGAGATATAGCTGGTCACAACAGAGAATGCAGGTTTGGGGAAAATGAACTACCTGAAAAAGAAATGTAGGACGTTATAGCATTCCATGGGTTTAGTTTTAAGAAAGGAGAAAAAGATAATTAAAAGAGAGAATTAAAAAAAATTTTGCATTTGATATTGAATATGGACAAAACACACAGAGGTCTGGGTTGTAAGTATCTTTATCATGTTTGCTTTAAAACATTACATTTTTTTCAGGAGTTAGCACTTACTACTCCACTCTGAAGAAGAAAAGTATTCTCAGCTCCAAC
The DNA here is from genome assembly GCA_004027375.1 of Macroglossus sobrinus. Classification (NCBI taxonomy): domain Eukaryota; kingdom Metazoa; phylum Chordata; class Mammalia; order Chiroptera; family Pteropodidae; genus Macroglossus; species Macroglossus sobrinus. The sequence continues at coordinate 157,474 of PVKZ01000598.1, forward strand.
AGGTGTGCTATTCCCTAAAGTTAGACAGGAATGATCAATATGATAATAAAAACTCAGGTTTTACTGCTATATTTCTCTTGCCTTTCGCCAGTAAATTTGTATTTGATCATTCCATTTTCTAATTTCTCTTGGTCTATCTGTTATGTTTTGCTTATGAAAAATTAGGCAGTACTAATTAGGAAGAAGGCAACTATGTCATCATATCCAAAAATATAGATGTTAAGATGATGATTGTAGAAGCAGTAGTAGTATTAAATAACCAGATTCTTCTTGAATCTCATTCAGTCCCTCTCTTTATGTGAATGAAAAAAAATGTAGAAGCTTATACAGTATGTTCTAGGTTCTTATGGTGCAATTTTGTTATTGGGGATTAGACTTTGGTAGACTCTACCTCTATAACTAGTGTTTTTGTTTTTAATTTAAGTATAATTTACATATAATAAAGTGAGCCAAATATAAATGTAGAGCTCAAAGACTGATCACAAAACATGTAATTTACATTTTTTTCAAGAAATAGAATATTTCTAGCTTCACAGAAACCCAATTTGTGCTCTCTCTCAATCACTATCCCCTTTCCTCATCAAAGATAACCACTATCCTGAATAATAGCACTATAATTTAGTTTTTCATAGTTTTAAACTTTGTAAGTAGAAGTACAAAGTCTACTATTTTGTGAAAGTGTTTTTCACTCAATGTTATGGTTGAATATAAGATTCATCCATGCTGTTCCATGCATTTCGTTCATTTTCATTCCTATGTCATATTCCACTGTATGAATATAGCAAATTTACTCTCTCTACTAATGATGAACATTGGATTGTTTTTAATTTTGGGCACCTGTAATGTACATGTTTCTTAGAATATGTGTGCATGAATTTCTCTTGGATATATATGTAGGAGTGTTATAAGGTGTACCTACTGTAGTAAATAATGTTAAAAAGTTTTCTGAAGTGGTTGTACTAATTTATACTTTCACTGGTAGTGGTGAGCAGTCCCATTGTTCCACATCCTTACCAAAATTTGTGTTATTAATTTTTTACATTTTACTTATTCTTCTGGGTATTTAAAGGTATTTCATTGTGGTTTGAATTGCATTTTCAAAAAAGTACTCAGATATTTAATTTGAGTACTTTTTCATTTGTTTTTGGCCATTTGAATGTCTTCTTATTTGCAGTGCCTGTTTGAATCTCTTCTCCACTTTCCTATTGGATATTTTGACTTTTTATTATTGATTTATAGATATTCTTTGCATATTTAGCAGATGAACACTTTGTTAGTTTTAACTGAAATATATATCTTCTTCTACTATATGGCTTGCCTTTAAATTTTTTAAAGTAATTTTTTGATATAAAAAAATTAAAACTTTAATCAAACTAACAAAAACAAAAGTAAAGCATAAATGACAATGTTTAATATGCCTGGCAGATAACGGATTAATATCTCAAATATATTAAGAATTCTTATGTGTCATCAAAAAATTTAAACACTTAAGTGGAAAAATGAGCAGAGGCTTAAGCAAGTAAACCATGTAGAAACTAAGTAAATAATAAACAAGAATGTTTAAATCAATATCAATTAAAAATTCAGTGTACATATTTTCACTTATAAATCTGGCAATGTTTATATTTTTAGCCAGTGTTGGGGAGGTTGTGGGAGAAAAAGTGAACTTATATGCTCCTATATAAATTAGCTTGCAATATATCCTAGAAGGCAATTTGGCAAAAACCCACATTAAATATGCCTATCGTTTAAACCACTTTAAAAGTGATTTTGATGAACAAAAGTTCCTATTTTCAAGGTATTCAACATTAATCTTTTTCTTTATAGTTAGTATTTTTGTATCCTGCTTTAAAAAATCTTACCTTACTCTGAGTTTATGAAGATTTTGTCCTATATTATCTTCTAGAAGTTTATGGTTTTCCTTTTTGTACTATATTGGCAATCCACTTGAAATTTATTTTTGTGTATATGGTGTGAGGCCTTAAGTTTTATTATTCTTTCATACTAATGCCAATGGATCCAGCATTCTTTATTGAAAATCATTTAACCACTGCTCCATAGTTCTACTTTATCATAATCAAGTGTAAGAGTGCGTCTGTGTCTCCGTTCTCTATCCTTTACATGGTCCAATTTTCTATCCTTGAGCTGTTTCTGTTAATACACTGTCTTAATTGCTATAGTTTTATAATAACTCTTGATAACTGAAAGAGTCTTTTTCATATTTTGTCATGTTTCCAGAGTGTCTCAACTGTTCTTTGTCATTTGCATATCCATATACATTTTAGAAGTAGCTTCTTTATTTCTAAACCACACACACACACACACGTGCTCCTAAATTATACAAGTGATTGCACTGATTCTTTTGTTTAGGAAAAAATATCTTTAAATAGTCTTCTAATTGATGAACATGATAAATTCCTCCACTTATTTGGATCTTTAATTTCTTTCAAGTAGTGCATGTGCATGTGTGTATTTGTGTGTGTGTAGAAGTCATGAACAACTTTTCTTAGATTTATTCCTATGTATTTGATTATTTTGTTTGCTGTTGTACATTGAAAAATATTTAAATTCCCATTTTCTGTTTGTTTCTGGAATATAAAAATTAATTTTTGAACTTGGAGCCAATGACCTTGCTAAGTTCATTTATTATTTCTAAGAATTTATGTAGATTAAAATATTTTTTCTATGTAAACATTTATACTCTACAAATAATGAGTTTCATTTCTTCCTTTTCAATTGTATGCTTTTTATTTGTCTTTTTGCTTTATTGAACTGATTAGGAATGACATATAGTGTTTAGTAGTAGTGGATACTATACTTGTCTTTCTCAATCTCAGAAAAGATAATTTCAACATTCCACCATTAAGTGTGATATTTGCAATAGATACTTTTATAAATAGCCTTTCATGACATTAAGACAGTTTCTTTACATTTCTATCTTACTAAGAGTATTTAGTATGAATGGATGTTAAATATTATCAAAATATTTTCTACATATTATAGAGTTAGTCATATGGGTTTGGGTGGGTTTTTTTTCCATTTATTCTATTAACGTAGTAAATTACATTGATAGATTTTTGAATAGTAAATCAATCTTGCAGTTCTATAAATCTAATTTGGTTATGATGTATAATCACTTTAGTAGACTTTTGGACTCTGTTTACTAGTATTTTGTTTAGGATTTTTACCTCTAAGTGATGAATAAGGTTGGCCAGTATTTTATTTTACTTTATTTGTTGTGATATCACTGTCACAAAAGGCAAATTTATGTTGGCCTCCTAGCAAACTGTTTTCATGCTCTTCTAGATTGAAGAAGTAAGCTACCATTAAGTAAATGATCCACGTATCAAAGAATTACAGGAAACCTCTAGGAACTGATATTTGTCATAAGGAAAAAATGGAAGCTTCAGTCCATCAGTGCAAAGAAATTAATTCTTCCAACAACCTGTGGGAGCTTAGGAGTGGATCCTTCCTCATTCAGACCTTCAAATGAGAACACAAACCATATGATGACTTGATTGCAGTCTTATTAGACCCCGAGCAGAGAATTCAGATAAACAGTTCCTAAACACCTATCTCACAGAAAGTGTGGGATAATAAACATGTATTGTTTTAAACTTCTAAGTTTGTGGTGATTTCATATATAGCAATAGGAAAACTAATACACTCTTTATATCTTTTGACATGTTTTTTTATTATGTGTGCACTTCTTTTTTTTATTGCTCTACAAAAGATTCCAGGTTCACCTTGTACAGTCCCTTAATAAACTTGAAATAAACTATTTCCCCAAAGAACTATGGTTCCCTTTAATGGAGAATAGAATTTAGAAAACAAGACCTGAGTACTAGGTGTACTCGGTACCATTGGAATGTCTTGTTCCTAGACCTTCTCATGGAGCAGAACTAGGGAATGTGTGTGCCTGCATGCATGTGTGTACATTCACATTTATATCTATATTTATTTCCATGTCAATCTATACATATTGAAAAATGTGTTTACACTGAAACCGCACTTCGAATTCAGCACCAGAGGATTTATTCTAGTTTTCTTTCTTTCCATATTTGTAACATCCTTTTCTAATTGAGAAAGCTGGTTAGTATCATCTTTAATATGTTTCCTTATTCAGTATATTTCTTCTGTATATAACTAGTCTCCCATCATCTTTATTATCTTCCTCTACTTCATAGATGCCCTGCTCAGTCTCCGTTACCCAATTGGCTGAACTAATTAATGCCCTATCACCCTCAAAAACACCTATTTTGCCAGGCCCTACCTAATGGATTATGAATTGAATTAATTCTCCAAGAAGGAAGGGACATCAATTTATTTTAGCTTGAGTACCAAACATTGTATATGCAAAATTGTAGAAATAATGTGAACCTGGATTAATTTTCTATTTCTCCATAGAGTATTTCCATAGTTGCAAGCAGGTAGGAACTCTATCAATGCCAGTTCATCATGATAAAAATTTGTAATTGATTTGAAACTGGGCTTCTATCACTACAAGGACCTGGTTCAAGTTGACCCTTACTCCTAGTTTTTAACTCAAAAGCCTCTGCCTAAGGAAGTCCTTGAACTCCAGGTTTTTTTTGTTTTCGTTTTTGTTTTTTATTTTTATTTATTTATTTATTTATTTATTTATTTATTTATTTATTTTAATTAAGTTTATTGGGATAACATTGGTTGATACAATCATATAATTTTCAGGTGTACATTATCATTTGACATCTGTATATTCTATTGTGTGTTTACCATCCAAAGTCCAGTTTCCTTCAGCTACCATGTATTTGATCCCCTTTACCCACTTCACCCTCCTCCTACCCCCTATATATGACCCCCTTTACTTTGTCTACCTCCCCCTCTTCTCCCACCCCACTTTGTCCCCCTAACTCTATGAGGCTGACAAAAACTCTGCTTGCATTCTCAGGCTCTCAGCTACCTCTTTCAGAATTGGAAGAAATTTCTAAGGGGAAAAGGGAAACAACAGCTGAGCTCTCTGAATTTGCTTCTTTCAGATTTTGCTCCCATAATTTTTCACTACCTTGTTAGCTCTCTGATATATTCAAGCGATATTTTAAAGTACATTTTGTCCAGTCTCCTAGTTATTATTACTAGGGAGCAGGAGGCAGTTGTCCATACAAGTTATTTAATCTGTCATTATTGGGAGAAAGGTCCATTATTGGTGATTTCTTATTTTTAAACTAACATATGGTCAATACTCACTGTGTTCTTAAGCACTTCATATGCTTTATCTCATTTAATGTTATAAGTGTTTTATGGGATAGGTACTATTATTATCTCATTTTATAGTTGAGCATCCAAAGTTTAGTGAGATTCACTAGCTTGCCCAAGTTTATACAGCAGTAAGGAGAGGTCTGACTCCAACGCCTAGTATTTAAAACACTGAGTTATACTGTTTCCCACAATTAATCTTCATAGCCTAGAAACTCCTGTAGGGAGTCTTAGTTATTAGTCTGATAATACAATTTTGAAATGGATGAAGAGAACAGAGACATATTTTTAATTTGCTTAAGTGACTCCAGGACAGGGCTGAAAACAACTCATATATGGGTCCAAATTACCACATTTATCTCTTTATGTTATCCAAACAAGAACTGTAATAGATTTAAAGTTAAATTAAGAGACTTAAATTGGGAGAAAAAAAATGCCATCCTAAACTACATTTATGTACTTTGTGGCATAAATTAACTTGTAATTCAGGAACTTGAGTTCCCTCTTCCTGTGGTAAGAATCTGTCAGTTCACATAAAGCCGTGCACTGTGACCGGATGTTATAGAGGCAGACAAGCAAGATGTGTCTCACTGATGCATCTGGACAGGAAACCTTAAATGTGGTTTACTTTACTTAAAAAAAGAAATCCCAGCCACATATGTTTTTATTTTTCTTCTCAGCATTTGGTGTATAAAAACACAAGGCATGCTATTGCAGGTAGCACTTTTCAGGAGAGTGGTAAACGTTTAAAAAGATTTGAAGGGCCCTAAAATTCTTTCAGGAATGAAGATTCAGATATTTTAATCTCCCATACTTTTCTAAAATATATTTATTTGCACTCCCTTTTGTACAAGCTAGAATGAATTAGCTAAATCTCCTTGAAATTTTTGAAAAGTTATTCCTCTTCCAGAAATAGTTCATATTTTCCTATCACCAAAATTTTATTAGTGAGGCCATGAAAATAGTCTTTTGGACTCCAGGTTTCTTTGTGGACCATTATTTTTATTATACCACCTTGAATTTTTAAATGTAACATCTAGTCTTTCTTCAAAGAAGTCAGAATTCTTTCTAAGATGATAACCATCCTTCCTTACAAGGTGTTTGTGAAGTTTGTAAAGGATAAAGGACTGATGAATGTTAATCTATTTTTCCTTTTAGAATGAGGCATTAAATGCTGACCCCCATTACACAGCAAATATGGAGCAATAGAAACTATCTCTTGGTATTCCAGGTTCTCTTTGCATTGCTCTTTTATCTACTTGGTCTCTTTCTTACTTGTCTCCAATCAGATGTTAGTTTTTCAAAGTAGATTTCTACTTAGTATTATTTGATCATGGTCAAGTTATATTCTATCTAGACTACAGCACTTGTAAATAAATGGATATAGAAACACTTAACCACATAATAGGAATCTGGTGGTTTATATTCTGCTGGTTTATATTCTTCTGGGAGAAGCAGCACATTAAGTCATTGATACTCTCATAGAACTGTTTTTGTTGACCTGAGTGGTAGTATAATCAGGTACAGACAGAGATAGGTGGAAACCCTAGGTAAGGCAGTAATGGGACAACCCATCAAACCAATATTTTTACATATTTTTTAATACTTAGTGGAGATGGTAGAAAGTGTTTTCTAATAATGGGAATAGAATACAAATGATTTTATGTTTAAAATAAGAATTTTATATAACATACTTATTTCATGCAAGTTTTGAAATTAGAAACTTCTTGGGAGGCATGTTAAATTATTTAAAATATGAATAAAATAAATCACTCATTCCCGGTAAAGACATCAGGCCCATGTATTATTCAGATTCAGAATTTCAGATTCAAGTGCCCGAGTGATGGCTGGTCTCAGCTACAATTGTACTAAAAAACTTACTCATATATACCACAAAAAAACTGAATTGAGTTAGATATAAGGTGTGGTTTTTCTCCATTCTTCTATTTTTACCCAAGGGCACAATTTTCTTTAGCACATTCTCATTTGATAAGTTCAATTTCTGTTTTACCAGTTACATATAAAGTTATATATATATAAATTTGAGTCAATTGGCACTAGGTTTCCAATTTATTGAAGACGATGTTTTAATGATACTTGTAAACTAGCAGCTCTGGAAAATACTTAGCAGGCTGGCCCCTTACTTCAGCTGTGAGTGTGATATTATCAGCTATACTGAGGCCTGAATAAACTTATTTTTGTGAGGACTTTTTAAATGATGCTAATTTGTGTCATCATTATACAGACATCATTATAAGACTAAAGTGGAAACAATTCCACTTTAGTCTTAATTCTAAGAATCACTTCTGAGCAATTGGTTGGTATGTTTTTACCTTTCAAACACTATGAATCTGGACAATTGATTAGATTTCTCTTTTAATGCTTGTTAACTAAAAAATTGAGCCAAATTAACAACCTATTCATTGAAAACTCATAGACCTTTATGAATAGAAAGAACCTTGTTAAAATTAACCTCATTCCTGACTTCATTTTATGTTCCTACCATTGTTTTTCTTCCTACTTTGACTTAAGATATCTTGCTTTATTTTAAGTATCCTCATAAGTTGCCCTTAATCCTTTATGGAATGAAAAGAGGTACAGATAAATAAGTCACCATAGTTTCTAACTTAGTAAAGACCTTGGTCATTAGCTTTGTAGAGAGAACAGAGTTTTGGAGCAACAGAACATTATTTTGTGAGAGAAGGGAAAGGGAGCAACAGTTTGGGCTTCCGCTCAGCAAAGAGAAGGGGGACCTCAGTGAGCTAAGGGAGAGGGACTCTGTAGTTGAAGCTGCAGAGCACAGAATTGCACTTGTCCTGTTTGACAGTTCTGCAGGCGGTGGGCCCTTGGAGACTCAGAGCCATCCGATAAGTTTTTGCTGGAAATGTCTGTGGAAAATTGTTATATGCTTCAATTCTAGTAACAACTACACTCTTCATTTCTCCTGCTCTCCAACACATACAGTTGAGGTTAATTATACTTAATAACTAACATAACTGGTTCATGATCCTTCTTCTCTGATATTTCCCTTCCCACTGACAGACTGGTCACTATCTGTTCTGTCTCCCTACTAAAAGCAGACTGAACCTAGTGTGGATTCTGGTTCAGATTCTCTCTCCTATGAGGGTAGAGATGGGACTCAGAGATGCTAGCTGTACTTTGTTCATTGCTTGAAAAATTTGTAAGCCAAAAGTTTTATTCTGCTTATCCACAGAGCCAAGAAAACTGATCTGTAGTAAAAGGCCAAAATAAAGCAGGGCACATAGAACAGCAAGCTCCAGAGCTAGAGCTTCCTGAATTCCATCCCTCAAGAGGTCCAACTATATAGTTCCTCACTCTGTTTGCTTGTTTAATATTCTTCTCCTACTATAGCTGAGGAAGCTCAGGTAACTGTCTACCACTCAGAGGTGAATGATCACTCACAGAGATATTAGGCCTGAAAAATATGTGTCCAGTGGAAATTACCAAGGGTGTTTAGTGATTTAAATACAACACATATTCGTTCAACAGGTGTTGCTGAGAGCTACTGTATTTATCTTCACTTGAAATAAACCATTGAACCACTTATACAGTCGTCCCTCTGGGGCTAGAAAAGCCGTAAGAGAAGGTTATACATGCAGCCCATGTCTGCTCAAAGTCATGTGAATTTGTGTTTTTATATAGAGTCAAATGTTTTGGTCTCTCCACTGGGATCCAATTTTGTAAAAGTCATATCTTATTTCATTAATTGACAATTGTCTAATTTATTGTGTCAATGAATATGTTGCTCATAAAAAAAAAAAAAAGCTGTGTTATCTGTTCCTAAGGTTTTGTTCCGAGAGATTAAGTAAACTAACAACTCTGTCTGGGATCTGGTTGGTTAAAATTACTTGTGGTCTAGTGGGTCTAGGAGTTAGTCATACTCCTTGACAAGTATACAGGTTGCAGTAATTCTCTTTGCAATGAAGTAATGTTCAGCATTTTAGATTGTATGGAGCTCTAAATAGCTTTTTTGTTCGTTCTAAATAAATATCAGAAAATGGTTTGTTCAATGTATTTTGCTGATGAAACATCAAAACATAAATAACTCTAACTCTGCTTTTAATAAAAGCTGAAAATACCCTAGAACATTGTTTATGCAAATAGAATGTGTATGAGTGATACAAGAACGCATTCACATGTAACAGTGCAGTCATTCTCATCCATGGTCTTGTGAGGCTCTTATATGCTGGCTAGGTTCCTTTACAGGAGAGCCACTTCTCTGTTTGCAGCATATACCAAGAGCTGATGTCCAGTATCCATGTTCCCTTTGAGTTTGCTATGTGGCTACCCAGTTGGACACTATATTTCCCAGCCTCCCTTCAGCTAAGTGTGACGATATAACTGAGTTCTGGTCCAAGAGAAGGGAGTGGAAGGCATATGTGCAATTTTCAAGTCATGCCTTTAAAAAGACATGGCTTGTCTGCTCCTTCTGGTAGTGAATATGATTTTAAGAAACAACTTTGATCAGTAAAGAAAGGCTACTCCAGGGGATATGGAAGCAATAAAATAGAAGAAACCTTGCTTCCTATACAAAGTAAGTAGCAGAGTCATTACCACATTCTCACCCCCAAATCACTTAACAGCTTAGACCTACACATGAGAAAGAAATAAACCTCTTTTTGCGTAAGCTATTGTCATACTGATTTTGTTAAAGCAGTCCTACTATACCCCAAATGAGAGTCCAAAATACTGTTATTGTTGTTGTTTGTAGTGAAATGTAGACATAAAGTAGAAATCACACTTCTTGTGTTAAAAGCAGAATGTTGGAGCAGAGCCATCAGACAGCCCCTATCAGTGAGCACAGTCGCCTGAAAGAAGATTCTAGAGCAAAGCTAGAGATGCCTTATTACTGCAACCCCAATATCTGGAGCAGTGCTAGACACATGTAGATTATTTTTGACTAAATGAATAACGAATTCAAAGCAAGCCAGGCAAGATATGCCAAGAATGGGTGGAGACTAAAGAAATAGAATGTGGAAACTTTAAGCAATGTAAGCCAAAAAAGGGAATGTAAATAATAATATTAGCATTAATGAGAGTTAATGCCTGGCACTGTACTAAAAGTTTCACATTTAATCTTCACAAAAACTTGAGGTAAATATTATTGCCCTCATTTTACAAAAGAGGAAATTGAGGCTTTGAACAATTGTGGCTGTCCCAGAGCATTGTCAGGTTTGAACTCAGGCCATCAAATTATGCTGCGTGTGAATGCACTAAAACATATTCCCAAGCCCATTGTAAAACCAGTAGATAAAACGAGCAAACACCTTCCTTAGGGTGCTGAAGGATGAGGTGTTTGTCTGTGGCAAAAGGGTGGTTTTGACCTATAAAGAGATATTTAAGGTTGAGAGAAAAAAAAATTATTTTTGAAAATACGGTGATTTATAGTAAAATACTTTTTATATAAACTTCTTAGGTTTTTGATAAAAATGTTGAAGGAGCATGGTGTATAGAAAGCCTGGAATGAAATTAGGACTTCCGTATGACTTAGAGTAAATTCTTTAAATTCTTCGAGACTTGATTTTCTTGTCATTCTCCAAAGGACTAGACCAGCTGGCAGCTCAGGTTGTAGGCAGTTCTAACTCATTGTTTTGCTATAATCCCTCATCAGCTTTGAGAAGAATATAAAGGATCCTTAGATGTGAGTGGGCTCTTTTGGGTATTTATAAGTCATGTGCCCACTTATCTGACTGGTGTCCAGCAGTTCAGGGGCATAGATTTATGATGAACAAGGCAACACCTGGAGAAAATGTGAGAAGTCAAGCTAAGTTGATTTAGGTGCTTCCCCAATTTTCGGGTTTTAATCTTTTCTTGTCTCACCTCCTTCCTATTCACTCTGCATCCCCTTCACCCCCGCCTGTCCCCCAGGCTCCAAGTACCATTTTCCCACTTGTTTATACTACAGAATTTTCTCATTGGAGTTTCTCGAAACATTTTTTCATAGAGTCTTCTCTCTTCAGATGATGCCCAAGCTTTTAGGCATTTTCAAATCTATACCCCAAACATCTGTATTTTACTTTCATCATTTTGCAGCTGCTAGTATACTAACTAGTCAGTTGAAGAAACTAATCAGAATCATATATGTTGGCTAGTCTCCTTTACAGGAGAGACACCTCTCTGTTTGCAGCAGGTACCAAGAGTTGATCTCCAGTGATCTACCTTCCCTTTGAGGTAAGCATGGGGATAGTGGTTGATAATAGCCTAATCCCTTCTCATATAATAGGGATTATTCAGGGACTTTGCCCTAATGTAATGGGGCAGACATAGAGGAGCTTTTGGGGTTTGCCTAAGCAAGTTATATTTAAGACCAGATCTGAATTAAGAACGTAAACATACATACTGTCAGAGAGTTTTCTTCAGTTCAAGCCAATGTAGCAAATGTTAATTAAATGTGACCATGTGGCGAGGGTTGATTTTTTTTTTCCACTCTCAGCTCTAGTTCAGTTCTCAGGACAGTTCAAGCAATTGGAGGATTCATTTCTAGAAGGGGTTTCTGTACTCACTTGCTGCCTCTTTCCCAAGTCTGGTAACCTGGAGAGTATAATCTAAATAGAAACCCAAGATCCCTGTTACTTCTTTCTGTCTCACACCCAGAACAGGTCTCAAGAGATCGGCCTCCTGCTTCCCATTTTATAGACTTGACATGAGCCCTCTTAGAGCTCCAGAATGACAAAAGCTTCCTAAGGAAAAGTGTCAAAGTAAAGAGAAAGGAAGAGAGTACAGTGATAAGGAAGTGGCACAGTTGTTTATACCAGTGTGTATAATAAAGATATATGTTTTCTCGGAAGTAAGGAATTGTAACATCATGATAAATGCCACACTACATTTATACATTAACTGCCACGAGCAAAAGATTTAAGTTTTCACGGAGATAACTGTTTTGAACTAGGCTTTGAAGGATGAATAGGAGTTTACAGTTTAAGCAGCAGGGGAAATCTGGGTCCAGGAAAGTGCATGAGCAAGAGTCCAGAGGTGTGAGCATGCATGGAGCATTCAGGAAACAGCAGGGAATGAGGTGGGGCTGGGAGTTTAGGATACATAGAACTAGAGTTGGAAGGTGAACTGGAAAGGTAGGATACTGATAATAGAGCCTGTGTACTTGGCCTGAAGAAATCAAATAAATGAGAATAAATGGAAATGAGTCTGAACATTTTCTGGGACCTGAGAAGCATTAATACTGTATGGAAACCTGATGGGAAAGTCTTGGAATAGTTGAGAAATATCGATTGTATTCCTGGTTTTGTCTAAACCAAGATTATTTGTTGGTAGATTTGCCATGAAAAATGTGGGAACTTGACCAAGGACCCCAAATCCCTTTCTGCCTTTCTCTGGTTTTAGGAATGTCAGACATAAGCTAATATAGTTCTGTAATAGTGTTGCCCATGCCCCCAGGATGTGGTGAGGAGGACTGTTATTGAGCTACCATTATTGGTCTCTGCCTAAGTACCTTTAGAGTAGTGACTATTTTATTTTCTTCTTTTGTTCTCCAGGACACGTTGGCCAAAGTTGGAGTGTTATGTTTCTTTACTGGAAAGCACTGAATATTTTATTGAAGTATATGACATCAATCTAAAAGCTTTGAGGGAGGGGTGTGTGTGTGTGTGTGTGTGTGTGTGTGTGTGTGTGTGTGTGTAGAAACTGCCACTGTGTCTAGGAGTCATTTCAGAGATTTGAACTGAAAGTTTTTCTATACCCCGGCAATAAATGTGGCACCTGTTTCGGGTAGGTAAGGGTGAAGAGTGGTGCAACTGGTGTTGCCATTAGCAGACACAAGGCAACCAGAGGTGTTAGATGTTTATAAAAACCATCCTCTTGTCCTTCTTGGATTGTAGCCAAATCCACCTGTGAGTAGGATACTTTATAGAGCAGTCACTGCCATGGAGAGAAAGACTGTGGCAATCAGGCTGACCTGGAGGAGAATCGCAGCTTTGTCCATATCAGCTGTATGATTTGAGTTGCTTAACTTTTGAGATGCTCAGTTACCTCATCCTTAAGATATTCCTTATAGGTTTACTCTTAAGATAAAATGGTGATCAAATATATGAAAATGTCTGGCACATTGTGAAAGTGCTTAGTCAGTTGTAGCATTATTTCTTCCAACTGAGTCATAACTAGCCGCCAGTATATCTTACTCAGTTCCCTTCTTTAGAATAAATCATCCCAGTTCTGTAAACTTTTTGACTGAGTCTTTTCCCCAGCCTGTTATTATGTGTGTGGCTGTTTACAGACCTTGCCTTGGTTCTTTGTTGACACTTGAGAAGAGCCCAAGTTTTTAGGAGCTGACAGCCACAGCTACATGCCCGTTTGTCTCATTCTCACCCATCACACTCCTTCCACTTCCAGTATCCTCCCTCCTCCTGGGATGCAGGCCAAACTGAGAAACTCTTAGCCACCACCCAACCCCTTCCCAAGTCTGGGTGATGACTAGTCTTTACAGCAGCCACTCCTGAGACAAGCTGTTGGCAAAGTTTCAGTGGCTACCACAATGCAAATTCTGCCCTTGCAGTTTCCTCATTTCTGGGGATGAGGCAGTCATAAAAAGAGAGGGAGGGATTCTCTGTTACAAAGCCATCTGTAGCATTTAATTTCAGTAATGGATAAAATGACTCTGTCTAAATTTTTTGAAGGTCTAGAATTGACACCATTGCCAGTTGTTACACTAAGGTGTAACTAATGCAAAATCAATGCACAGCTGGACTTCCAATACTGGACAGTTACTCCAACTGGAACTGAACTGAAATACCAATTTTTTGTGCTAAATGTGACCAACAACTGCTGAATAATGAAAAAATCTGGGAAAGTTTTCTTCATTACATAAAAACAATCACATGCTTGTTTAATTGATATTTCTAGACAACATTCAAGTGCCTATTGTGTGTCAACTGCCTATTGCCAGTGTGTCAGGATGCTATTCTTAGGGACTTAATGTGTGTTATCTGATTAAATGAGAATATTTGCAATATTTACAATATAACTAAGTCTCTGCAGTTATATTTTTAGTCCACAAATGTCAAAACTGAGGCATCATTTATGCCTTTGTCTGGAGTAGAATCAGATTCCATGAATGGAGTCTTGAGATAAGCCTATTATTTATATGTAGCACCATAGCCTTCATGGTAACTAAATTTCAGGTTAGGGTAGAAACAGGCAGAGCAATGTACCTTTGTAGGAGACTGAGAAAGAACTGTCAAAGAAGGAAAACCAGGAAAATGTTGCATCACAAAATAAAGGCAACCAGTCAGCCTCAGATGGAACAGATAGGCCAAATAAGACAAGGTTCAAAATGCTCTCCATTAGAGCTAGCAACAAGGTCATTGGTGATCTTAGAGAAAATATTTTCAGCAAAGTGGTGGGGTGGAAGTTAGGGTGCAGCAGGATGAAGACTATATAGTGACTCTATCAAAAACATTTTAGAATTCCCATTACTATTTAATTTCAGTAATTCTTGTTCTTTCAACTTAACAAAATGTTTAAATGCTAAGAAAGTGCTTGATACCTTATTTTGCTAACTCCTTGTGCCTTTTCAGAATGTTTATAACATTGAAATGATGGTGTGGTGGTGGTGATGTTAAGATGAGATTCACAAATGGAAATTTCCATAATAGAAACCAGAAAAATTCCTGGCTTTTGTGTAGTTTTTGACTCTTATAATCATATACTACTAAAATTTGTCATAAAGACCAGCAGGGGACCTACAAACTTGGTTTCTTGGCAAATTTTAATCTTTCTAGAGAAAGGTCAAAACAAATTTTACTTGAAAACTTCAACAAGAAAACGGAATTTGGAAGGTCCTTTTTGAGATGGAGTTATTAATGTGCTCAAATCCCACACCAAATTTTTATTCTCTTTGTTATACTCTTATTATGGTTTTTTTTTAAATTACTTTGTGATTTTCTAATGCAACTTGGTTGATAATTGGTTGATAATTACATTTCAGGTAATGCATTCTATAATTATTTTAATGCACATTTTGAGTGCAAGGAAATGTTCAGAAGCTTAAAAATCTAATTCATATAATAGACTCTTACAGGAAGTTTTTCAGTTTAACTTTTAATTCAAAACTGACATGTCTCTACTCAAAACTATAAATTTTAAAAAAGAATTCCTGTGCTTTTTTTCCTCACCCTTATCCTGAAAATGGGGCAAAATGAAACCAAACAACTGCAAGTCATTGAAGTATTTGTTTGAATAATGAACAAAGGAATGAATTCTCTGAGTTCTATGCAGGAACTGTGGGATTAGCCTGAGTCACAGTACCATTTCTGGGGGTTATCATTTATACTGAATTCTTCTTGAGTAGAGAGCACATGCTTAGGGATGTTCCCTCAGCATAGATACGATGTAACACCTCAGGATTGGGAATTATTTTGAAGGAGGTTTTTAAAAAAATTTTTTTTTTCATTTGCAGAAATGTTGATGATCACCGAACTAATCCAGATCACCTCTGGAAGAAAACTTAATTCAAGACTATCCCTTTCATATTACTAGTTACTTGGACAGTATTAATGAATTCTCCTGCATGCTACAGATGCTAACTTGACAAGACCTTCCTTTCTATTCTCAATACCATAAATTAAATGAACTATGCTAGCAAGAAGATACTTCTTATGGCTTTCTTGCTCCTAGAGCTTCTTTTTGTTTAAAAAAAATAATAAGAGGGGGTTATTAGGACAGTGGCCATGAATGGAATTTAGTTCTTAACTTACCCCAATCTATTGTGTTGAACTAGTTATTTTTTTCTTTTTCTACCCACATGAAAAATTAATTATTATCTTTGTTGAAGCTGTCAATTAGTTGACTGATAACCAAACTGGTTTTATCCTATAACCAAACCTTTCAGCAAAGTATATTTCTAAATGTTAAAAAGTATGGTTCTTATTACAAATGCCATATGACTTCATACATGGAATATGAAAAACATGATCTTTGGTTTTCATATCTTATGATTTAACTAAATGTAGAAAGATTTAAATAGGAGTCTAAAACTCAAAGATAGACTCATCCATGGTCTTAGGCATCAGGTATTCAAGTAGGCCATGTGAAGAAGTTTTGCAGATGTTTCAGTCCAGGTTCACCAGAGAAAACAGAACCAATAGGAGATACACACACACACACACACACACACACACACACACACACACAAAATTATTGAAGCTTGAAAGCCTGAAATTTGTAGGGTAAGCCAGCAGGATGGAAACTTGGGCAGGAGTAAATGTTACAGTCTTGAGCAGAAGTTCTTTTTCTCCAAGAAACTTGAATTTTAGCTCTTGAGACCTTCAACTGATTGGGTGAGGCTCACCATATTATCTAAGGTAATTTGCTTCCCTTAAAGTCAACTAATTGTAGATATTAACCACATCTACAAAGTGCCTTTATGGCAACACCTAGATTAGTATTTGGTTAAATAGCTGGGTACTATAGTCCAGTTTGACACATAAAACTAACCATATGACAGGTATGGTAAAGAGCAATATGGACTCAGATTATACTGCTTCATGCCTCTGTGCCCTTGTACAAGCTATAACCACCCTCTAGAATGCACTCCCTCATCTTGTCCTCTTATTCCTTCAATAAGTTTTTTACTTATTCCTTCAGATTTCACCCCCTTATAAAGTATAGGCCATGGGGATGGAAAGAAGTTGGAAGATGCAATAGCTATTCAGGAAGGAGAATCAGTAGGACTCTCAGACTGATTTTGAAAGTGAGAGAGGGAAAGGAAATGTGGGATAACTCCCAGGTGCCTACCATGGCAAAGTGACTAATATTGTTATTCACCGATGCAGAAAATGGAGAAGAAAAATAGACTTGGCAAAGAAGACAATCATTTAAGTTGGGACATACTGAGTCTCAGTTTCCTGTGAGTCATGGTGAAAATGTGTAGAGGGAAGATTAGTTTTCAGGATAGAGATCTGAATTAAACATACAGATCTGAAACATATCTTATGTAAATGAGAATTGAAACCATGGGAATTGAAGAAGTCACACAGGGAATAACATGGAGTGACAAGAAGACCAAAGGCAGAATCCTGGAAAAATATGAACAGGAAAGAAACAGGCAGAGGAAGGTACCTCTGAAGGAGACTGAGAGAGAACTGTCGAAGAAAGAAAACCAGGAAAATGTTGCATCACAAAATAAAGGCAGCCAGTCAGCCTCAGATGGAACAGATAAGCCAAATAAAACAAGGTCCAAAATGCTCTTCATTAGAGCCAGCAACAAGGTCATTGGTGATCTTGGAGAAAATACTTTCAGCAAAGCGGTGGGGTACAAGTTAGGGTGCAGTAGGATGAAGACTAGATAGTAGAAGCAGCAAGTGTAGACAAATCTTTCATTGATGAACATCCTTTCTGTATAAATAGCATAGGTTTTGGATTCTAGCATTCTGAATTTCATCAGGAAATTGAAGATACAGTGATTTAAACAGGGGAAGTTTAACATAAAAAATTATTATGATTGTAGAATAACTTTAGGATATGAGAATACTTTTTATGGTATCCCAGGGCAGAAGGAGATGGACAAACTTGAAAGGAACCCTCTCTCCAAGGATGCAGTTCAAATCTCATTGGAGAATGTGTGTTTGAACCCACTGGATGGCAGAGAAGTTTGTTGATTTGCTTGTCAGAGCTGGTATGCAGTCAGAGGAAGAGCAGGAATGAACCCTCTGGAGTGCAGGCAGGGCTGTCAATCCACACCTGGTGTCCAATGCATGGGTATGCAGTAAGAATAGGACACTAGACCTCCTGCAGCCCAAGAGAAGAATGTGAGGCTGGGAGAAGTGCAGCATGAAGAGGACTGTGGGAGACACACCTGGGGAGGAGGTGAGTACAATCAGGGAGCCAGTGCCAGTGGAAAGCCTGGAACATAGGATGTCCATATGGAGAGGGCAGCAGGAAGGTGATTACCACCCATGCTGGAGATGCAGTGTCTCTGAGGGGCAGTGCCTTCTGGGTGAGTAGCTGGGGCCAAGTACCATTAGTTGTTCTCATACCTACACTGCTGATCTACTATGCTACAGCCAGAAACCCCAGAAGAGCCCCTTCCTCCTGCAATGTCTCTTCAGCGCTCTCTACTGAAAAAGCTTAACATCCTGCTCTCTTTAACAAAGAAACGCTTAAAGCAATTCCATCCATTATTACAGAGCATGTATTTGAAGGTGAATTTGGAGCCTAGAGATGATCAATTGATACTGGCATAGAGACCATGCAACTTACTACTTTGTTTACCAAAGATCTTTCTTTCTATCTCTAGTAAAGATGAATGGGATAGGATTGAGAAGGCACTAATTTGGGAGATCATGAATTTCTAACAGCTCCAGTATGCAGAGTTGTTTGCTGTTTAAGCAGTTTTTAGTCATCCTGGTATCCAAGCAAAGAATTCAAATAAAGCATCAATCTAGATTTGCTTTTTGTTGCAGGGGTTAAGATGGAGATCTTGAGCCATGTGCCAGGGTCTTCAGTGAAAGAATGCAAGTTGCCAGGAAACAGTAAATGACATTACCAAGGAGGAAAAACAGTGCACAGTGGAATAATAAGCCTCTAGTAGGGTAAGCTCTTATCTCTAGTAGAGTGGGGAAGATCAGCAGTTTGGAAGCCACTGAGGGAAGCTAGGAGGAAGACAAAATATGAATTCCATTAGCAGTGGAATAAAGGATCCAGAGACCATAGTATAAGGGAAGGGAATGGTCAGTAATAGACTGTACCCGAGGCGAGGTATTCCATAGCAGTAAGAGTGTGACAGGGAAGGGTGCCGGGCCTTTCATTAGGGAGTTTAGGAAAAAAGCATGAATGACAGTGATTCAGCTCAAATGTCCTCACTTTGACACAAGTCTTTTTGGTATTTGAAGTGTATTTCTAGTCTCTGAGATGTGATGAGGGCTGCAAAAAGTCTTGCAAGATCCCAATGAGGGTCCCATTCAGGGTGGGACTTTCTCAGTGTTCAGGAGTGGTCAGAGTCCAGCTTAGGGATTAAAGATGCTTGGGAATTGTTTACTTAATTCTTTGTTTTTAACTTAGACATTCTTCTTGTATAAGGATAATTGAAAAAACTTTGGGAAGTGAGAAAAAAGGAAAAAATAATAATTCCTACCCTAATGTAACAATTTAGGAATTTTTCCTTTTAAGGCTTTTTTTCTGTGTATATTTTTTCTGTGTATATTCCTAGTGATACACAATTTTATATCTTTTAACCTGAAAAATCATAAATGTTTCTTTATGTTGCTACGTGGTCTTCATAACTATAATTTTAAAAGTTTGTGCAGTAGTTCATTTGTTGGATGCATTTTATTTATTTATTTTTCTGTTGTTGAACTGATTGCCTCAGAATTGTTAAATTGCTCAGTGAAGTTTGATTTGTGAACATGACTGTGCACGACTATTTATTTTTGTGCCAGAGTCAATATTTTTTTAAAATTCTGGTTTCAAAATTATAGCTATTCATAAAAGATCCCTAGGCTACATTTTGAATTCAGTGTATCTTTGATGACATCATAGTGGACTGTCTTTTGTTCAAGAGGGAGACATACAACTCCATCTGATATCCTTTGACTCAGCATCAAAGGCTTTTATGCATTACAAGTAAGAAATGAAAGAACATAAAGGAGCCCAGTGTCCTTAGAAATAACACATTTCTATAGTGGCTATAGATCTGGAAGCTTATTTAGTATGAGCATTTCTCACACCACCCCCATGCCTACTTTCCACAATTCAACTGTAGCCACCTCTCTCACTATTTTCAGTTCTCACCTGCACAATTGGATAAAATATTAAAGTGGAGTAAAATAAACTCATATGTGTGTCTTAGAATGGAATTTAGATACCATCTAGAGAAACCCAAGATTTAAAGTAAATAGGTTCTTTGGCAGGAAGCCAGTCCTTGAGACTGGATATTCTCACAGTGGAACTAAAGACCAAGGAAGGGACCAGGGGTGTGAGGAAGTCTGAAGTAATCAGTGCTCAATCAGTGAATCGCTGGCTTAGAGGCCTTATGCTCCCTAGGTCGAGGGACAGGATGGGTCTCAGAATCTGGAATGATAGCATGCCTACTAATTGGGGTTAAGCACTCTTACCTGCTGGGAAGTAGAACCGAGTAAGTGGTCAGTCCTTCCCACTAACACTGTAAGTCCAGAACTTTGTTGGGGATGTGCTAGAGCTGACTTGTATTAGATCCCAAGAACAAATTGTTAAATTTTTAGGAATTTTGCAGCTAGTAGACTCATGTTAGTAGTTTGAAATTAGCTGTCATGGGAGTATGTACACCACAGAAATCAGCACCATAAAATTACACTGCAGAAATGCTACAAATAAGGACTCCCCCCGCACACACACAGCAGATCTGGTTCTGAAACATTAACCAGCACATTTCTGATGGCACCTCCACCTTTATCAATAGGCAACTTGGAGTCAACTTCTCTAAGCCTCAGTTTTCTCATCCGTAAAATGTGAAACCTAGAATTTAGATCTGAAAGAGATTTCAGAAATTATATCATGGATTCTATTAGCTCTGATTAGAAGTAGAAGGTAGTATACTTTTTTTCTTCAGATACAGAAGCATCGAAGGCATTTATCACTATCACTTGGTAAGATAATCAGAATGGCTCAGTCTGAAGCAAGATTTTTGGCAGTTGAAGAATGAAGTTTGTAGAGTTTCTCATATTTTCATAACTCATGATGATGGGTCAGGCAGATACAGGAAATCTAAGTCTCGGAGTGAAGGCCTGGACTGGGAGCCCAGATAGACCAATGAGATTAGAAGAGGTTCAGTCATTCCAGGAAGAAGCAGGTAGGTTTTGTGGTTTGGTGGGTAAGGTGGTATCTGGTGGTTTGAGCTGGGAACATATAAGGTTCAAACCTAGGCCAGAATCAGGGTTTTCATTCAAACAGGTGAGACAGTCATCTGACAGAGTCCGGGTGGAAGGACAGTAGATATCAGAAAAAAAAAAAAAAAAAAAGTTTTCAGATCTTGTTGCTTGCAGAAGGGAAAATAGGTGTAATCATTGACAGCACTGGAGACTCCCAGACCTATTTCAAATTGCCTAGTCCACACCCTACATATACAAAATCAAAGTTTGGCATTTGCCAATATAATATTCTGGAATGGAGAGTTCACCATAATGGTATAGTGCCTTTGTAATCAGGGAAATGGTCTTGGTTCCTGGTCCAAAGAGATCCTTAAAAGATATCTTAGGGAAAAAAAGTGGGCCATGGGGGATACACTTTTCCCCTGGATTCTTCTTTTGTTGATATGTTAACTTCTTCTATGCTTTTTTCTTCATTCTAATCAATGTTGCAGGTAATTTTGATTGCAGAAATCTATCTCAGAATTGGCTTGCTGCCTGAAGTTGACCATAACTAAGTTCACTAGTCTTTCTTTATATGCTAGCAATTACAGGAGTGGTTAAATCATGTTTGGATTGAGCAATTAAAAACAAATGCCTATTTATTTAAGTACAGATATATTGGTGAGAAACTAGAACTCTCTTAGGCACCATGATCAGAAGAGGACTGGCGTCAAGATAGGAATCTCGTCTCTGAAGAACAGATACTGATGGAGGGGGCCAAAATTGGAGCCTGCTAGTGGGGACTGGAATTTTTAATTCAGAGGGAGAGTCTCAGATCACCTTGATTAGAGGCAGCATTATTTCAAGAACACAAAGTAAATCTTCAGGTGATGTGGATTTAGGGAAACACCATGCACTGCATTATTACAGAAGAATTGGTTTAAAATAGCCTCATTTTTTTCTAGTAATAAGTAATGGAAGAAAGATGTTGTATCCACAAGTATCACTGGTAATAGTTAATTAATTTTATTCTCCTGTAAATCACACAGGTCACTAGCCATAGTTAGATCATTGTAAGTTTTCTAGTAGCTATGTCAGAATTCTCCACCTTATAAGTGAAGACACACTTAAGTTTATTTTATATATAGTTTGTATGTGATATCTTCAATGTTGGAAGGTTGATTCATCTCAGTTGTTTACCCATGTGCCTCAGTTTATGCTAATTTTTGTCAGTGTCACCTTTATTCCCTACTTGTTGCCAAGTTCATAGATCATGTATTTATTTGTAATCCCATTAATTTCTGTTACAGAGTTAAATTATCTAAATTATGCCAAGTTAACCAGTATTTGTAAAAATTAATACCTAAAATATTTTTTTGAGTTTAGATTTTATAAAAAAGAATTTGACTCACTATAATTTAAATAGTATTTGATAAATATTTATTAGGCATTTTACTACCTAAATCATACATCAACTACAATAGTTTTTATTTAGAAAACCAATAAGAGTTTACACAATATTTTATCTTTCTGAATTATGGTATACATTTTGCATATGCTTTTGCATATTGAGATATAAAATGCATTATGAAAATATTGATATCCTAGATTTATATAGTCACATTTTCCCCTCAGGACATCTACATTATGGCAAATGCTTTTTGGCTTGTTCAATAATAGAAACATACAATTTTGATTAGTAAGGGTCTCAGAGTCAGTGGGAGAAGGAGTGAACTTGGGCCACTGGACACAAATTCTACCCTACTATTTACTGAACAATACTAAATCTGTATGACCAACATGCTAATTATAAAAGATGCCATCTGTGATGTTCACTCAAGGAAACATGATTAGGGTGAACTAATAAAGTTGAGATGAGGACAGTGCACAGCCTGAAATTAGGCATAGGGTATTATTAGTCATGGGTGCTAAAGGCAATGGGAAAAAAATGTATTAGTGGAAAAAGGAAGGTACGTGGCTAGTGTAAAATACTGCTGCCTACAGAGTTGAAACCATTTTGTCTTAAGAAAGTATATTTTATCTGGCCCTGTGGTTGTTGAAAAATCGGGGAATTGATTGATTGCACTTCACAAGTGATGGACTGTGTGGAATGTACCAAATGAGCATTAATGTAAAACAGCTGTTTGTGTATTCCAGTGCCAGCATCAAGGAGGCCAAATAAAATTAAGATGCTCTGGCATAAAACAAAGACATCATTGTAATCATCAGGATGCTTTTACACACTGTTATAAGATCATTGTGTAATTGTCTGACCCTCTTGATAAATTCTTCTCTGACACTGAACAAGTTCTTTTGAGAAATTAAACATTCATGTTTGAATCTTGAAAGACTGAATGACTTTTATAAGTCAATAGCCATGCAAGGCAGGCATCAGTGGTGGAAGAGGGGTACTTCTCTCTCAATTTTATTCAGTAGCTTTAGCTTTTTAGTGCTTTCTTCCTTCATCCAATGGTGTCACAACATCCGCATCCACCACACCTGGGCATCATAGTTCAATTCCTGAGGATGCTAGACAATTCTGAACTGTTTGTATTTGTCATTGTTCATATTTCATAAATGTTTCTACATCTAAGCAATAAATAAGCTAACTTAATTTCAGTCTCATTAATTATTGTTTACAGCCAATTGAACATAAGCCCCTTTCAGAAAGATTCTGGAATAAATTAGGAGTATTTGGTTTTAAAACAATCTTGGTCAGACCAGCCCTGGTCAAACCAAACTAGTCAAATTTTCCTTGCCTTCTAAAGTTTGAATTCTTCATTAAAAATAGAGTTAAGATAGAAATTTAACCTCCAAACCAGATGAATTTGTGTAAGTACCACATTCTTTAGCAGGCAAAGCATATTTGAACCTTTTATCCTTAATTCAGCTCTCCAGCACCTTTAAGAGGTTATAATTGTTTAATTGAAGGTTACAGGAAATTTTCATAGATATTATCTATAAAACCACATGAAAAGTATGCTATAAAGTTAATAGTTAATTCAAAATATTTCTGCCCTCAGATTTTAAAACTTTTCTGTTTAGGAGAAAAATGGATTACTTTATGTTTTAATCATAATTTTAATTTATTTTTAAATCATTAAGTGTTTATGAAGTTTCCAGCAGGTACTAGTGTTGTGTTACTGAAACCAGATTGCCATTTAAAAAATGATACATCTTTGTACTAGTTTAAGACTTTTGCAGATTACCTTTCTATCATCTACCATGATAAATAGGAATTCTGAACTCAATGTAATTCCTACTGCTCTCTGGTTGTGCTTGGGGATGAGTTTGCAGTGTTTGAGATGAACAGATGAAGGCAGTTTCAGTAACCAGGTATCAAGAAATAGAGGGTCACTGCTTGGAAAATGGGAGAAAGTTTTATCTGATTAAGAG
Source organism: Macroglossus sobrinus (assembly GCA_004027375.1). NCBI lineage: Eukaryota > Metazoa > Chordata > Mammalia > Chiroptera > Pteropodidae > Macroglossus > Macroglossus sobrinus. Next base: position 181,896 of record PVKZ01000598.1, read on the forward strand.
CAGAAAAGTAGAACTGTAGAGCTTTATCTTCAAAGTTAAAGATATAGAGTTTGGTTTTTACTCAAGAGAAATGTACAGATCAAGGTTTAATTCTACAACTTTGGACACATTGCAATGATGGACAGGCCTGTGGAAGTTTCACCAGCAATTCTAAGACTGTCACCAGAAAATATGGAATTGGGGAAGTATGAGTAAGATAATTTGATTTACTTCTGAAGTGGAGAAGTACTGTCTAGATATAGGAATAAGCTCTCTACCTACCCATGTTTTTAAATCTGTTTGTTGCACTATTATGGTTAAGAATCATTTCTTTTAAAAACTCTGGTTTGTTCCTTCACTAGTTTAGCAATTCAGTTTTCTAAAATATGTGTGTTCGCCTTATTTGCACCTATAACTGCCACTAGCCTTTTTCACTGCTTTCAATCTCATTTGTTTCAACTTGAATTTAGCTGCTGTTTTTAACCCACGTGTTAATTGCCTCATTAACACCACAAGACTTCTTCTCCCACAGCAGTTCAGTGCTTCCAAGCAGCAACTGGTTTATCCTGGCCTGAGAGATACCTCTGGCCATTCTGGCACTCTCCAGCTCTTCCTGACTTTTTCAAAGGAACACCTGTGCCTCCTCCCAGCGGCTTTTAATTCTTTCGCTGATGGCTCTTTCTCCTAAGTGAAGGCTACAATTCCGCTTAAAGGGCACAGATTCTTATTATTTAGGAAACCATATTTAAAGGACTAAGACAGATTACAAGGTCACCTTACATTATTTACAAATGGCTAATGTGATAGGGGTGGGAGATAAAGATGTAACATTTCCAAAGACCTTACACTCATCAAAAATTCTAAAAAGCACGTCGTTTGCTCTCACAGGTAGCATTTACAATACCTACATAAGTTGATTATCCAATTTTAGAAAAGAAGAAAAGAAGCCCAGGCTCACAAGTTCTAAGAGGGAAAAAACTAGGATTTGAATCTAGATCTGCCCAACTCAGACTGTTGCACTGTTAGAAGGTAAAAGAATGAGAACAATATTACAGACTGGACAAAATAGGGAAGAGAGCGGAGCTGACTGAGACCCTGTTCATGTCACAGAGTAAGCCTCTGTATTTCATCATTCGTATGGTCAGTACTTCAAGTTCAAATATTATTAAAAGGTAAAGTTCAACAAGCAAAACAGCCGTATGAGAGAACCATAAAGAGAACTTATTTCTCAAGACTTTTCTGGAGAGCCTCAAGACTCAGAACAAACAACTTGGGCTAAAAATTTAAGCTTGACCACAGAGATTCCTTAGTATGATACGCTGGAATTTTTTTTTTTTTTTTTTTAAGGAACTTTGATCTCCTTCCCACTTCAGAAAAGCCTTTAAGTCTCTACAAAGGACTGCTGAAAAAGCAAGGATTTGGGTAAAGTCCATCCTATTAATTTTGTCATTAATTCTAATGAATCACCCCCATAAAAATACAATTCTTTCTCTTTGCTTTTGATGATTATTAGGGACAGAAAGATTTGTGATCAAATATTTTAAACTAGAGTAAGTGGCGGCATTGCTATCATAAACACACAATGAATACACTTAATGAACTCATGTAGTAATTAAAAAGCTTGAAAAACCTGGGAAGGGAAAATATGATTCTGAGAACAGCACGCTGAAAGTTCGTTTTTCCTTAATAATAATAGTAATGGTAGTGGCTAACACTAGTTGCGTGCTTCTTATATGCCAGGGACTTTTTTAAGTGCTTCAAATGTGTAACTCCCTTAATTTCTCATAAGAATTCTATGAGATAAATACTATTATTATCCCCATTTAACATATAAGAAGTGAAATAATTTATCCAGAGCCACACAGCAGGAAGTCATAGAGCTGGGGTTCAAACCCAAGCGGCTTCTTAACAACTGTGCCCTGTGGGAACACCATTCCGTTTCTGTGGATTAAGTTAATTGAGTCTTCAGGCTCACAGAAGTCATGTTTTCTAATATTTGGGAAGATATCTAGGCCTCCTGACAGAAAAAATATTTAACATAAATTGTCAATGCCCAACAACTACTCAGGAGGAAAATCAAATGATTGTTTAGAAGAAGTCTGCTAACATTCTGTAAAGGGCCAGATGATAAATATTTTAGGTTTTGTGGGCTATATAGTCTCTGTCGCAACCACTCAACTCTGCTGTTATAGTGCAAAAGCAGCTATGGATATATGATATATAAAGCAAATGGGCATATATGTGTTCCAATAAAACCTTATTTACAAAAGCAAACAGTGGGCCACTTGGACCCAATGCCATACTTTGCTAATTCCTGATCCAGAGCATTGGTTTTTAATACGTGATCTGGAGCATCACCTGGGCACTTGTTAGAAATGAAAATTCTTGGGTCCCCACCCCAGACCTACTGTATCAGAAATTCTGGGGTCTTACCTCTGTGTTTTAAAGTTTCCAAGTAATTCTGATTCATGCTATAGTTTGAGAACCATTGATCTATTGAAAGGGAACTAATGTTTTTTGAGTATTAAGTAGTAGAGCTGAGATTCAAACCAATGATTGCTCAATTCCAAAATATACCTTAGCTAACTTATCTCCAAAATAATCTTGGAATCATTCTATTCTCACCTGTTGAATCGACACTTGAAAGAGTTAGATTACCAGATGGATTAGAGAAACTTATCCCAGTCTATTTCTCAACGCTCCCAATTCAGTATGCTTTCTTTTGCACTCCATGGGAATTGCAAAGTGAGCAGAAATCCCCTTCAGTGATTACACCTGAACAGGCGATTCCCGGCACTGCCTGGACTGATGGAAACCTCTACTCCTTCTAAGGGAAACCCAACAGGTTTCACACTACTAGGGCAGAAACTGGAATTTCCTAGTCATTGCACCATTACTTGTGTTTATGAACGTCATGCTGGAATTTCATCTAGCCTTTCCCCAGTTCCCTGATGTAAAGGCACAAATATGTATTAAAGGTTTAATGGAGAAGAGGGAGGAAAAATATTTATTGATCATCTATCAACGCTAGAAATTATTCTACTTTGTATATATTAACTCAAATAACCTTTTAAAGAACTAATGAGGTAAGACTTATGCAATTATATAATATAGGTGAGAAAACTAAAAGGTAAAATAAATGTGACTGAATTGACCAATGTTCTACAACTCTCTGGACTCTGTGTAACTTCAAAACTCTTTCTTCCTCCCATGCTGCCTGCTGCCCTAATCCCGGATGCCCCCTACTGCTTAATGACCTCAGTTGTATATTCATAATTTAGGGAGCTAATCATCTGTCCTCTATCCTAATAGAACTGAGATATCTCAAAAGGCACTGTACGTTTTAATTGAAAAGCATTGTGTTCCTCTACAAATTTTGATTTTACCTCCAAAGAATTGTTTTTAAGGCAAGTCAAATGAATGTGAACAAACACAATTGAATAAGAATGAATTTGAAGGCTATTTATTTACACTCCTCAGAATTCAGCATTTTAGAACATAATAAAAGATCACTTTGTTAGAACATCTTTTCCTACCCCCAGCTTCAATGTTTTCTCATACATAACACTTAAAAGTCCCAGCCAGAGACCCATAAAGCAATATTTTCCCCCATGTAATGGTTTTCTACACATAGAGTTCAAAAACTTCGTTTCTTGGAAAACATTATAAAGAACTTCCACAGTATAAGAATGTAACTCACACTCCTTAAAGATCAGTACATTACTTAAACATCTTCAATGTTTAAAATACCTCTTCCTGTAGTTGTATTTCCATAGTTTATAAATATCATTCCCCTCCAAAAATTTTAAAAATGAAAATGAAGTGTGAAGTTCCTGCCTATAAACCATATTTTTTAAACAAAATCCAACTAAAGATATTTTTAAAGTTTTGTTTCACATTAAACTTAAAAAATGGAGAAAAATGGTCCCTTCCCCCTTCTTTCTGTAAATTATTGTATTCCTTTCCATGGGCCATCATAACAAAATATCAAAAACTTTGTAGTTTAAAATGACAAAAATGTATTCTCTAATTGTTATGGAGCCTTAAAGTTCAAAATCAAGGTGTGGGTAGGGCCATGCTCTTTGTGAAAGACTAGGGAAAATTCTTTGCCTGTCTCTAACCTCTGTGGTTGCTGGTATTCCTTGGTATTCCTTGGCTTACAGCTCTATCAATCCAATCGCTGCCTCTATCTTTATACAGCCTTCTTCCCTGTGTGTCTGTGTCTCTGTATTTGAATATCACTCTCCTTTATCATATACAGACACCAGTCATTGGATTTAGGGCCCACTCTAATTCAATATGATCATCATGACTGATTCTATTTGTAAAGATCCAATTTCCAAATAAGGTCACATTCTTAGGTATCAGGAATTAGGATTTCAATATAACTTTTAGGGGGACACAGTTCAGACAACTATAGTTATTGAGTAAATAAATATTACTTCATGCATAAGAATAGGCTACAAGTATTTAAAAATCTTTGCTTTATAAAAGAACTAATTTTCTTATTTTCTAGAAGGAAAACTTGGTATGTAGTCAGAAATTTGATTAATAACCAAAGTATGTATATTTGTTGTTTCTGGTCGGCATTTATGAAGATTATTATCATACTCATTAATTTATCTCCTTAAAAATTATTTGATAACAGCAATGATAATTGTAGTAATAAGTATATATTAAAATCTTATTGTGCCTAGCAAATGTGTAATCTTTTAATCTTCACGGTAATCCTGTGAAGTCAGTACAATTATTACGCACATTTTACAAATAAGAAAACAGACCATAGACATTAAGTAGCTTGTCTATTGTCACACAGTTAAACAGTTAGTGATGAAGCTGGGGTTCAGGTTTCAAAGTGCCAGCAGCTATTTCTTTGGTAAATAATGTCTGTTTTATTCCACTAAGTCAGGAAAGCACTTAAGGATAGTTTGGACTGAAGATGATGTAATATCAACATGTTACCTTCATTAGAGTTCCCTCTGCCTAAGTAACTAGAACAGTTGTCTTTTCATGGTAGTCATTCAATAGCAAAGAATTGTCCAGCACATTTTTAATGAGTTAGGTGCTAAGTTAGGCACCAGGAATATAAACAAACAAACAACAAAGCAAGCAAATATAAACTTTAAAGCAGTCTACCCTCTATTGGTCATCAAGCTATCAAAATGAAACCATACCACTTTCGATTTATCTTCATGCAACCAAGATTAGTTAAAATTAATATGCATTTATATAGCAAAGAGCAGAACCTGAGATAGTCAGAAATAAGTCATAGTGCAGAGGAGGCAGGGAGAGGAGGGAAGAGCAGGAGAAGTAAGGAAAGCAAGTGGAGAGGAAGAGGGAGAAGGAGAGTGAAATTGGTAAACTTGCAGTACCAAATGTTCCTTCTGATGAGGACTGTATCTGACACATTTAGAAGGGAAGCCTGAAGGTAAAAAATCACTGTGGACCTTTGTTTCAAGGTTGCAGTCCCCTTAGCTGCCAACAATGTATGAGGAATGCCATGAACTAATTGCAAGTGGGAAGCTGCCTACAGACTTATGCAGAAATGGACACGGTGCAATTCCTATTTGACATTGGTACTATCCCTGAATGACTACATTCTAATTGCCAATAGCCTTTCATTCTCCAGCTGGTAAAACTGAAAATTTTATGGTAGAATAGCAATGGCTCAGAGTTGTTCAATGATAGTGTTTTACTTTAATTCCTGACTTAGCCCACAGAAACACTGAAATATATTAATCGTTATTGCTCATGTTCTTCCAGTTGTGTCAGCACCTTAGTTTCATATTTGTGGTTGGTACATTGGAGGAGTTTTACTTCAGTGAGAACACATGTATGGCACAGAGTTATATCTAGCCTACTAAGCTGAGAGGTAATACTCGTACAGGTTTGAATAAAAAGAGAAAATTAGTTTCATCACAACATTAAATAGCTGCTCATTTCCCACTCTAAATAAATAAATGAGCCTTCAAATTTTTGACACATCACTGTCAAAGTAAACTTTATTTTTCATATAAAGTTGATTCTAATTCTAAAATAACTGAAGGAAAAGTTGAAATTAATGCTATGTTTATTTACCTTTTTAAATTTTAAAGAGTATATTTAAAGTTATATTATAAGAAGGAATAATTTGCATATGCATAAATGCAGATCAATTTTAAATGTGAGTATTAATGAGTGTATAAAGGTATCACTATCTCTACCATCCTCTCTTATATCTCCTATGCGACATGAACAAACCCAAATCATCATTCCTTTCAAACTTGTTCTTGATTCTAGATTTTCTATGGCAGTTAAGGGAGCCATCACTATGTAGACATCCAAGCCAAAAGAAAAGTAATTTTGTACCTATAGAGGACTTCTGATTTTGGATAAGACTGAATACCTGGCAGAGGACTAACCTTTTGCCATAAACAGCTATAAAACTAAACACTATATAAAACAACTATTTTCAGACACTGGACCACAGATAGCACAAAACTTATCTCTGAGAGAAGGAAAGCTCACAAGGTGAGCCTTACTTTTGCCCTCTGTCTGTGGACAATTTCTTTACCTTGGCACAGTGTGCTGTAGGCATAGCACTGCTGGAGTACATTGTAGTTCTAGCACCATCAGACTAGAGAGATTGAGTCCATTTGTCATTCAGGTGAAATACCAGTAAGACCATACCTCATGAGTAAGCTCTATATTCTAGAATAAGACCTACTTGAGTTCCACTTTGACAAAACCTCAATCTCCAAACTCTGTCTCCCCTGTAGAGATAAATGTGGCCAAGTAATGAGAACTTGGAAAACACCTTGCATTTTCTACAGAACCATGCTACTGAGGTATAAGACCAAGGCTGTTCAAGTTCAAGTTGATGAGCCAGTAATTGAACTACATCTAAAACTGAAGTCAGCACTCTTCAAAAGAAGGTAATAAAATCCAGTGTCTCCTCAATCATCTACAAAGTTTTGTATATTAGCAAAAATTATTAGACATGCAAAGAACTTTCATAGTCAAGAAAATAACAGTTTATACAAACTAACCCCAAGAATGTTCTCGTGTTAGTTTTAGCAGATAAAGACTTTAAAGTAGCTATTATAAATATGTTGAAAGAATTAAAGGAAAATGTATTCAAATAAATAAGAGGATATGGTCTTAATGAGGTAACAGGGCTTCTCAGTAGAGAAGTAAAAACTCTAAACAAACAAACACAATCATATGGAAATTCTAGAATAGAAAATTACAACTATAATTAAAAATTCACCATCTAGCCTTAACAGCAAATTGTAGATAGCATATGAGAGTCAATGACCTTGAAGAAAAATCTAGGCATTTTTTAATCTGAAGAACAGAGGAAAAAAATAAAAGAAAAATTAATAGTGCCTCAGGGCCTGTAGAACCATATCAAATGGTTTATTATATTATAGAGTTTATCATGTAATAGAGCCCCCAAAAGTAAAGAAAGTGAGAATAAAGAACAAAATGTTGGCTGAAATCTTCCTGAATTTGTTTAAAAACATTGATTTATACCCAAGAAATAAACAGTATTAAATAAAGGGATAAAAAACATCAAATTGTTGCAAACCAAAGAGAGAAAATCTGAAGAGGGCAAAAAGACATTAAATACAGGAGAATAATGATTCAAATAATGGCTAACTTATCAGAATCAATGGGGGCCAGAAGACAATGGAATAGTACCTTTAAAATGCTGAAAGAAAAAACCCTGCCAGTCCAGCTTTTGAAGAATTTTTTAAATAGTCTTCAAAAACTCTAATAATGAACTGCATTATAAAAAGTGATAAAGGATACTCTTCAGACTAAAGGGAAATAATGCCATATAGAATTCCAATATGTAGTAAGGAATGGACAGCACTGGAAATACTAAATAAATGGGTTAATATAAATGTCACCATTTAAAAGAAAAATGACATTTTAAAGTAAGGTTGGTAGCTATGTAGGAGTAAAAAGCTGATAATAACCTAAAGGGAGAACAGGTATATGGAGTTATACTTTTAAAGATTATTACTTTGTTGGCATGGGAATTATGAAGAATCAAATATAAAGGGTGAAGTGTTAAAATGTTGGACTATAGTTTTTGATAAATTCAATATGCATAATGTTAGCACTAGGGAAACCATTTAAAAATTAAAAAGTTTAAGAAGCAATAGAGAAAATAAAAGGAATACTAGAAAATATTTGATTAACCCAAATGCAGGAAAGGAGAAACAGAGGAACAAAAATTTGAAGGGACAAATGGAAAACTAATAGCAAGATACAGATTATCCATAGCAGTTTTATTGGAAACAACCCACATATCCATCAATAAGGGATAGGATCAATAAATTGTATATTTATACTATAGAATATACTCTGTATCTGTAACAAAATGCACATAACAATATGGATGAGTCTCAAAAACAGTTAAGCAGAAGCCAGAAAAGAGAATAATTATTGTATGTTGTCATTTATATGAAGTCCTAGAAAATGTAAAAAGTAATTTATAGTGCTAGGGAAAAAATCAGTAGTTTCCTGTGATGGTGGAAGGGATTGACCACAATACGGCATGAGAAAACTTTATAGGGTGATGGAAATATTCCAGATTTTCTTTGGGATATTGATTTCACAGGTGTATACATTTGTCATGAACATCAAATATCACACTTAAAGTGAAGCACTTTAAAACTTATCTGTGGAATATATTCTCTTCTGCTTTGTAAGTAGCAAATTCAGGCATCTTGATGCCAGTCCAGGTTCTTTCTAGAAGTCATATTGATCCTGTATAACCACTTGCTGCTGGTTTCCAGGTTTTTTGTTTGTTTGTTTATATTTTTTAGTAGACACTGAAATTTATCTCATTATCTTTTATCAGGAAGAAAATTTCTAGGAATCACACAATGGTAACTAGTTCTGATGAGTTATTAAAGTTTCTCTATATTTCTGAATTTTTCTCAAGTAAAATTTCATGTGTTGGAAGCATCTGGCTTATTTCTTAGCAAGGGAAATACTAGAGTGGTTTCTTAAAGTATCCCAGGGAAAATAACTTTTTTCCTAAATAATGTAGAGAATTGGGAAAATTTATAAATCTTTAGAAATATGATTTATAAGAGTTGTTTGAGATTTTATTTTTTATTTCAATTGCTTTGGCCATTCTAGAGCAAACATTTGAAGATTCCTAGGAAATGCAACATTCTGTAACTATTTAAAAGCATTATTTCTAATGGCCAAAAAGTGAGAACAACCCAAACATCCATCAACGGATGAATGAATACAAATAGCATATCCATGCAATGGAATATTATTCAGCAATAAAAAGGGATGAAGTATTAATACATGTTACAATGTAGATGAATTTCAAAACCATTATACTGACTGAAAGAAGTCAGTCACAATAGCCCACATATTATATGGTCGTGGTGTTGTTTTTGTTTGTTTTTTGTATGAAATGTCCAAAACAGGCAAATTCATAGAGACAGAAAGTAGATCAGAGGCTGCTTAGGGTTAGGAGTGTTGTGCGGGGAGGAGAGAAATGAAGAGCGACCGCTAATGGTTATAAGGTTTCTTTTGGGGGGACAAAAATGTTCTAAAATCGTGGTGATCATTGTACAATCCTGCAAATATAATAAAAGACACTGAATTGTACACTCTAAAGAGATAAATTATATGGTATGTTAATTACATATTGACAAAACTTTTAAAAACAAAACAAAAAAATTGATTTTATTACATTATTTTTCTCCTAATTATCTCAGTTGAAGATTTCATATTTGATTTGGAAAAATCCTGGTTTGTCCAAGTTTAGATAATAATGGCTAGGCATCTGATATTAACTTTTTTTTTATTATTTGCTTACTTAGTAGACTTTAATAGTATTTTTAAAATTCACATATGCATGTTTGAAAAACTTTTTCTTGGAAGTCACATATTGAGTTATGTTTGGATAATGTTAAAGTTTAATATGAAAAATAAAACCTATTTTGAAATATTTCATAAGAAGCTGGATTAGGAAAAGAACTTGTTGAGGGACAGCTCAAGTGGGATACTGAAAGGGAATAGGTGAATAATCTTTAAAATGCATTTGAATATAACAAGAATCCTTGAGAGAGAATAAACTACAAAACAGAGAAAATGACATGTGGCAGAGGAAGAGAGACACTAAGTCCATCACACTGAAGTCCTTTCTTGTAAGATCTGAAAAAGACTCTCATAATAATAGCTATCCTACTTGGGGGTGGAATCAGATTTGACATAAGGAAATATCACATTTCTGCCTTTTTGTAATAAATTCTGAGCAGAACATATCCTGTTCTGATTGTCATTTCTAAGTCCAGTGTTGTTTTCATCTCCACTGGTGGTCTCATCCCTTGGTGAGCTCTCTCTCTTCTAAACTCCCTTAGCAGCACACTGTCTGCAGCACTCGTATAACATGGAATGTGCTAACTATGCACATATTTGTGATAAACGTTACAACCTGATAAATAGCAGTTGCACCTATTCACATTTGTATCCCTAAAGCCTGGAGTATTGGTACAGAGTCAACCCTCCTCATTGATGATGAGGTATTGTTGGTAGAGTATAACATCTTTCCACCCAACATGACTGCATTTCATACTTACCACACTGTATGATAATGGCTCATTTACTTGGTAGAATTCTCTAGACTCTAAAATTGAATGTTTAGATGATATTTTAGTCACCTTCTTACTCTCAGTATCTTGCACATTGTAAGTAAGAGTTTAAGAAATATTTGTTGGATGAAAATATGAATGAAGGAGCTGAATCAGGAGAGAGAGATTTTTGTCCCCTACCACTCATTTGTTCAGAAATATTGAATAAATCACTTAGCATCACTGTGTCTCAGTTTCTTCATTATATGAAGGCAGTAGGAGCAGAATTTGATAATCAAAGGACCCCTCCCAGCTCTAAAATTTTATGATTTTTTGATAATCGTAATCAATTTTTTTATAATGGTAATCACCTTAAAATAGGTGATTCAAAAATTTTAGTTCAAAAATTGAATCGGTGAGCTAGATGATATCAACCCTTAGCAACTGTTTTTCCCCTGCCTCTGAACCTCTCATCACCTGGAACTCTAGGGACCCCACACAGGTTAGCTTGCCAAAGAGTTTGGGGATGTCATTATATCATAAATACCTCTTCATTGGGGAAAGACTGGAGACCCCAGGCCCTGGAAAACAGGTATGAAAAAGTGATTTACACCAGTAGTTCAAAAAGTGAGGTAACCTATTTTGAACCAAAGGCTAATTTCACAAAGCAATCTTGGTCCTCTTCCATTTCTTGCTTAGGAGTAACATCAGTTTGCTTGAAAAGTTCTCCAAATAAATAGCTACAGAAACCCTGCATGTAGAGCACTTTGTACCCACACTGTAGTAAACTATGTATTATAACTGATTTAGTTCTCATAACAACCCCTGTTGACTGAGAAAGAAACTGAGACAGCAGTAGCCAAGGTTATATAGGTAATAAATGATGGAGGCAGCATTCAAGTCTTCACTGTCCTACCCTGTAACGGTATTAGAATGGTGCAGTTTTTATAGAAGCCTCACTTTCTCGGCAGTGGAAATGGAGGAAGTGTCAAAAATGAATAATTCAGGCTTTAAGACCACAAGGATGTATTGCCTTCATTCCCAATCAGCTTTGTCTCTGTATAGAATATAGAGATGATTCCCAGACTGTTCACATTTGTTTGGAAAGCCCCTTACAATTCCTCAGAGACCAGCGGTGGATTACATTAACTGGAGATCTGAATTTCATCCAGGTCTGGTAGTTCCCGGGAGCAGACCTTGTCTGAGAGAATGCAGCTGTGCTGTAGGTCAGTGTGACAAGGCAAGTGGGCCCCATTATGAGTTACAGAACCAAATAAAGTACTCAAAGGCAACGGTTGCTCTTTTCTTCCAGCTTGAAGGTGGAATATTTATCAAGTGGCCCTTTGGAGAGGTTTCACTGTTGCTTTTTATTTTCTGGAGAATCTGTAAACCTCATGATTTGGTACAGAACACAAGAATAATTCTGCTTTATGGTCGCATTCATTATCTTTGTATATTCATATTTAATAACTGTAAATAAAACTTTAACACACAGGCAAACACAACAGGCAAAATTGTCTTCTGAATTGCTGGCAAGTTCTCTTATTCATCTTACTGGAACCAAAGTGTTTTGGCCAGTATATCTGAGTCTTTCAGCAAGCATTATTTCTAAAAGAATCACAGTTATTATTTTGGGTTATATTCCCAAAATATTTGCAGCAGTTTCTGCGTGGGATATGCCTGGCCCTTAACTTGGAAGACTAAAAAAGCCTAATATATTTCTCTTTAATGAATTCAATCAGTCCTGAAAACCTCAAGTATTAAACAAGGAAAGATCTCCCTGGTTTTGTTAATTCACATTGTTTTCTAATAAAACGATAAGTTTTTTGGTTATTAAAAATACTTTTAGCATGGAAACCAAATCATCACCAGGGAGTGAACCCTTCCTGTGACATCCAGACAAATGGTTGTCCTGCTTCTGATAATATCCCCAAGGGCTGGGAACTCACTATCAACAAAAGGATTCCCCCCAGCCACCCATTTTTTGGACAACTCCAGTTTTTAAAATGTTCTTATTTTAAGCTGAAATTATATCTCTGTAGATTTCATCTTCATGGATATTCTTTCTTTTTCTTCTTGTGTGCTCCTCTTCCTCTGTCAGGCCCATGTATTTTGATGTTTCTCAGAAATCAATATGATTTTCTTATTTCACACACTGTCCTTGGACAATCTATGGTGCTGGAGTTTACTTATATAGAGATAAATATATCTCAAGCCCAGATATTTATGCTGAACTCCAGGTCAAAATAGTCAGTCACCAACTAGGCATTTATTTGGTCGCTTCACAGGTGCCTCATATTCAATTTAGCTAAAACTGGTTGTACTTTTCCTTAGACTCTTGAATTTGGTGAATGAAAATAACAAATATTAGCAATGATATGGAGAAATTGGAACCCTTGTGCCCTGCTGATGGAACTGTAAATTGGTGCTGCCACTACAGAAAAGGGTATGGTGGTTCCTCAAAAAATTAAAAATGGAATTACTATATGATCTAGCAATCCTACTTTGGGGTACATACTCAAAAGAATTGAAAGCAGAAACTCAAGCAGATGTTTGTACACCCATGTTTACAGTGGCTTTATTCACAGTAGCCAAAAGTAGAAGCTACTCTAAATGTCCATCAAGGGACAAATGGGACTAATGGATAAACAAAATGTGATACAATTGGTTGTCTGAAAAAGGAAGTAAATTCTGACTTATACTATAACATTGATGAACCTTGAAAACATTATGCTAAATAAAATAAGCCAGTCACAAAAGGACAAATACTGTATGATTTGACTTATATGAGGTACTTAAAGTAGGTAAATTCATAGACACAGAGAGTAGTGTGTTGGTTGCTAGGGGTTGATTGGAGGGAGAGTCAATATTTAATGTCTACAGAATTTCAGGTTGGGGATATGAAAACTGTTCTGGTTTGGATGGTGGCGATGGCTGTACAACAATGGTCAATTTTATGTTATATATATTTTACTACAATTAAAAAATAATAAAGATTCTATAGAACCCTATTTTTAGCGGTCTGTTTGTCTACTAACACTTACCAGGTAATCCTGAACCACTTGTAGCTTTTCAGACATACTAGGCTTTCATGAATCAGTGCTTTCCTATCTGCTGCCTGGTAATTTCTTATTCCTTGTAGTCACAGTTCAAATCTAGGATGACAAACCATCACCCTCGTTTGCCTGGGACTGAGGGGTTTCCCAGAATTTGGGACTTTTAGCACCCAAACTAGGAAAGTCTCAGGCAACTTGGGACAACAAGTTGGTCACCCCACTGAAATCACATATCATATCCGTTATGAACTCTATAATATACTAGAAGATTTTTTTTTCAGGTTCATAGTGATTTATTAGTATCCCTTGAGTAATTATATATTCTTTGGCTTGTGTTATAATCTAAAATATATTTTTCTCTTCTCTTCATTATCCTAAAAATCTAGTCAAATGTCTTGCTAAGATCCGGATATGCTGTATTGAAATGCATCCCTTTGATCTACCAGTTTTGCTGACCTGTCCAAAACTCAAATTAAATTAGTGCGTCAGATCTTGGTCTTTATGAACTCATCCTGGCTTCACATGGCCCCAGCTGTGTGTGCGCATGTGCATATGTGCGCGCACACACGTGAATGTGCATATCCGAACAATCCTTTCAATTAACCCCTCTAGAAACTTACCTTGGATCAAAATTGATTCTCTTTTATTTACCTATTGTATTAGTTTTTTATGGTGACATTGGTTAACGAAATCCAATAAGTTTCAGTTGTATAACTTAACACTAAGGCATATATATATATTTACTTTTAAAGAATATCATACACTGCCATAAACCCACATTGCCACAGATTTCCTAAGTTTTCAAAAATAGAGAAATCAATATAAGGAGGGGAATGAAAGATTTTCTCCTGATCATATTAGATTCAGAAGACAATATTATGCACTGTCTATGTTACTGAAATATGCCCCTCATAGGACAGTTATGGGCTCTGCCTATTAATATTTGAAAAACTGGCTGAGTTAGAAGCAAACAAATTCTAGATTCATAGGAATGTTTGTTTCACATGCATGCTAGCTATGTGAATAAGCATTCACTGGTAGTGATATAAATACAAATCTTGATTAGTGGCAAGTTATCAACATTAAAACTAGTAATTGCTACCATTTGGAGAGTTTTGGAAACAGATGTATCTCAGTTTAAACTGATAGCTTAAGTAATTGCAGCATTTATTTGTTCTGTTTCCAAGTGAAAACAGGGCTGTTTATGATTGTCCTGTGCTTGGACCAAGCAGCTAGGGAAGAGAGACTTTACCCTCTGTGATAGAATAGTTCGTTTTCTGCTTGAAATGTAAACTTCATAAGAGTTGCAAATAAGAAGCAAATTTTAAACACAGAAAAGAAAGGTATTTTATTTAATGTATAAGATAAATTTCTGGAAATGAAATCTTTAGCTGCTTAATATGTTTAATTCCAGAAACCTCAACCTCGTTTTTTTCTTGTGGCACAATAAATGGATTCAATGTCCTAATCATGACACCATTCCTGAAGTATGTTATGTCTTAGAGTAAAATGTCAAACAACCAGCACAATCATCATTACCTAATGTAAAAATAATAATAATGTTACTACTATTATTATTATTATCATCATAAAGACCTATATTTCTAATGTCACTATTACAATTAGCTCTGTGACTATAGCTTTGTCTTCAGTTCTGATTCATGATTTGTAAAATTGGGACAAACAATACCTGGACTGCACACCTTAAGAATGGTTGGGAGGCAGTAACATTTCTTGACCATGCCCTGTGTGCCACAGACTGGCATCTTACATGGATTACATCATTTACTCCTCACAGCAACCGCCATGAACATGAATAGTCGTATTACTCTTATTCTGCAAACAGGGAAACTGAAGCTGAGAGAGATTGAATAATGTACCTGAGATCTGTGGTTTCTAGGTGGCAAAGCTAGGATTCGATTCCATTCTGGGCTAAGCCCACTCTACTATATTGCATATAAATGTATATGGGCTTTTTCAGTTATAAGCTACAGACCTACCTATAGAAATATGAGTACATGAAAAGAGCACTGATTCTCTCATCCAGAGAGGGAGAGGGGTTTTATATTTCTGTTGATTTCCTTAAAGAAACTTACATAATTTCACTGATTTCATAAGTAACAGGATTAGCAGAATCTTTCAGAAGTGTCACATAACAAAAGGCGATGTTTATATATTAAAACCATTACCATTATTTACACAAATGTGTTTAGTATCACAATACCTTTAAAAGAAGCATTCCACACAAAGCAGGTATTTATTCATGGATTCAAGTGCTAACTTTCACATAATGAAAACAATCCTTTATGCATTCTGGTTCATGATCTTAAAAGTCTTTCCTTTCATATTCCTTCTTTATAAAATGCTGATCCAGGAGGAGAAAAAATATTAGCTACTGTCCGCTAACACTGTTTCTCTTGCATTTTATTCAAACCAAAGATTTTTAGGAAGAACATCCATCTCTCCTAAGAATTAATCCAGTTATCACTGAAGAAACACTCTAATTCTTTCTGTTTCTTGTATTTCCTAAATATTTTCTATCCACATTTAATATTTCTTTAACGAAAGTAATGCCCCATACTTTTGGGTTGGCACTAATGGTATTCTAAATACTTTCCCCTTGAATATATATTCCAAAATAGAGTGTTATGGTTCTAGGCTACAGATATTTTGTTCTACATATAGGATACAGTGGTTATGAGTGTGGAGAAATTTTTAAAAAACTAAATAATCGCTGTGAAGAAAATAATCAGCAATTACAGTGGACAGATACTATCCTGAATCTCTAATTTTGAGGCAGTCTATACATCAAAGTGTTTTTGCATTTCTTTTAGTTTTAGTCAATATTAATACAGATTTAAAGAACTGTTAGAATTGCTATGGAGTCTTTAAACATGACTAAAATTTCCTCTAAGGAAAAAAATGATTTTTATGCAAACCAACTAAAGCTTTCCAGTCCACTTACTTCCTCGATTAAAATGTGGAAATAAGAGCTGAATAGATAGACTTAAAATAAAGAGAAGCAACGAAAGAGAAAATTTGGTTCTTGAGTCTTGTCTGTCTCTGTCTTTCTGTCTCCCTCACTCTTTCTCTCCCCTCCCCTCACCACACGTATGTGCGTGCATGCACACACACACACACACACACACACACACACAAAATGCTCAGGAATATTTATGTAATTGTATGTGAACACTACACAAAATTAAATAGAAAGAAAATAATTCTGCAAGATTAGTTCATATGGTTAGTATAAACTTTTGGTGTTTGCTTGAACAAAATGGAGACATACTATATATCATAATAAATGTTAAAGCATAAAAATTGTATGTCAGAAAAAATAATTTTAGAAGGTGAAATTCAAAGGATAAATTTAGAAAATTTCATCTTGGAATTCTTGACAATCTGAAACCTTTGAGATTTTTGAATAAATAAAAGTGAGTCTATGTTGGAAATCTTATTTTAGAGCAAGAGGGTCAAATATAATTGTTTGTATTCATTTTCCATATTGGATGAAGGCCAGTGGAATCAAGAGTTGTTATATTGAGTCCTGCTATTAATCACACACTCTTATTTTCAGGTCCGCTAGGAAAAAACTGTGGCAGATGGTTCGGCTGGCACAGAGAGATCAGAAGTGGGAGTGCCCTTTCCAAGCAAAGACCTAGATAAGCCTCAGGAAAGGAGTCATGGACAGACTGACTCGACAAATGAAGACTTGTTTGAAGCTAAAAACCAAAAGATTTTTTTTTTTCAGTGGGGACAGAAATATAACCCCCATCATAATCTTTCACAAATTACTATTAAGTAAATGGTAATTCTTCATAAATTTGTTTCAGCCTAAATCTTTTTTAAAAAAAATTATATATATATACATATATATAATACATATATATATATATACATACACACATATATATATGTATGTATATATATATAAATGTTAGAAGATGTGACTGGGGCAGAGATGGGAGTCAATGGAGAGGAGTGGGGCACACAGAAGCTTAAAGATATTCATGTCATATTTCTTATGGGTTAGTGTCGTTTTGTTCTCCTTTCAATTTTACATATACACATGATGTACTCTCTTTCAATGATATATTTCTCGATGAAAAATATTTTAACATTAGGAAATTCCAGTTAGTGTGCTACTATGATTCTAAGCACCTCAATGATCTGTTAACATATCTTGAAACTATTATTTGAAAATTATTTTATTTCTGTATGTCTAGAATAGTATCACACTCTAATTAATACATATAACATTAACCTTTTTTTTTTTCCCCAAAACTCTTAGACTAGAATTTTGTCCTAAGAAAAGTGAGAGAAATTGCCAGAGGAGATTCAGAAAGAGTAAATCTGGGTAGACTTTTTTTCACTCCTGAAATACCTGTTATTCCCATAAAATGGCTCTATGATTATAGTTTTGTAAAGGAATTTAGATGAAGATACACTAAAAGGTTTAGAGAAAAATATATCTCTGGAGATAATTCTCTCCTAATCAGGCTCTCTCTTATCTACAACATACTACCATATGTGGTACCAGGAGTACATTGTTTATAGCAATTATTTTTTAGTGGGAAGAGGAATGAGTCAGGAGAGAAATCTCTAAATTTCAAAGGCAAAGTTCAAAGTAACAATTTTAATTTAACTATATATACATTTGAAAATTAATGGGCTCTGGTAATGCTGTAGCTTTTGGAATTCATTCAGAAGGTGTTTAAAATGGAAATGCTGACAGATTGTGAACACAAGTGGTTTGAATGGTGCTGCTGTAACACTTTGCTACATAGGCATGATGTTCATTGTAACATACATCCCTGGGGCCATGTTCTCTTAACTACACACACACACACACACACACACACACACACACACACACACACACACACACTTGAAAGCCAGATGAAAACAAAATATCAGTACTTAGTAGGGTGATCTATTGTACATATGTATCCCTTTTATCTTGACTGATGTTTGGACTCAGATTATCCTAGTCCCTTGGCTATGACCTTGAAACTGATTAAAGTTCTCCACCAGAAAGAAAGTGAGTTGCTTTCAAATCAATGGGTAACCCCTATTTAGTTCACGTCACAAATGAACAATATAGAAACTGTGCTAAAAGACTAGAAGTAAGCCATTACACAGGACAAATGAGAGACAAGTGACTGGGATAGCAGAGATAATTAATGGACAGTAGGCTCATTCTAGTTCTTGGTACTTTCATGTTTTATTTGAACAGGTGAACTATGCTACAGTGGGTTTGTAAAATAATCGAGCTGTATAATCCTGAAATTTGGGGAATATGGTTGGGTGGAATTGGAATAGTGTGCTCCTAGTGTTATGTAAAATGTGTTAAGAGTAACTGTTTCTCTTTGATTTTCAGGTCTAGTCCCAATAAATATGTAACTGTTCCCACCAAAAGTCAGAACAAAACACCCTTCCAGC
This sequence comes from Macroglossus sobrinus, assembly GCA_004027375.1. Classification (NCBI taxonomy): domain Eukaryota; kingdom Metazoa; phylum Chordata; class Mammalia; order Chiroptera; family Pteropodidae; genus Macroglossus; species Macroglossus sobrinus. The sequence goes on from PVKZ01000598.1 coordinate 200,965, forward strand.
ATGACATGGCTCAAAGCACCTCCAAGAACCTGGGCTTTCGCATGGAAGAAAGCGTCTTATGTAGATCTCACTAGCTCCTGGACCAGCAAACCAAGAAAGGAAGATCATTCTGCCAACTGATGCACATTTGAGTAAATTTATGAGACTGAGAATAAAGGACCAGAACAAAGGAAGAAAGATTGTAGCATAAACAGATTTGGGAAGGAAAGAGTAGCAGCAAAGAAGATTAACAAAGTTTGAGTAATAAAAGACAGGAAGTCCATCCTGTATTGGAACTGAAAAATTTCTTCAATATCTAAGGTAGGGCTATTCATTAGTTTCCCTAGTGAGGAGGGACTGAGATATTTTATCATTTGGAATCTGTTGAATATAATGATGCCATAGTAACTATGTGACTATTTTTTAAAGTGAATTTTAAGCCATTTTTTATGAATATTTTTGTCACCTCAAAGTCCCCCGTTAAAGACTAGCCTAGGAATCCGGTTATTACAGATATAAGCATTCCTTATTACTTTAACAAATTTGGTGTCTCTAACTGAAATGCATCATGTTCTAAACCCCAAATGAAATTTTAACTTCCAGAAACCATAATTTAAAATGAGTGAAGTTTAAGCGTGCATCTCTCAAATGTTTCATCAGTTTCCAAGGAATCATGGCCATTTTCATTATTATAAAAGATTGGCTAGGAGAGGAAATTAGGCTAAGTCCAAATTCCTGAAACTCTGTGATCTTTCCAGCCTAATCTCTATATTGTAGCCATTCCAAATGCAGGTCCCTGATCTCAGTGCCAGGGCTTTTCATACCTCCATGCTATCGCCACCCTGGATTGGTTCAAACTTTCTCATCTCCTTGGCAAATAACTATTCATTTTTAAAGGTCTGAGATTTACATGTTCCTACTCACTCTCAATAGATTTGTGTACTATTCCTTTGTTTCTCAACTGTGCTACATCTCCAGTTGTTTATTCTTTTTCTATCTATACCAGTTGATTTTCTTACTAGATTCTGTCTCTAGCAGGTTATAAGCTCCTTAAGATTAGTAATTATGCCATATTCAATAAATATTTGAGCATGGAATTTTAACTAAGCCACAATTATTCTGACCAGGTACTTAACAAGAATACTTAATATGAGATTTCACAGGCAGTCAATAAGTATTGTGTGTTCTAACTACATTAAGAATGGGTTGAGATGTTAATATATGATCACTACTCTATCTGCATCACAATTATTTGTAGTACTTTTTAAAAATGCAGATTCCTGAGCCCCACCTCAGATGTACTCAAACAGATTATCTAGGCATTAAGATTCTGGAATCTGTAAAAATTGTACAAAGCAACTCTCATAACTTATATGCACACTAAACTTTGAGAATCATTGAATTCCAAAGATCACAGACTTTAGAGTTTGATGGATCTGGGCCAGAGTTTTAGCTCTACCATTTATAAGCTGTATTACCTTGGAAAAGTAAATTAGCCTCTCAGAGCCTCGGTTTTCTTATAAAATTAACATAATAATGTCTCTTAATTGGGTGGTTGAGAGGATTATTACAGAAGATATATAACAGCGACTAAAAGTGTGCTCCATTACCTAGAAGTTCTTGGCAATATCAATTTATTTCTTGTCATCCTTTTCTAGCTTCACTTTTGCTCCTCAAGGTCTCTTCATCAATCAGAACACGTGAAAATAAGCACCACACCAGTTCCTTAGTTATCCTCTGTGCAGAATCCAAGCAATCTTGACATCATTATAATGATTTTGAATATGATTGCTTGAACGCTATACACACGCTAAAATATTCATATTGCTTCTTTATACCCTTGGGCAACTAATCAGACTTTGATATGGATTATTAAATTTTGACTTTGATAGAAATGGATATGTCTTTGCTAATGTATGCCAAGGCTTGCAATACTGTGTGACAGGATCTGTAGGCATTTGTTGCCTCCTATTAATTTCAGGGACTGCCTGGTGCAAATTAACTTTCTTTTCTTCCATGGAAAAAATAGATATTTTTATGATATTTCATAATCTTAGCATTATTGTTGCAAGAATATTATTCCAAAATATGGAAGTGTCTTCCATTTCTACAACTAAAAAAACACTTTTACCATTAGTTTGTTTTTCCTTTTGTGGAAAAGTGTGGGAGCTGTCTGTATACATGTGGAAATAGTTGTAAAAGATAAAATGGAAATGTTCCATATTGTTTTCTGATGTTCTTAGTAATGTGAGAGCAATTTTAACTAAAGGTGCTGATTGAGAGTCATGGGTATGAGTCGGAGTTCTTATGTGCTACCACAGGCGAATTACTATCCACAATCTGACTTTTGATGATGTTATCACATCACTGGTTTCTATAAGTTAAGTCCTCTTAAAATCTGTAGTATGTTGTGTGAGTGAGTAGTCATATAAAATATACTAAATTATTGGAAAATTGTAGTGCTGATTTCAGATGGGGGAAAATAAACCTTATTATAGAAGAACCAAAGATATAATGAAACGAGAGAAGTGAGACATCTTATTTGGCTCTTTCATACTTCCATAGACAAGTATCATTCGAACATGTTCTTAAAAAAGTATAAAACATAACCTATCTTATATCTGAAATTCAAAACCTTGATTTTTTTCCTACTATATTCTTACCTCAGCCACCTCACTCTACATTACCATCTAAATAAGATTCCATAAATATTCAAGCAAATGTTTGCCAGTGCTATGCAACTCTTTTACCTAATTGTGAGTTCTCTTGTAGTCTACTTCTTTTTAACAAATCATTGCAATAGTAAAACAATAATCTTTGCCCTTACACTCATATGACATTGAGAAAATTAGTATATAGTTAGTAGAAAATTGGCCTTGTAAGAACTGAATATGAAAAACACTAAGTTCTTTTCTGGATAGAGGCATGTGAACCTGTCAGTTTATCATTTAATAATAATTCTAGACTTCCTGGAAGACCATCCCAGTAGAGGGCTCTAGTTTGCTATAACATGTTATGGAGAAAAAAATCATAGGGAAGTTTTTGAAGACAAACTTGCAACATTACATTTAAAATGTAGAGTTTTTCTCCTAGCATAATTATGCAAGTATGTGTGTATCTAACTATGCATTTGGTTGTCCCTGCTCAATTTATGGATCTACTTTCTCTAGCTACACAAACTCATTTATTATATCTTTTTAATTTTCTTCTAGTATAGTCTCTATGTTAGTTATTCCAAACCATCCATACACTCCTCAGGAGCCTAATCCAACTATTTTCCTCAATCTTAAACTTTTATTAGTTCCTCTCTAATTTATGTAAATAATACATGTTTATTATAAAAAACAAAATGGTAAAATAAAAATAATAAAGGGTAAAATTTAATTTATCATCACCAATTTCACCACCTAGAAATTATTTTTATGCTACTATTACTATTTTGGTATATTTCCCCTCAGTCTTTATTCTAGAATATATAATATACACTATGGACACACATATGTATTGCTTTATATATAGTTTCTCATCCTCTTTTTTAAACTTTAAATATTTTAAGAATTTTCTGTATTAGGGAATAGTCTTCAAATTGTATTTTTTGTCATTGTATAATATTATACTATATAAATATACCATAATTTGATTATTTAGAAATAGAATAATGCTGTGATGATCACTCTTATGCATATGTTTTCATGGGCATATCCGATAACTATATCCCTAGAATATAGTTCTAGAATCAAAATCACTGATCAAAAAATATAGCATTTTTAAGGACCTTAATCCATATTGGCAAATTTTCTCTAGTTGGACCTAATTTACACTCCTCTAGCTGGTATAAGGGTATCAGCTTCACTCTACCTCATCAACATTGAATGTTATACTTTCTTTAAACATCTTTGTCATTTGCTTTTTTAAACAAACAAACAAACATGGGAGCTTATTATTTTAAACTTGCATTTCTTGAATTGAGTTGGTTAAGTATTTTGTTTGGGGCCAATTTTATTTTTCCTATGTAAATTACATATTCCCTTTGTCCATTTTTTATATTTCTATAATCATCTCTTTTCGTGCTGTTTTATAAAAAATCTTCATATATTATAAATCTTGACATTCTGCCAAAAAATAATCTGAACTCTATGAAAATATCAAGGTCATGAAGAGACCAACTGTCTCAGTTTTCCTTAAACTAAGCTAAATCTCGAGGTCTCTGGTTAATTTGTCTTGATCAATTTGATCTGTGCTGATCTCTACCATTTTTAAAATGTCTATAGCATTTAAACCATACATTGTTTATTTTTTACTGAGCAAATTTCTTCTTTCCCCCAAACAATGTACTCTATTTGAGGGTATGGGTACCCTTTGACATCTTCTGCATAATAAGGGCTCTATTAATTCTAAATAGGTCATAGTTTCAGGTTCTCAAAGAACCTGACTTACATTTTAATAATAATTCCATTTCATACAGAATTAAAAAATTCAACTCAACGTTGTGAATAGAAAAACAAATCTTTTTATTCTCAAATAATTGATGGGGAAATGGGGACACAGATTACATGTTACTTAACATCTGCTTAATTCTTAACTCTTCTTTCCACCAAACCCAAAATTACCTGTCCTTTCTTAGTTGACCAGAAGTCAAAAACAGAAAAACTGTACTTTAAGGCTGTTTAAGAATGACTATCTTCCCTTAGTACTGGATTTCTTCGAAGATTCCAAAAAGCTGTGGCTATTTGTTATGAAAATTGGGGGAGGGGTTTTACAGTGACTAGACTTGGCATGTGGCACCTTAACTAAGTGATCAAAGTTAAAATCACTAGTAATATAAAAAGACATATCAACATATGTATACCAAATATGATGCTCTGAGAAGCACAACATCACTCTAGTGGTATTTATGCTGAAAATATAGAACCTGAATATATTCATGAGACTATATCACACAAATCCATATTGAGAATTTTACAAAATGACTGGCCAGTGATCTTCAAAATGTTAAATCATGAAATACAAAAGACAGGAACTTCCACAGTTGGGAGGAAACTAAGGAGAGATGACAATTTTTTAATCTCTTCATTCATTTATTAATTAACTAAATATAATGTAAGATCCTGGTTTATATCCTGGACCAGACAGAGGACATTTGGGAAAACTGACAAAATTTGAGTAAGACTTGTAGATTAGTCAATGGTATTGTAGCAGTGTTAATTTCCTGATTTTGATAATTGTGCTGTGGTTAATGAGATATTAATTAACACTAGAGAAAGACAGGGGAAGACCACACAGAATTTCTCTGTAGTATTTTAGTAACTTTTATGTAAATCTAAAATTATTTCAAAATTAAAAGTTGAAAAAATGAGGGAGAGGAGGATGAATTAAATTCTATATATTGGTCTATGGCCATGCCACCCTAAATGTGCCCAATCTCATCTGATCTTGGAAGCTAGCAGGGTCGGGCCTGGTTAGTGCTTGGATGGGAGACCACCTAGGAATTCCAGGTGCTGTAAGCGTTAAAAAAGAAATTCTATATATTGGAGGAAAAAAATCCCCAATATTTTTCTAAAGAAATTCCCCAAATTCCAAGGATTATATCAATCATTCCTATTCATCAATACTGTCACCTTAACCATTATCATATGTGTGTAATGTGGGATGCCTTTCAGTATGTGGATGGGTCATTGGCTGTGGATGGTGTGCAGAACAGAGGAAAACTTGGAGAAATGATATTCAGTGGTATACAGCAGTTGTTCATTACACAGACATGCCAAGTAGTATTTTAGGTGCTGAAAATATAATTATAAGCAAGATAATAGATCCCTGGCCTCCTGGAATTTCCAGTCTTAATAATAAAGAAGATAAAATCAAAACATTTTTTTTTCAAAAATTGGAAAGTGGACTTCTCAGTATGATAAGGCTGTGGGGGAAAGAGGGCTTAAGTCAAAAAAGAAATTTGTTAAAAATATTGAAAAAGGTAAGGCTATACTGTGTTACCATGCTCCTGATGCATAAATGCAAAGCATTAATCCATACTTGTAGGAGAGAAAAGGGCATAAACAGATTACAGGAGAGAAAAATCACTAGCAAGTAGCAAGGGGTACAGAGTGAAATGAAAGAATGAAGGGGAGAAAAGGTAGAAATGCGAACCAACCGTTGCAGTTAGTTTACAATATGACTTAGGCCACAAGCATCACTGAAAAAAAAAAAAAGCAAGAAAGGTGGAGGAGAGTAAGGACTCCCGGTGAGATTGATTTCAGGTACGTGTCTGAAGAGGCTAGAGAAAAAGGTTGGGGATGGGAGACACGCGAGAGGAGACATCAATTTGGGGACTGCTGGAAAAGGGAATGGTACATGACAATTCGACGAAGGAAGAAGGAAGGAAACTAGTCACCTACAAGTTTTTGAAACGTAGAGGAAGGACCGCGTGGGAAACAAGAGTGTCCGGGAGGTGCCGGAAGGCTACGTGCGCTCCCCGGGCGCGGCCGGCCCAGGGGCTTGCGGACAAGGGCGCCGGAGCTGGGTGCGGGTTGGAGGAAGGTTGCGGGGTGGAGAGGGTGGGTGTACACTGTGTTTAGTGATGTCATTGCAAGTCAGTGAGCGGTGAAATTTAACACCGGCCGGATTTTCTTGGCTTCTCTTCTTCCAGGGGAAGCAGCCGGCGGCAGTCAACGCTGAGCGCCTTTCAGTTGCCACCGGCCCCCTCGCACCGACTAGATTTTGAGAAGTGGGTGTGTGTGCTTGTCTGACAAATGTTCCGGCGCGGGTTGTTTCCGAGGACTTCCTCCCCTCCAGCCCCCCTTCAGCTCATTCCCTCCCCCACCGCCACCTCTTTCTCCTCCCAGCCCCAAAGCAGAGGACTCCACTAGAGTCAGAGTCGCCTTTGAACCGCAAGTGAACTTGAGGGCTGCACTCGCAGCCGAGCTCCTGCTGCTGCCGGCGCCCCGCCGCCCCACAGTGAGGTCTCCCTCCTCGCCCTTACTCCCAGGGGAGCGCTCCTCCGGGCTCGTCGGTTTCCTAGCTAGGGAGCTAGGGAGCCTAGCCATCTACCCTTGGGTGCTATTTCTCTTCCTCCCCATCTCCTCCTCCCTTTTTTTTTTTTTTTTGTTGCTATTGAGGTTTTGGAGCATCGTTTTCATGTCACTTTGTTTTCCTTTTTCATGGACAGTACCTGCACCCTTAGCGGCTCGGAATTGGCTTCTGTTTTCCGTTAGCGCTTCGCTGCTCGGACAAATGCATACAAATGCATTTAGGAGCCCACAGGACAAGGCGTGGAAAGGTCTCCCACACGGCAAAAACGTAAGTAGCCCACACGCTGGGACAGGGGTTAGACCAACCCCTCTCCCCACCCCCTGAAGCCTTGGCACTTTTCGAAGTTGGAAGCCTTGAGCAGCCGTGGCATCCTCCTCCTGTCTCCTCAATTTGTAAAATACTGTGTTTTAAAGGAAGCCTCTTGCCAGCTGGTCTCTCAGACCGTTTATGCTAAAGAGATCCTGAGGCTCCCGAGGGAAAGCTCCCTGGCGCGCATCCCGACGCTGGCTGCAGCAGCTCCCGCGGCTCCGGAGCTGGGCTCCGACGCCTTCCCTGGTCCCAGCTCCCGCTGCCTTCGCGCCCTCCTTCCCTTCTCCTCCCTCGGGGCCCTGGCTGAGGTCCCGCTTCCCCTCAGTGCTACTCTGGGCGTCCTGCCTGGGGATTCGCTGGGGCGCTAGCGGTCTCCTGAGTTCTGTTGGCGCAGCCTGGACTGCGGGCACAGGCGTGGGGCAGGGTTGCGGGATGGGGAAAGCAGGAAAAAGGGAAAGAGGGTGTCCACAGAACTTTGGGCATCAGGGCGATGCTAGACCCATGGGATCTAGCAATCGCCCCTTGTCCTCAGGAGGCCAGCAAACGTGCTGCCCATCTGGGATCGGAGCTGCGTCCTGATCACTGGCATGCCACTGGGGAAGGGGCTGGACGCGGTTGGCGGGGCTGCTCTTCCCGGGGAATGTTCTCTGGGGCTCTGACAGGCACCCCGCTTCCCCTTTGGGCCCTGTACCTTTTCCCACACTCACTGGGAAGACAGTGTGGCCCTGGCTGGCTGCCCTGGTCTCCCTGGAAGGGGTTAGTGGGTTATGCAAGTTTGCTTATGGCCCTGGGGGTGGAAGGGACGAAAACGGCTGTGGTCATTCTCTGCCTGGAGGCTGCCCCTCGGGAGAGTAGGTGGGAGGAGGGCACGGGGCGGAACTGACGGTGGCAGCTGAGGGCAGGCGGAGGCGGGGTGCGGAGAAAGACCGCCTTGTGGCAGTGTTTGTATGAACATGTGCTTTCCAGCCGCGTGTAGCCGAGCCAGGCTGGGTGGGACTCGCGTGCTCTCTCCTCGAACCCCTGGAAGCCTCCACGGCCGGCCTTCCCTACTAACGAGGATGCACAGGATGCACCTCCCTAGGCGTCCGCACCCAGATTAATTAGTGAGAAGGAACCCCCCAAACCCTCTGTTTGTGCAAGGAGGAGCCGGTGGGGGTGGGGTGGGCGGGGGAGGAGGAGGTCCGGGAGACCCGGGTTTAAGAAGAGGCCAGGCTCTGCCCGCTGCCTTCTCAGAGATGCTCGCGCGGGTCGCACCGGGTTCCTAGGCAGGTTTCTCGTCATATTTCTCAGAGAAAACAACAAAACAAACAAAAAACCTTCTGAGTAGACCCGCGGGGAAAGCTAGGCCTGAGGCACAGATGATCCTGCAGGATCAGGAGCATCTTCCCGCGGATTCTGGCGCCCATATAATGGTGGAATGAGGCTCAGGTCCCCTTGCGTGCAGAGCCACCAAGAGAGGCTCGGTAAAGCTCTGCACCTCGAAGCTTTTCTGTCCATCCCTGTGCCCTCTTGCCCTCCCAACCAGCTCCCGCCGCGAGGGTTTTCCCTTCACCGCAGAGCAAGGCCTAGTTGCTGACTAACATTCCCCTTGGTAGTTGTGACCAGCCTCTCGGATTAAAGCAGATCTGCTCCTGGCCTCTGTCTTGTCTGGTTTACACTTCCCTTCCAGACGCTCCCAGAAAAGGCCCTGCATAAATTCTTGGGCAGTTTGGGGTTTGTAAATTGGGTCCAGATGATTGGGGGGAGGGACACAGAGAAACCAAACAGAATGGATTACACAGAAGAACCTCAGAAGAAAAATTAAACCACGTGGATTGGGAAAAGAACCCTTGTGGAGAGATGCCAGGGTGGGTACCTGATCTCAGGTGAAGATATTTGTCTCCTTTGCACTCCTGCAGGGCCTCTCTGCCAGGGGCTTTATAGCCTTTAACATATCCAGGTTGTTCTAGTACAGTTGCTAGTAGGAGTGGGCTGTGCAGAATTAAAGGTAGTTCAAGGTTGCATCAGATTGCAGCCCCTCACAGCTCCAACCACACACATACAAAGTGGAGAAATAGTTACTAATTGAGCTGAGAAAATTGTTTCTCAAAAACTGCTTTCAGATGTGTTACCTAATGTGAATTGGTGGAATTAATAAGAGGAAATTAAAGCCAAAAGTCAGTGTTAGATATATTGATTTAACAAATTATTGAAAAGTCTCCCAGGCCAGCTATTATGGTACTTGAAGGGTTTCTATAACCAACAGTTTTAGATGTAAAGATCTATTTCCTAGCTGGCATGAAATTTTATTTTTAAAAAGTTGCTTAGTTATCTTTGTGTTCAAGTAAATGTTTAAAATAAAGTGATGTCTTGAGCAGAAAAATTGTAATTTATGGAAAGTGATTTTAAATGTTGTTTAGACATTCTGCTTGCTAATCTGTGAAGCTGCAGAAAAAAAATAAATTTTATTACAGGAGTTAGAATAGCTGTGCTAATTTCTTTGTCACGCTTTGCAACTATGACTTATTTTAGAATTTGTAATTCTGAGAAATGAAGACCATTTCATTTTAATTCTCATAAAAGGCTAACATTTGGTCATTTATCCACTCATTTATTCACTCATTTATTCAACAACTGTTTACTGAGCTCCAAATATGTGCCCAACGTGATTCTAGGCAGAAGGGATATAGTAGTTGAGCAAGGTAGAAACACAATTGCTGCCCTCCCAATGTACCCCGTTTAGTGTAGGAAACAGAAAATAAAACAAGTATAACAAAATGAGATAAGGGTATAAAAAGGACAATGTCTAGCAGTTTGGGTAGCTGGGAAGGATAGAGAGAGGTAATACTGGAAGGAAAAGCTGACCAAAGGAAATGAAATCTAGACTGAGACCTAAGTGGGAGAGGCATGGAACTTTTCAGACAGAGAGAACAGTAAATTGTTCAGAGGTGAGACAGCACAGTACATTCCAGGGCCTGAAACAAATGAAGTTGGTTGAAGCACACCTTCTAGGAAACTGGATCTGGATAAACAGAGAGCAGATCTAAAAGGCTTTTAAACCAGGTTACTTTCTTAGTTAAATAAATGGAGGTTAGGATGACCTGACTTCTTCACCTTGAGATCAGTTGTGGAGGTAGAAGATGCTAGAGAAGTTATATATATTTTGAAACTCAGACAACCTGATAGTTTTATTGACTCATTCATTCATTCATTTTAAAATTTTTTTATTTAACAGTAATGTGTGCCAGGAATTTCGCTAGGCTAAGCAGCAATCAATTTAACGATCTGTGGTATTATGAGGACAGACTAATTTAGATATAGTTTTCTTCCTTGCTACTGACTGGACTCTAAGCATTTTGATCACTTGAAGTCCTTAAACATTTATCTTTCACTTCATGAATTTGCCTGTGTGCTTGAAATTTAACCAAAAGTTCTAGTATGCTTCACACTGGATTAGTTATACAAGTGCCTATTGAGTTGAATTGAGAATCTTAAGAAATTTATTGTGTATAAATTAGTAATACTTCACTCCCCTCATCAACTTTATCCCCACTGCTGGGATGAGTACCGTTTTGGGGGAACAAAAGACAGAAATTTTACTATTTCTGGATCTTAGCAGCTAGTAAAGAACAAAATCTGTAAAGCTGTCATGACTTAGAGATGTTTTTGGCTTATAAATGTAGTGTGATGGAAATTGTTGAAATTATTGATGTATATCACATGTGTGTGTGTGTGTGTGTTTTCAGATTAGTTCACCCTTTCCAATTGATTTAAATTAAAATCACCAACTCATAAAAAAAATTTTCCACAAAATTTCACAAGTCCTTCTTACTATTATAAATTGAATCTATGTAGGGACAAGCATCAGTAGCCTGAAGACATGTGTCATAATACCTGAGGCTCTCAAGGGTTCCCTAAATAAAAAGATTCCTGGCAGTCCCTAAAGTAACTTAGATCCTTCAGATAAAGAGAAAGTTAAAGAGCTCTAAGAATTATTTAGGGAAGATGTCTGGGGTGGATATTAGTTTTTTAAATATTCTGAATATGGTCTCTGGATATCTATTTCCTGCTTGATCCCCTTTTAGGCCTCACCCCTCACATGTCTGGTCATGTTTTGACTGTGGCTTATCTCAGACTGAAAATATGGCTAGCAGACCAGACACAGAATATTTCATATTTTGGTAGATATCCTCAGATATTAATATCATGGGTTATATTTTCCAAACTTTTATTGAATGTTTGTTACCATTCTATTGACTTCTTTTAGACTTGGTCTGATTTTGTTAAATATCTGAGTGTATGTACTTCTGTGGCTTTATATTAATGACACATTGTCCAAACATGCAAAAAAGTGAACAAATTCAGACATGCTTTGAATATTTGAAAAAATATATATATATACTAACTAGACTTTTTGTTAGAGTGATTTAAATATGGACAAATTAGCAAACTCAGTAGACTATTTTAAGATAATTAAAAGAGTATTAGTCAGAATTGCAGAAAAACCTTACCAGATTTGTGGTTAAATAACATGACCTTTATATATAGTAATTTATAGAGCATCTTGCTATGTAATTTGATCTTGGTCCTCTAATAGGACCAATCCTGATACCAATAGGATCCCACCATTCACACATATTTTATGGTTTTATATTTGGAATATAAAATATGAAATCTATATTATGTCATCACATAATAAATGAGTCAGCTAAGACTGAAAATTGAAATGACCTACCCAGGGTCACGTAGTAAGTTAGTTATAGAACCAGGATTAGACTTTTGACTCACTATCTTTTTATTTTGTTTTATTTTATTTATTTATTTTAGGCGAAGCAACCCTTGATTGACCTCACAGATTGCAAGGACCTTGTCAGCTTACAGTCCCTTATTTTTTATTTTTATGCCTACAGCACCTGGTCTTCCTAGGCAGTCTTTCATCCAATTACTAACCAGGCCCAATCCTGTTTAGTTTTCAAGATCAGACAGGATCGGGCTTATTCAGGGTGGCCAAGCCGTAGACCTTGACTCACAATGTAGTGTTATTTTCCTAACCATGTTGTTTTCTCTCCAACGACTTAATAGAGTTTTTAATTTATTCAAGGACTCCAGTGTGTCTTTGCACTATATGCACAACACAATAGGGGAGAAGCACAAAGCACAGCTGCCACCCTTAAGAAGTCTATCATCTATTTCTAATATGGAAATGTGATATTTTTTAAATTAAGTAAATGTATAGTAAATGTAGTATCATGGGGACGGGGGGAGGGAGTAGGAGAGCTGCAAAACCAAAGAAATTAACAAGTCCAGCCCAGTTAGATATTTCCCAGAAAACTTGTATTCATTAGAGATACATTTTATAAAGTTATGAAGTTTGGCTCTTTATCAAATGGATTATATTAATTAAGCTTGATGTCATCTCTGTGTTTCCACTTCAGAGATGAGAAAAACAGTTAAAGTGGAAAAAAAAGGAAAAAAAGAAGACTTTGACTTACTCTACTATAGCAGATTTTTAAAAATATTTTTTTTTCTCTCTTTGAACATGTAACTAAAAATATTCATATTTTACTTTACTTTTCCCAAGTGTTAAAAAAATTTAATCTATGGGGAAGAATTTACTTCCTCAGTCATTAGGAGATTTTACTGTTATTTCTTTTCTGTTTTAATATAGTTGTGTTAATATATGAGAAAGATGAAGATGTGTTGCTTGCTCAGATATTTACTTAAAAATTAATCATAAAAGGTACAACATACTCAGAATATGATAAAGTTAGAATTAAAGCATCAAAAGTACAGAGATGTGGGAAAGACATAGTCCTCTGCAGAGATGAGGAAAGGGAAACTTCATGGAGCAGGTGTTGTTCAAGTTAGGCTTTGATGATACTTAAGATTCTGACAGCTGGAGACAGAGAGAGCATTTCAGGCACTTACAAGGTATGTCCAGGGATAGAGAATAACGTGGAATGGCTGGAGCTTTGAGGGTGTCAGATATAGTGGGATCTATATTGCTAAAGCAAGGAGGTTGGAGCTGAATGATAAGGGCCTGAGTGAGGAACTTAGCTTTTTCTGTTCTTCCTTACTGAGCTTTTAGTTTGGGGCATAATTAGAAAAAGAGAAATAAAAATCTCTATTTCAGTCATCATTCTCTACCCCTCTATTAGTCATCAACTTCAGTACATAAGTACACTTACATAGGTATGGCTCAACTGATTTGTCATAATCCGCTAAAATCACATGGCTCGGGGATGATATTTGATGTGTTCAGGTTTTCCTACCTCACTCCAAGAATGGACTTGTTAACATGTCTATAAAGAATGGTATTTTCCATTTTTTTCCCTGAGGTCATTGTGAAAGTCCATGGATTGGCTGAATTGCAAAGTGAATAGTGCTGGTTGTTGTTAGTTAGCTTTATTCTGAATGGAAAAATGCCTTTTGGGCTGTTTCTAAACTCTCAGTGAGCCTGATTACCTTGGGGCAGGTGAGCTGGTGCTTCCTTTCACATTCCATTTTCTTCTAACACATCATAATTCTGATGCACTCACCTTCACTGACTATAATCCTGACCTATTTTCTAGTCTCACTGATATATATCCTGCTAGTTACTTGTTGAAAGCATAAATTGGAAAGGTAAAGGAGCCTACTTTTACTCAAACTCTAGATCACATTGGGATCCATCCTGGAGAACCCAGAGAAATCAATTGAATCTTGTATGGCGGTCTTCAACTTTGTTTGCACATTAGAATCACCTAGGAAGTGTTTCATAATCCCTGTACCATGGACAAATTAAAACTGGAATCTCTTGGACTGGGGGTGGAGAAGGTAGGACCTGAGTATTAGTCATTTTAAAAACTCACTAGCTAAGGTAAAAAAACAGATTCACAACAGGTGGGCTTTGCATAACCTCTTGAGTGCCATCTATTCTAGAAGAGTGGTCTACAGAGTGCAATCCCCAGATTGGTAGCATCAGCATGACCTGGTTTGGTATAAATGCAAATTCTCAAGCCCCACCCCAGACCTAGAGGGTCAGAAGCTCTCAGGTGGGACCTAGCAATCTTTAGCCCTCTAGGTGATTTTGATACACCCTAAAGTTTGAAAACCACCAATCTAGAGCAGTAGAAAAGGATTTTATAAGAAAGACCAATTAATTTTATTTGTGTCACTGTCATTAAATTAAGATATATGTGATTTAAGCAAAATAATATTTAAGTGCATTTTAAGTACAATGTAACTATAAATACTGTTATAAGTTGCTTTTCTCAGAGTTTGATACCCACACAATCTATATTAGAAGCACCTAGTTAAAAATATAAATATCTTGAGGATCCACTTCAAATTTATGAATTATTTTTGTGGCAAGGCCCAGAATCTACATTTTCATAAGCACCTCAGGTGGTTCTTTGGCAAACTAACATTTGAGAACCATTGTTCTAAGTTGATGACAACCTATCTGGGAATCTTTATAGGCTTCATCAAAATAAATGGTTCAGCTCTTTGCCTATACCAGTTGAAATTTCTGTAATGTTCAGTTGATTAATTTGTAGTGTTAATGACAGTCAAATATTCTATCAAAACTTTGTCTTATAAAAGCTGTTCTCTGTATTGAATATAACCACAGTCTGCATTTTTAACTTACAAAAAAATGGTTACACGATTTTAATACAAATGATTTTCTATCATATCAAGGAGAATAGAATAATTTTATATTGTTGACTTACTTTGTACAGGATTATTTCTTATGTTAATATTCTCTTTATACTAGTTGATAAAGGTAAAAACTTATTTATAATAGACAATGTGCCAATAACTACTAGTACCCCAGGAATTTAATAAAAGGAAAAAATAATTTAAGGGGGTTCTGTAATCACTCATCACAGAACTATATTTTACAGACATGCCATTGGGGGAGTCCCTGGGTTAGAATAAAAAAACAGAACCAGGGTCTATATCAGCAAGAATAAGGTAATAAAATATTGTTTTCAGCATGCTCATCATTTAAAAATGATCTCTATTTTTTTGCTTGGGAGGCGGAGATAGCCAATTATGAAGATTATTCAACAAAATCTATCAAGTTTGGTTCTACTAAAAAAATCACAAAATATTTTTACTTAGCTAATCAATATGAATGAGCATTTTGATTTGTAGTGATTGAATATTGTGCTTATGATTACCAATAATTAAAATGTTCATTTTGACATCTATAGGCCATTGCTATTTTTGGAAGCAAAGAATCATGAATCTAGTAGAAGTGATTCGAATATAATATTTGAATGGCTTTTATATATAAACATTCATTTAAACAAATAACTGGTTTCATCAATTTATAATAACTATGTTTAAGTGACTGTAAGTTGTGTTATTTTGTGTAAATTTCTACTTATATAAAATTGCATGTATGGTAATTTGAAATAATATAATAATAATAATGTCATCTACACTAGTTCACATTTATTGAAAGTTTCCTATATTTTGGATACTGTTTTGTGTGTTTTACATGAAGTTTTTTTCAGTTAATCTCCAAAAAGCCTTATGAATAGATTTAACAGATGAAGAAAATGAGGTACAAAGTGGTAAATGGTGTGCCCAAGTAACATAGTAAGTGGTAAAACTGGAACTTAAGTTCAGAGCTCTTGCTCCTATCTGATATGAATATTGAAATAGAGTGTTAGTTAAAATAATAGCTTAATTGTTAATCTTGCACAGAGTTCATTTTAGATTTTATATAATTTATAGGTTGTGAATGTCCAACTAAGTTTTGCCTAATTACTTTTTTTTTTTAGCAGACTGCTTCTTCATTTTATTGTGCTATGTGTGGCAGGGGCTGCTGTTCATGCACAAGAACAAGGTAAGAATGTTACCTTGATACATATTGACTTATATAAAAATTCTGCTTTCAGACAGAAAAAGTACATGACTTTAAAGTCATCATAACCTTAAATTCAACATTAAATAATAAAAAATTCTATCAGCATATTGAGAATGTAAGAGTGAAGAAACCAATTTTTTGGGGAAATATGACCTTTAAGAAATTACTCAGATCTTCCATCTGTGAAATTTCTTACATTTTTAAGCAAACTCACTATAAAAGAGAAGTTTTGTGCAGTAAAAGGGCTTTGCTTGTGACTTCATTTTAAGTGGGAGTTCTTGGGGGTGGCAAACTGTGACTGAATTACCTTTGCACTTCTTGAAACAACACAAGCATAAACTAAATGTTCCGTCTAGATTTACATTATGAAGAAACAAAATAAAATTTGCATATCAGTGGGCTAGGATTTTATTTAATTCAAATGGAGAGGTTTGAAAAATAATCCAGTGTTTGATTTGCTTTTGCTTGCTAGCTAGTTGCTCTGGTATTAAGGTGATAAAGTTTAAGGAATCTATGCATACCCTGATTTATTCATTAAACAAGATTTTAAAAGTATCTTCTGTTTGCCACATAAAAACCTAATTTCCAGTAATTGAAATATAAATACGGTAATGTCTCTGGCCTCAAAGTGGAAAAAATGTGCCTTTGTCAAAGACTAAAAAAAAAAAAAAAAAAAAGCCAAAGTCAAAGAGAAAAATATTCCTGGAACTGTATTAGATCTACAGACAGTATCACCAAGGTGCCCAATTTTTCTCCTCTGCTTTTATTAGCGGGGCTGCCAAGTTATTTATTTGGACAGAACCAACTTTTCACCTTTAGTGAGCCACTTGTTAAAATTTGGTCAATCAACCAAATAACAGTAAGAAAGAGACAAGTGAACTAGGACAAATAAATGAAATATATGTAGGTAGAGAGAAGGCACAAAGAAGGGGTGGTTCTCATCTGTTTGACCAAATTGACAAGTGGACATAGATAAACATTCCATCAAGTAGCATGTAGATGAATTAAAATATATCTTGGAAGGTATGTTCTTATTATCTTTTTGAGGAAATGGTTAGATTAGCTCAAGTCACATGTAACTTCATGTACTGCTCTACTTGACCAAATCATTTCT
The DNA here is from genome assembly GCA_004027375.1 of Macroglossus sobrinus. Lineage (NCBI taxonomy): Eukaryota > Metazoa > Chordata > Mammalia > Chiroptera > Pteropodidae > Macroglossus > Macroglossus sobrinus. The sequence continues at coordinate 218,229 of PVKZ01000598.1, forward strand.
TACTTTATTTTGCTTTAAGTAGTCATGAAGAAGAGAGAAACTGTATGTCTTTATTTCTTGTTATTATTGCTGTTAAGTTTCTGAGAACTTATTATATATCAGTCACTGTAGCGGTAGAATACATACATATTTTCTTCACCACTATGTCATTATAGGGTTTTTATAATTATGCCCATGATAGAATTGCTGAAACCAAGATTAAGAAGAATAAGTAACTACTATAAGGGTTACAGGCTAATAAATAGAAGAACCAAGATTTGAAATCAGGTATTTTTTACTACAAAGTCTACAAATTATTTTAAAATGAAGCCTCTTGGCCACAGAAAAAATAAGAAAGAGGTAAATTGCCATAATTAATTCAATATATATTTTGTGTCTTGTCCTTTGCTGGTACTTTACATATGTTATTCTAATCCTCATAATGAACCTGCAGGTTATATATTATAGATGAAAAAACTGAGGCTCGAAAAAGGGGTTTGCCCAGGCTTACACAGCTAAGACTTGAATTTGGGTCTGTCCATCTCTGACAAAAAAATTTTCCTCTGTAAATCCCCTTGCTTCACAATACATCCCCTGCCGGTGTTATCAGTTTAATAATTTACAAAATGTATCATTATCAAAACATTAAAAATTCATGCAAAGAAAGATATAAGGAAAACTAAATACTTATAAATAGTTTTTTTAAAAAATTCAGAACCAATGAAAAGAGTAAATTAAATATCTTTCAACTTTAAGGTTTCACTTATAGAATACAAAATGTACTTTAAGAAATTTTTGTTTATTTAAATTAATTTCAAGTATACAGTACATTGGTTAGACATCTATATAGTTCATAAAATGATCCCCCCAATTGCTCCTTTCCTCCTCTGGCCCTCCATCTAGCCATCATATTAATGTTAACTTCATTCCTTAGGCCTTGCTACTCATCCTCGTGACCAACTATCAACTACTAATTTGTACTGCTTTAACCCTTCACCCCATTCTCCCAGCCCCTCAATCCCCTCCCCACTGTACATCTCCAAATTGTCCACAAAATGTGCTTTTTTATTTCAGAGTGAACATCATTATTTTTAGTTTTCCTAGGACCATAAAATTTTATTGTGAATTCTTAACAAAAAGAAAAATCTTTTAAAGACATCTTTGAGATTAGAAAATTAGATACTTTTGAGTACAAAGTAGATAAAATAGTAGTATGTTATCAGAAACTTAGTGCTTTTTCTCAAAATAGATTTTTTATTAAATTATAATGAGATAATAATATAACATTTATTCAGGAGATTAGAAAAACATTTGCAGAGAAATTGTGATTTATAATTATCACAAATATCATTTGCAACCTTAATTTAATACTACTAATTATATCTCTGAACTAGAAATTATCCAAAATTAGACTTCTCAGAAATAAATATATTTATTTATGCTTATGATAGTTTTCAAAATTTAAGAAAAACTCAGAGTAATTCTAGCATATAGTTTAAAAGTCAAGTTGTATTAGAAAACATAAAACAAGAAACAGTATCCTTTGACCTTACCTATTCCTGTAATCCTCTACTCAAACTGTCCTTTAGCCCCTTCTTTTGGTTTTAACCTCCATATTTCTTAATAATATGATTATATATTGTACTGACTTCCTATTTTTGATGGTAAGGTTTTTAACATTTTTATACTATCATATGCTCCCACTTCCCCTTCTTCTATCCTTTCAAAATAGCTTTATCAACATTTTTGGTTCAATTAATAGTTAAACTTTACCTTATCATGACCATGAGTGTACTTTTATTAACCACACATTTATATTTTCTTTCCTATACAATATTATAAGGTTGTCTACTTTTTTAGTTTGCTTTGTATTCTGTGTCACTATACTAATTCTTCTCAGATACTCCAAAAAAATTCTAAAATTACTTTGAAAAATACTTTCTAAAAAATACACCAAATACTCTAACCATTTTTTTCCTTTGAGATATTCCTTCTAGAAGCTAAAATTCTTCTCTTCAACCATGGATTGGTAGTTCTCTAAGCTTCCTATAGAATTGACATCTCTCATCTGTATTAGGTCCACTCTTTTGGAGGTCATATTTTTCTTTTTCACCATTTATTTCCTTATTCGAGTGGAGCATAACATCCAGTAGCATCCAAAGAATTTATAGTTAGGTGGTGTACTTTTGCAACATTGCATTTCTGAGAATGTGTTTATTTCACCCATATGCTTGAGGGTAGTTTGGGTGAATGTAGAATTTTAGGGTGTTAATAGTTTCTCAGAATTTTAAAAGCTTTCATCTATCATTGTCTGGCTTATAGTTTGATATCTGATATACTAATTTTTGATTCTGTATGTGTGACGTATTTATTTTCCTCTTTCAACCCTTAAGATCATTTGTTTATTCTTTTTTTTAGTTTTAATTGCAGTTGATTTTTACTTTTTATTTTATTAAAAAATGTTTTTACATTATTTTCAGTTATACAGTACAATGGCTTCAAATAGATTCTTAATTCTTTGCTCTCTCTTTTCTTCTGGTATCCCTATGATGCAGTAATTGGTGTTTGATGTTGTCCCAGAGGTCTCATTTACTTTGATTCTTTTTTCTTGTCACTATTCCAGTTGAGTGTTTTCTGCTACCTTGTACTCCAACTCACTGATTCAGTCCTCTGCTTTATCTAGTCTACTATTGATCTGTCTAGTGTATTCTTTATTTCAGTAATGTTATTCTTCATTGCTGACTGGTTCTTTTCTGTGGTTTCTATGTCCTTTTTTATGTTTATTATCTCTTGGAGTCCTCACTGACATTATCTATTCTCCTCCCAAGTTCATTGAGCATCCTCATAACCAATTTTTTGAACTCTATCTCCATTAGGTTGCTTATCTCCATTTTGTTTCATTTTTTTTTCTGGAGTATTCTCCTGTTCTTTCATGTTTTTTTGTTTTCTCATTTCAGTGCCTCTCTATGTTCATTTGTTTGAATTAGAAAGATTTATTATGTCTCCCAGCCTTGGCCAGGTGGCCTTACCTAGTAGGTGTCCTGTTTGGCCCAGTGGCACAGTCTCCTTGATCACCTGCACTTAGTGCTCTGGATGTGTTCCTTGGGTGGGTCATGTGTGTTCTTTTGTTGTAGCCAATCCTTGATTGCTGTTACTGTGTCATTGGATGGGATTGACTCTTGGGTTGACTGGCTGTGGGGACTGGTCATGCCCATAAGGGTCTGAGCTACTGTGTGGGGCTAACCCCACAGAGATTTACCCCAGCAGGCTCATGTACCTATTGAGACCACCTTTTGAGTGCACCTATTATAAGGCTAGTCAAATGGTGCTTTGTTGAAGTCTGATGCCAGCCTCTGGGTGTGTTGGTTCTGGGGCCCCTTGAGAGGGGCTCTCACATAGGTCAAGGTAGCCACTGCCTTTGATTGTTTGGGACTACTTGGTAAGAGCTACAGATCAATCCATGAATGGTTGCTGCCTGTGCTGGATCTGGAGGCAAATGGGAGAGACTACACCATGAGCCGAGGTAGGTCACCCACAGTACTGGCCCTCGTGCAGCTCAGTGTAAAGATCAGTGCACCTCAAGGCCTGAGGCTGTCTGCCAGGTGCCCGTAAGTCTCTGTAGCTGTAAGAGCCTTTGGTCAAGATTTTGGTGGGGAAGGAACCCAGGGAGTCACCGGGGTAAGGTGTGCAGACTTTGTGGCTAATGCAGTGGAGTGAGCCAATTCCATAGGGCCAATGCAGATTGCTGCCAGTACTGAGCCCATAGGCTCCCACAAAAGTCCCAGATCACAGCAAGGCCAGCCACCATCTGTCTTGGGCCTGTAGGCCCCAGCAATCTGCCCAAGACAGTTTGGGCTGGCACCAGTGGCTTGCCACCAAAAGTCTCCATCATAATGTGTGGGCTGTGTGTGGGCAGTGTGAGCAGAGGACAGCCGCCTAGCCACGAATGCATGGCCAAGGTAAGGTATAGTGTGGGGCTAGCTGTCTGGCAATAAGGCCTACCCTGGGCAATTTGTGGGTTGGGTTGGGTGGAGTCCTAGGGTGACAAGGGGTAGAGCAGGTCAATCTCACTGGTCTAATGCAACTTCAGAAATGGCCTGCACAGGGAGAGGTCTCAACACAAGCAAGATGATGCCCATCTATACACTGCACTGAAATCAGTCCTGACAAAGGAATGGTGATGGCTGTCCCTTCAGCTCTTGCCCTGGCCCTACACAACTCAGTCTTTCCCCTTATGTCTCTTGCACCTCCTGAGCTGCTTATCTTCTGGTAGAGCCTAGGGTAAGTGTTTGTGAGCAAGTGAGTCTACATGGGCCCTTTAAGGTAGGTATCTAGATTTTCAGGTTCCCTCTGTCTTACCCAGATGGCCGAAATCTCCACTGAGTTTTACAGTCAGATTTTGCAGGAACTCCTCTTCCAGGACTGTTACGTGGGGCTAGAGAGCCCATGTGTGGGTCTAGGGCCCTGTGTTCCTTAGGGGGACCTCTGCAGCTGCTCTCTCTCTCCCGGTGCTCAACTGCCATGTGGGTGCAGGACCAGCCTGCTTAGTGTCTGAATCACTCCTACCGGTTTTATTGTGGCTTCTTCTTTATATCCTCAGATGTATGCATTATGTTCAGCTAGACTTCAGGCGATTCTCCAAGTTGTTTGTTTTATAATTTTGTAATTGTAATGTGATTGTGGAAGGAGGTGAACCCTGCTTTTATCTAGCCCTCCATCTCTACTGAAACTTCTGTTTATTCTTGATATTTTGAAATTTCACAATAATGCACTTTGGTACTGCTACTGGTTCTTTATCCCCCAGTTTATAACTCTGAACACTCAGTATGTACATTCAATGTGGAGATATCTTTCATTTTCTGGGTACTTTTTCATGTTAATTCTTTCTCTCTGATGTATTTGTTTTCTCTTTTGCAAGTTCTATAGGTCTGATATTGGATCTTGTGGATTGGGGTACTTACTGTCTTATGTTTAGCTTCTATTTTCCCATATTTGTTTTTTATTCTATTTTATATTAGATTTTTATGTCACTATTCCAAACATTAAATTTTTTATTTCTACTGTATTTAAGTTTTTTAACAGCTTTCTCACTCAGATTGTTGCTGTTTAAAAAATAGCAATGTGAATTGGCTCACCTGTCATTAGCACCTGTCTCTGTAAAGCCCTTAGTGTTCAGGGTTTTTTGTTTGTTTGTTTGTTTGTTTGTTTTTAGCTATGCTAACTCCTTCATGTGGTTTTCACCTTTAAAAAATTTCTTGGTGTCTCTTACTTGCTATGTCTCTTCTACCCATTCACTATGCCAATGTAGTTTTAGACCACATTTTCTTATTCTCATTTTAGTGAGATTTTAAGACTAAGCAAAGATAAACATCTGTTATTTGCCATGTTCTCAGTTATTCCTTTAAGTCTTAACACAACTGACAATATAAATTTAGTATTTGTTTTATATTGAAGTTTTAGGCATAATCTCAAAATAAGTGATTTAACTTCAAGAACTAATAATTTAAGGCTCAGTTTGTTTAGCATTTGACAGATATAGATCCCTTATCTGATACGGTCTACTTCCCTTATTACTCTGTCACTGTTGGTGGGCCTGCTGCCAATGAGATTGACATAAATTTAATCCCTGTACATGATAACTTACATTATATAAGATATGTAGCTGGTTCTCAACATACACAGATCCCTAGGTGTGAAAACCACATGTGTAGAAATCCTGTGTAGAATACTCATCTCCACAAGAGTATTTCTCGTGGAAATTAATCTAAAATGTGTTTATTGTTAACAGAGAAGAAGCTCATTCTAGCTTCAGTAACTCCAAGTATTTTCTGCCCAAACCCTTTTATGGACACTTGAAATTTTTTTTACAGAAGTTAAAGCTTCATTTCTTATTTTATAAATAAATTTGCTTTCATCTCTTTATCCAGGATAGATCTATTATTTACTTTAAGAATACTTTGAAGTCACAGTTGCCACTTTTCACATACCCATTGTGACAGTGGTGCTAAAGCACAGGTGTTCTGGGGACAGAAGCCTGGGTTAAGGTCTCGGTTCCAGTGCTTACTAGCTGTGTGACCTTGAGCAAGTTCCTTAAAAACTGTGCCTCATTTTCAGCCATTCTAAAGTGAAGATAATAATAGTTCTGACTACATAGGGTAGTTGTACGGATCAAATGAAATAACATATGTAAAGTGCTTATTGCATGCTTGTTATATGATGAGCATGCAGTAAATTTTAGTAGAAAAAAAAAAGAATACTCCAGATCTTTTTTTTTCTCCATAAACTCATAATGCTGAAAAAATAAAATAAAACAAAATAGTTGGTTTGAGACAACTTCCTTTTGTTCCGTAACTCAGTGAGCTGGCAGTGAGGAAGACTATTTGAGTCTTGATTCTGGTACTATTTTGCTGAAGCTACATAGAACAATAGAAAGTAGATATTGGTAATTTTCTAGATAATTTAGTCAATTTGGGTAAATATGCAAAGAAAAGAAAAATGTGTTTAGACTTGTATAATCTTTCTTGTTTACAACTTTGATAATTTTATTTTAAGCAATCGTTTTATTTTTTCATCCTTATCTACTAGAAAGAATATAAATTTGGGGACATAGCTAACCCAGGTATTATAAAAATTTTAAACAGTGAGAGTTCATTAAAATTAAGTGCTATGTTATATTAACTTAGTTCTTTAATATTGAGTTAATGCTATAACTTATTATACTCTAAGTGATATTATTCTGTACTTTTAATCTAAAATTTGATAACTTTTAAAAAAGACTTTAAAGCTATCAATTACTAAGAAATGTAAGAAACCTTACATTTTGAGGAGTAAATATAGCATTACCCTTGTTTCTCCAATTTGTGATAGAATATTGTTGGGATTGACAGGTAAAATGTTTCTTTGGTTCTCTATACTTGTAAAATAAATTTAACTGTTAGCTCCCCCATGACTGTTTCTTTAGGCATATGCTATTCCACCACAGAGTCAATTATATAGCCACCAGAGTTAGAGTCAAATACCTGGGTATGAGTCAGTTTTATTATCTGCTGAGACTCAATTTCTCCTTTTTTTCTTTCCTCTCTTTTTCCCTTCTTCCCAAACTTCCTTCCTTTCCTCATTTTCTGTCTCTTTCCTTCCACCTCCCTCTTTTTCTTCCTCCTTCCCCTCTTTCCTTCTAACTAGTGATATTATTGATATTGTTTACAAGTTTCAAATAAAAAACAAGCAAAATTGGAGTGTCTATATCGCAGCATCAGCCTTGCAGGCTTGGAAGACTGATTTTGTTAGCATATGAGAAAGGAAATATTTGTCATTAGTGTATAACAAAACAACAACAAACAGATATTTCACTCAGGCTTAATGAGGACATTAACACTTGAACCGAGTCTTGTAAGATGAGTAAACTCAACAAGAAGCAGTTTACTTAACAGGGCTCTGAAAAAAATGGGATTAAATAAAAAATAAGCTTTGATATGGTAAGACATTCAAGGAAAAGAAAAAATATATTGAGAGTGTGGAATGCCATGGAGTGAGCAAATATATCATTAAAGAGCAAATTGTGTAAGGGCTAGTGCAAATTAGGAGGCAGTCCCTAAGACTGTGCTTACTTATGACACTTACTACAAGTTTGAGGGTCCCCAAGACCACCTTCAGGTTCATCGGTGCCCCAGAAGGACTCATGAGACTCAGGAAAATCTGTTTTACTCACAGTTGTGGTTTATTACAGAAAAGGATTCAGATTACAATCAGTCCAAGAAAGAAATACATGGGGTAGGGTCTAGGGAAGTCTCATATGCAGACTTCCAATGGATTCATGGTCAGTGTCAACTTTACCAGCAAAGATATGTGGCAATATGCATGGAGTATTGCCAGCCAGTTAAGCTTGCCTGAGCCCTTGTGTCCAGAGTCCTTATTGAGGCTCTATCATGTAGACATGGTTGACTGCTCATGTAGCTGACCTCAGTCTCCAGTCCCTCTGGAGGCTGAACTGATAGCACATGACCCAAAGCTCTCACCATAAATCACATTGTTAGCCTATCTGGGGTGGCCCAATAAACAAATAAATTTTTACCAGGCAAGACATTTAAGAGCTTATAGATTGCTTCCCAGGAGCTGAGGAAAAACACAAGACTATTCTCTGGGCAGTTTAAATTCTTTACTACACAAGTAACATGTGGCATTGGATGCCGCAGTGGAAAGGGTGAAAAAAAGGAGTTTGAAAAAGTGTAATCAAGATGAAGTCTCCAGTGATTTATTTGTATTACTTGACAGTTTTGCAATAAGGCTACCATACTAATCAGAATTATAAGGATATTCTTAAATGTGCTAATCTGCTTCACCTCATAAAATCTACCATAGACACACAAAATTCTAAGCAAAAATCAGTGTAAAAATTATTTTAGAATGAAGTCATAATCTCTTAATGAGGGAGTGAGAGGTTAGAAAGTGGTAAAAATATTTTTTTAAATAAGATATCCACAGGCCGAAAGAGCATGAATTCTTTATTCCTTGTTTAATGGTTCCTTTTTATTTCTAGTATGAACGATCTTCCTAAGAGTGATCCTTTTTTCCTATATTCTTCCTGTTCTGATCTTTTGGGTTTTTTGAAAATCACCTTTGACATTTAGCATAAACTAAAAAGAGAAAAGTTATTAGGATGTGAGACTGGACATGCAGGCAGGAATTAGATCATTAAGGGCCTGAGGGCTGAAATAAGAAGTTTGATTTTTGTAGTAAAAGCTATGAGAACTACTGATGTGTTAAAAGAGGGAGAATCATGAACTAAATGTTCATTTTGTTCTATACTGTAGAAAGGTTTCTCTAGCAGCAGTATGGATGATGGATTGGATAAGAGTATCTTACAAGAGACAGAGAAATCTTTTAGGAGGTTAATAATATAGGAGGCTAAGAGTAAAGAGAGCCCAGCTAAGATTTGTGTTGGACTTGATGACTGAAAATATATGGCCTTCATGTCTATGGTCGTAGCACTGCTGATCGACTTAGTAAATAACAATTTTCACACTCACACACAAAAAGCAAATCAATTATCTTGATTAAACCAGACTGTGGCCATACCTGGCACCAACTCAAATGTACTTCACTTTTTAAAATCCCTGTGTTGGGTCCCAGTGCCCAGCACATATGAGCTACTTAATACATAGTTGACCTTGAAGGTGCAGTAGGAGACACTTGGGCACTATTAAATACTGTAAAAAAAAAAAAAGGGGGGGGGAATAGGTGGGAAGGAAGGATCAAAGATGATTACCAGGATTCTGAGTTAGATGACAGGATTGATTGATTAATTAATTCACGTAATACTTACTGTGGCCTGCCTACTTTGTTTTAGTCATCGTTCTACATGTTGGAATATAACAGTAAAACAAGATAAGGTTCTACCCTCATGAACTTACATTTCAACTAGGAAGCTAGCAATAGGCAAGTGTGTGTGTGTGTGTGTGTGTGTGTGTGTGTGTGTGTGTGTATACTTCCCCCTGTTTTCAGTGCTATGAAGAAAAAATGAAGCAATTGGGGCAAGGAGGCTATTTTGTATTTTAGGTAATGTGGTCAGAGAAGACCTCCTGAGGAGGTCACATTTGAGCCTAGATCTGAATGAATTAAGTGTTTAGAGTATTATAAGCAGAGAGAACAGTAAATGCAGATACCATGAGTTAAAAATGAGTTTCATGGTTTTAAGGAGTAGGAAAAGACCAGTTTAGTGGGAGCAAAGTAAGGTGGGATGAAATGAAAAGAGATGAGATCAGAGAGGTAAGAAGGGAGCTGATGACATAGGTTTCAAACACCATATGAAGAGTTTGAATTGTATTTTTAGTGTAATGGTAAATACTGGAGGATTTTGTTCAGGAAAGTAGCATGATATAATTTACACTATAAAAAAATTACTCTGGAAGCCAGTGCGGTAGTGGGGCTTTTCACTGAGAAAGGCACTAAGAAGACAAATCTGGGGGGAAGATGTATTGAGTTAGAAGTGCTTGTGGGACATCTAATCTCCACTGGATAAATTCAGTAGGCAATTGGATATGCAAGCCCAGAAGAGAGGTTTTGTGGGTCAGCATATGTGGTCATCAAAACCATGGTTTGGATGAAGTCATTAGGCTTGGTGTTTACAGTAAAAAAGAGCAAGGCATTGTGTTGGTAACAGCATAATTTATTCTCCATTTAAGAAGCAAATAGGTGAAGGAGACAAAATCAGTTCTGCTGTTAGGTACCATATGCATTCCTAAAAGTTGTCATGCTAAGAGATTGGCTCTACAGGACTGCCTGTATTCACCTCCAGTACCAACTCTGGTGGCTAACTAGGGAATATTCCTCACTATTCCTTGAGATTTCTTTGGGGGAAAAATAACCCTGCCATGATTAATTAGTGAGGCTTGCCAAGGGGAATGTGAAGTGGTGTGGAGAATATAGTGGCTGTGAGAGAACCTGGCAGGGAAAAATTGTAGACTTTAAAGTCAGACTGATCGGGCTCAAATCGATGTCTACTATTTATCAACTGTGTGACCTTGACCAAGTTATTTAGTCTCTCTTAGCTTCACTTCTTTTATCTGTGAAATGGGTGTAGACTTTAAGTATAAGCTTGAAACCATGAGATATTATCTTCCCACTTTTGTTTATGGATATTATACAAAAGAAACAAGGTGAATGAAATAATAAATAAACGTGAAAACTTCATTTTCAGCAAAACTAGGGGACTGATATAATCTGCAAGCTCCGAAAATAATCTAAGAAAAACAGGTACCATATGGAGTAAAGTCAGTAGTAAGATTTCAGAGAGCAACAGCAAAACCAAACTCCCTGAAGGTGACAGCTCACCCTGAAGTACTTAACCTTTAGCCCTTGCACAAAGCAAGTGCTACAAGATCTGGGGAGAACCAAAGCTGCCAAGAAGGAAGTCCAAGAAAGAAGCACAGATAATAGCTAAATTGCTCAGTGGAAACATTTCAGAAAATGCAAACTCTACTTCTTGAGGTGAAGGATTCATTCTGAAGCATATACAGGGGAAGAAAAGTGAGAAGTTGAGAGCAGGGCTTGCATACAAGTTCTCCTGAACTAGGTTTGGTTCAGAGAAGAAGGTGGGGGATATATTGAGGCGCCATATGAGAAGAAACCTGGTAATACTGAAACACAGCCTTTGGGTTTTGAGATTGGAAGGCATAGCCCTCTGTCTTCTCTTCCTTCTATAAATTGCTGGGTTACAGAATAAGAAGTAATAACTACAAGCAGTTGGCACAGAATAAATAGAAAGATAGAACAAAGTAAAATGTAGATAAAAACAGCAAAAATGAGAAGGGACACATAAAAAAATCACTTCTATGAAGATCATAAAGTAGAAATATAAGAACTCAGTAAAATAAAATGATGGCAATACATTAAAAGAATATGAATTGTGAGCTTATAGAACTCAGAAAAGAAGTAGGAACAAAACCTTTTTATAAAGCCAATGAAATTGGAAGGAGCACAAAGAGACATTAAACATTGTAGGAAACAGAATATAGAAATGAAAAAGTCAACAAACTGAACTGAAGAACATACTTTAAAAGATTACAGTGAAATTATAGATATAGAAGATAGCAGTGGGTATTCAACATAATCATAGTAGGAATTTTTGAAGAAGAAAACTAAAACTATAAATAAAATAAATATTCAAGGATATAATTCATGAAAACTTTGCTGAAGTAAAAACAAACAAAAGAACAACAACAACAACAACAAAAAAACCTGAGTCTATACAACAATGAGCATACTATGAGCCTGAAAACATTTATACAGAATGGTCAAAATGAAGCCATACTCTAATAAAATCACTGCACTTCAAAGATAAAGAACAGTTCTTTTGTGCATGCTAGTTAAAATTCAAGTCATTTGAAAGGAGAAAAAAATTAGCCAACTTCAGATTTTTCTGTCCTAACATTTAGCACCTAAGGATGGTGGATCCATATCCACAAGATATTCAAGAAAAGATAATGACAGCAAAGAATTTTATATCAAATGAAACTTAAGATATGAGGCTACTAACAAACATCTAAAAAGTCACTCAGAAAATGTTTTCATGAACGCTTCTTGTGGAAACTAATAGAGGATCAACTTCAGCAAAGAGAAAATGACTGAGAAATCTACTGCAAAAGACTGGCTCAGTTTATCTGAACACAATGTGGGAACAGAACAGAATATCAATGCCATACAAACTAACAATATAGGAATGGTACAACCACCAAAAAATGGGAGGAGAAGAGAGAGATAAAAGGAAGTGGATTAATTATGGTGAATTCACATATAGAATTTGAGAATTAAATAATATTATCTAAAACTGATAAATGCAATAAAAATACTATAAGGATATTTAATAATAAAAAAGTAAATGCTAAGAAAGATAATCCTATTGACTAATACAAGATGATGATAAGAGGGAAGAGGGAGAAAAGGAAAAGGAAACATTGTTTATAGGAAAGAGGTAAGAGATATGTCCAAATAAAGAGGGTTAGGGATGTTGTATACATTAATAATTTTAAAGATAACTCTTGTAATAAAAATACAAACCTTCCTAAATCTCAAAAGAACTACATATAAAAAGAAAGCAAAAGAAATAAAGTACATAGTGAAAGACTTGAAAAAATAAAAATGAGAAAACAATATAAAGTAAAATAACATGAAGCAAACCATCATATCAATAAATGTAAATAGATTTAATTTTGATATTCAAAGAAAAAAATTTTAGATTAGATCACAAAATAAATTACGCTCTTTCCTCTTTACCTAAAACATAGTGTTTCAAAGTAGCTATAAAAGAATGGGCAAAAGTATATCAGACAAATGCAAAAAAAAAAAAAGGAAGTTGGAGAATGGGGGCTTAGTTTTAATACCAGATAAGAAAAAATTATACCCACCAAAATGATAAACCACACATAGTAGTTTTTTTAATAATTCAAAAAGGTATGATATCCAATAAATATATAAATATTATATAGCCACAGTAACCATAACATCAATATTCATAAAACTTAAGACCACATGAAATAAAAGGCTAAGTAAGCATACTAGTGGTAAGAGACTTTCTTTACTTCTTAGTTTATGACAGATGAATTGCGTAAAAGTAAACAAAGATATACAGGATATAAATAATAAATTGTGAATTTCAGCTAACTGGTATTAAATTCTATACCCTGAAACACCTTTACAAGTGTTTATTGAAGAAAACAGATCACTTAATAGGCTAAGTTTCAGAAATAGGAAGTGCAGATTATACACTATTCTCTTATCACAATGCTATTATTAAGTTAGATTTTAATAATTAAATGAGAAAACAAATAAAACCCTTCTAAATGAAAATTTAAATTTTTTTATTAAATCACTTGGATTAATGGAAAAATACAAATAAAAGTTACATAGTTTCTAGAAAAACAACAAAAATGAAAATACATACCACATATCAAAACCTATGGAATACAGCTAAAGCAATACTCAGAAAATTTATAGCTGCAATTTTATAAATAAAGAACCAAGTACTCATTTTTAGAAATTAGAAAGAAAATAAAAACAGGATAGAACACAGGATAAGACAATTAATTAATATAAATATTTAAATTAATTACATTAAAAAACTTACAAAAGTAATAGAAAAGATAAAGAAAAATCCAAAGGCTATCCTTTTGTAATGACCAATAATGGTACTGACTTAAGAACAAATAAAGTAAAATATTTAAAAGTGGAAAATTATACAGAAAACCAAAGAAACAGGAAGACAAAAAAATTTTAAGGAGATATTTCATTAAGATTTTTGTATAATTTGAAAGCTTAGAAGAAAAATATTATTTCATAGAAAAATATGAATTTCTAAAATTTATTCAAGATGCCGTTGAAAATTAGAATAAATCAATGAACATAAACGATTAAGAAAGCGAATGAAGAGCTATCAGTGAAAAAAGCCAACATGGTAAGTTTGGTTAACAACTTAGTTTTATGTAAATTTTGAGAAAAAAGATAATTTAAAAAGGTAATTAAACTGTTCTATGTAATAGAAAACAATTAAACTTCAGTAGTAGTATAGTCTGAAAAAGATAGTACATCAAGAGGAAAACTACAGACCAATCTTAGCTGATAAATATTAATGCAATAATTCTACATAAGTTATTCTTTAAGAATCCAATAATATATTAAAAGAATAATATATAACCATCAAGTAAATTTTATTTTAGAAATGCAAGGATGGTTCAATAACAGGACATTTATTGAATAGTAAATACACACATATATAACACATATATGTATTCTAATGTTTTTAAATTATACTCTTTCCAATAATTTTTCTTTAAATAGAATAAAAAATTTGAGGCAGTAGATAGACGAGATTATTGTTAAATGCAAGGAGATGTTATCTTTGGTTAAGGGGCAGCCATTGATATCATACTACATAAGTATGACTCTTTCTTTGTGTAAAAATAGCTTATCTGGCACCATGGAATGATAACTTTTACATACTTTATGATTATATATATATATATATATTAAGTATTGTGATTTTTCAAAGTAGCAGTGTTTCTTTCATAATTTACTTCTAATGTTGAGATGTGCATACCCTTAAAGGCAGGTAGCATTGGGTAAGAGTATCCAAAGTCACAGACTAAACATGGTATATGTTTCAGGAATATAAATTTTTCATTGAAGATTGGGGATGGGACTAGTTCACTGATTTAGCTGGTAATTCATGTTTTATGTTAAAATAAACATAGCTGTATTATGGTATAAAATTTAAAATTTTTATAAATTGTAATTATGAAATATGAGAAGTTAAAGATATTATTTGTGTTTTTATGAGTCCTCTTTAAAATATTTCCCCAAATCCTGGAAAAGCATATAATTCTAAATTGCTGTTAGGAATATTTTGGTGGAAAAGTTTGAGAGACACTGTTACTGATACTGATCTTTGTACCTTAAATACAAACATATAAAACTATTGTTAAATTATTAAGTTACAACTACTTTATAAATAAATGTTTGCTCTAAACTTAAAATAAAACACATGTGTGTTTTGTAGAGCTCTCCAATGAGAAAACATTTTAAGTGTATTGCTAGATTATACAAGAGTGATATTCAGTAATTATTTTATTGTTGTATATCGTTGTCAGACTTGGGTCTGACATTTGCCATTATGTTCGCTATTTGTAATAAACATGAATTATCAAATATTGACCAATTTCCTAAAAAAGGAAAACGAAGATGAGGTACTGTGTTCCTGGATAATCTTTAAACAATTTTATTTTTCTGTATCACAATTATGAATGAACAATTCTTTGACATTTCTTGTTGGAAATGATCACATATATCCAAAGATACAGATGGGAAATTTTTAACCAAAAGAATATTAAAGATCATATGGCTGACTAAGCTGTTATGTATCTTTAAAAAGTATCATTCTTTACATATGGCATTTAATTGTATAGGGTTCTAGAGATAAATGTGACATCTAATTAGATTCTGGTGAGGCAAATTCATTCATTCAGAAATTATAGAACTATTTGCAAGGCAGGTATAGTAGATATCCAATAATAAATCAGACATAGACTCTGTCTTACAAGAGTTTACAATTGGGTGAGGGAGATAAGCAATATACTATCAGTAACATTGCAATAAAAAATAAACCAGAAGAATCCATAGTTAAATAAAATCTGTATTATGTAACAATCTATATTATATAATAAATATTGAAAAAAATGCAGATTATTTATATAAAAATTAGAGGACTGAGATAAAATGGGAGAGAGAGAAACTTGGAAGAGAGAAAAAAAGAATAGTTCACTTGTCCAGGAGATATAAAGGTGACTCAGTACTTTATGTGTAGGAGATACTTAAGCTATTAGGCAAAGGGAGAGCTCATACATAAGGCTAGAAGGGGAAAAAAGCCTGAAAAATTACAGTTTAAAGGATTGTGCAAATTTAATTTATAAAATGATTTCCAAGTTACAAATGTCTTTTTGTTAAGTATGTCCCCAGTTTCTCTTTAACATAGAAGTTATAAAATTTTAAGTTTTAAATTAAAGAAGTAAATAACATCTGGGAATCTTTGAACATATATATTCATTGGTGTAATAAATAAGATTTCTAATTGGGAAAAAAAGAGAGAACACTTAATAATTAAATTTGGGTTTAAGGATATTAGTGTGTACATGTGTGTGTGTACATTCATATTATTGAGTATAGTATTTACTCCCCCTCTCTGTATCTCTTATTACCTGGAAATTAGTTATTAATAGAGAATGCTTATTTTAGAGATTACTGTTGATACAGATAAGGAAGATTTTCTCATACTCAAACATTTATATGAACACGTGAATGCATAAGAGTAAGATTCTTTCTCTCTTTCTCTTTCTCTCTCTCTTTTTAATTTCCAGGCATAGATATTCTTCATCAACTAGGCCTTGGAGGCAAAGATGTAAGACACTCAACATCAGTGACTGCTGTACCATCATCATCTACACCATTACCTCAGGGGGTCCATTTAACAGAATCAGGTGTCATTTTAACAAATGATGCTTATATTGAGTCACCTCTCATGAAAATTTTACCAGTCAATTTAGAACAGCCATTCACAATATTAATTGGGTTACAGTCACATAGAGTAAACAATGCATTTCTCTTCAGCATTAGACATAAAAATAGACTGCAATTAGGAGTCCAATTATTACCTAAAAAATTAGTGGTATACCTTGGAGGAAAGCAGTCTACATTTTTCAACTACAGTGTTCATGATGAGCAATGGCACTCATTTGCCATTACTATTAGAAATCAAGTTGTCTCAATGTTTGTTGAGTGTGGCAACAAATATTTTAGCAAAGAGACTCTTTCGGAAGTTCAGACCTTTGATTCTAACAGTGTGTTTACCTTAGGAAGTATGAATAATAATTCTGTCCATTTTGAAGGAATAATATGTCAGTTGGATATTATTCCTTCTGTAGAAGCATCTGCAAACTATTGCAGATATATGAAACAGAAGTGTCACCCTGGGATAAGCCTTCCTCATACAACTGTGGTACCAGCTAAGATACCAGAAAACTCTCTCTTATCCAAACAATTTGGTGAAAAAGTACTGTCAGAGGACACATTTACTGAAGGCAAAAATGATCCAAATATCATAAACAATGAATCTGCAATAGTGTATAAACAACAAGAACACCAGATATCAAGATCTCAGTTAACTTCTCTTCATTCAGGGCATCTCTCTGCTGTGGATCTTGTGAACCATGGGATTCAGGACAAAGAAATGATCACCGAGGAACATACTCAGACAAATTTAAGCCTCTCAGTTACCCATCATCTCCTCAGTGAGGCAAGAACAAATAGCAGTGAGAAATTTGGTTCTCTCTTAAATGTGACCAGCAATATAACACAATATAATGATAGAGTAACTGGCCTGTCGCTCTTTAAGAAGATACCATCTATTCTTCCACAAAGAAAACAAGATGTGTTTACTAATCTCAAGAAGGCCATCAGAGCAAGTCTACATACTAATGAACTCATGGAACTGCAACATATTTTAAATACAACCTTATACAAAGTGACAGATGAGCCATCTGTGGATAATCACCTTGATTTAAGGAAGGAGGGTGAATTCAATCCTGATGCTACTTATCCCAGCGAAAATAGCTATGAAACTGAGCTTTATGATTATTATTATTTTGAGGACCTTAATACAATGCTCGAAATGGAGAATCTAAGAGGGCCAAAAGGGGACACTGGACCTCCCGTAAGTCGTTGTTGTTGTTTATGTCTTAATGCACTAACTTACTATACGTTTCAAAAGGAATTCTCTAAATTGAACAATAAAGAACAGATCAGATCTATCTCAGAAATGTATCTTGGCAACAGTGATAGAATTTATGGTTGCTATAACACATCCAATCAGACTGTAACCCTAACTCAAATAATATACTTTTTAAGGGGGACTGGGAGGAGGTTATTGCCAGGCTGAAGAGGTTACTTAATTCTGGTAAAGTGGTGAGTAAGCTACATGTTTTTCTTGTTCAGTTGAAATTCAACCAGTAATTCAACCGCTAAATATAGATCAGTATTCTGCATTTAAGAAAACATAGGCTTATGCAGAAGCATGTTTAGAGAAGGGTATAAAAGTTGTGGTAGATTAGATACATCAATTAAATAGCCTTTCAGTACAGTAGTATCCAATGAATTAAAATAGAGTGCAAAATTTATTGTAGATCAATATAAATTTTGTAGTGAATCATAGGAAAACCAAACTCTTACCTTACCATTCTAAGTGAAATATTTTAATTTCCATGAAGAGCAACATATTTCATTTAATCTTTAATGATATAGCCAATTTATATTTATGGGTGAATAAAAGCTTCAGCTACCTAATACAAGAATTAAACTGTCAGCCTCTTGGTTCATTCAGTGGAAAATTCACTGAAGTCCCCTACTTATGTATAAACAAAACTATGAGAAAATACACTGATTTTTTGAGCTCTGAAATTCTTTTGTTGTGTGAGTGCAATTATGGATATACCTTTGAAAAAATTTTTAAATAATTTTAAACTCATTTAAAGCTATTTAAAATCATGACATTAGAAACATTATGGTTTTGCCTTTTATAATTGCATACCTTAAATAATTAACCTATATGTTTTTAGAAATTAATTATTTTAACTGCAAGAAGACTAAATATACCTTAAAGTATTTCCTTATTTGATGAAAATAAAATTTGTCATTGGTTTGGTTTTAGAAACCATAGAATGTGGAATGAGAGATGATACCACTTGCTTAGCTTATATTTCCTTTGTGGTTATTACTCAAAGGGATTTTTTTAGATATTGAGAAACTCTTATTAGAATGAATGTTTAAATATTTAAAAATAAAATCTGAAGAATAGATTATTACAGAGAAATAAACTTTCTACCTATGTCAACTAATTATCAACATATTAGGAATAAAACTCGGCTACTGGGTAGATCATATTAAACAAATAGTTATGGAAAGTATTTATGGAAAATAATATGATGAGATGACATTAATCTCTTCTAGAAAACCAAAAGTAGTCATTTCAGTATTGGTAGGTGAAACAATAATATTCAACAAAAATTTACTTAGTGTCTGTTATGGGCAGAGCAGGAACACTTAGTATGTATGACACAGTCATTGATCAGAAAGAGCTTGCATTCAATAACAGGGATACAAGAAGTACATTTATAACTATATCTCATGGTAAAGTAAGACAAATGCCACTGAGAGATAGATACAAACTAAGTCTGTGTTGTACAAATATTCAAAGGTAAGAAAGATATTTTTTGAAGAGACCTCTATGAAAGATCACTTAAGGCTGAGCTGTTCAGTTGGGTTCTTGTGGACAAAGTTAGTTATAACTTAGGCCTCAAAGAATGGATACTATTTTGGTATACTTTTTCTATATATAGGAAAAACAGCATGATAGCTATCACTTATTGAGTTTTTACCTTGTGACAGATACTCTACCATGCCCTCTACATTCTTTATTTTAGAAGAACTTTGTGAGGTTGGTATTATTATCCTTATTTTTCAGGTGAACAAACTGATGTTCAGAGAAGTTAATATACTTGTCCATAACCATATTACTGATAAATGATAGAGCCAGAATTTGGAGCCAGGTTTTCTACCTCTAAAGCTTAAACTCTTTCACACTGTTAGGCTGAATAATGCTAGGCAAATATAAGACCCAAGCTAAATGTCAGGTTATAGTCTTAATTGTCAAACTGATAGTTCTAACTTTAGCTTGTTTTTGGTGGGGGAATTTTGTAGGTTTTTAGGCAGATATATTAATGGGAAATTTAGTCTGATAACAGTGCCCAGACAGGCAGTCCCTGTTATCTTGATGTTACCAGACTAGCACATTATCTAGGATGACACCAGTGAAAAAGCAAAGGAAAAGTAGGATTCAGGAGATATTTTAAAGGAGGGTTTGGTAGAACTAACTGGACCTAGAGCCCAAACCAAAAAAAAAAAAAAAAAAAAAAGAGAGAGAGAGAGACAAAGAGAATCAAAGACAACTCTAGTTGTAAGCCTGTGAATTGAGAGAATGGTAATACCATTACTAAAAACAATAATTAAGAAAGGAAGTTGATTTTAGGAGAAGAAACCACATTAAAACATTTAATGTACTATTGGCAATTCAGTAAGCTATTGGGAAAGTTGAAGAAGCTGAAGTGAAAAAGAGGGGTCATTAGGGGATATAGATTTGGGAGTCTTCCCGTCAACATTGTAATTGAAACTGTAGGGTTGGGTAACTTTCAAGGGAAGGAGTTGGGCATAAAGTTAAGATCCAAAAATATTTACTTTGAGGTTATAGAAGAAAAAAATCAGAAATGTGATGAAGTAGTCAGAGATATGGGAGCAAAGACTATAGTACACTATCACAAAAGCCAAAGAAGAGAGTTTTGAGAAGAAATTGATCAGCAGTGCTTAAAGCTAGAGAAGTCAAAGAAGATGAGGACTTACTGAGGAAAAGTGGAAGAAATCCATTACATTTTCTGATGGGAAAGTAATTGTTCAGCTTCGAGGATCTTCAGCATAGTGTAGAAGTCTAAAGATAAATTTAGAAAGCTTATAGGAGATTGAATGGTGATGAAATGATGAACTTTGTAGAGACTGTTCCACTGCTTCTCAAAGTAGACTTTACTGTGTGAAGTCTGAGGGCAGCCTGATGTTTTATACTTGTAGTTGATTTTATTCCTCTGTATCCTCATGCAGTTCTTTTGTTATCATTGAGATTCATTAAACCTAGTAGGTTCTAGTATCAGCTTTTTCTGGTGCTCTTTTTATCTGAAGATTGTTTTTATTCTATTATAGAAAAGTCTCCTTTTATATTCTCAAGTGTTTTTCTTTTTCATTTTTAATGTTCTTCTCCAGGCATACCAATATGTATATGTTGAATATCCTTTGTGATCAAAGTATTTATTATCTCTCTATAATCTTGCCTCTCTGATTGCTCTTTTACATTTCATTTTGTGTTAATTCAGTTATCCTGCATCCCTATTCCTTTACTGATTTTTCAGTTATATTTCATCAGTTTTTATTGCTTTTGACATGACTTTCATCTATAAAGGTTCCTTTTTTGCTCTTTCATATAAGCTCTTGCTCTTTCATGTAAGCTCTTTTGGTTCACATTTCATTAACTTAGTTGTTATTTTTGTATTTTGTAACTCTTCTTTGAGCTCTCTTTTGATAGAAAATTGGCATTTTGAAGTTTTTTGAATCTATAGTTAATTATATGACTGAAGTTTTTTTTCTCTGTTGCATAGAGTAATTCTTCTTGTAAATAATTTTCATCTACTTTTAATTTGTTTCTGTCCTCACACTTCCCCCTCTCCTCAATATCCATAAATAGGTCCATTGCAGGTTTCTTTCTGGTTATTACTCATTTTTTTTAAAGAAACACAACTCTATCTGGGCCACTATTTGTTTTAAAGTAGTATAGGTAAAGGCAAAGAGAAGTAAAATGGAGTGGTACACAGATTCAAATTTAGATTGCTGCCTCAAACACCATTTACCATATTTATTTTGTCTTCTAACCAGAGATGTAGCTCCTCTCATTTTCATGTAGAGTATGCTATGAAGCCCTTTATATCACAGGCTCTATAGTGATAGCGCCTGTGACCTTCTCATTTCCTTAAACTTTATCACTGTAGTCAAAGGATTGTTGGAGTAAACTTTCAGGACTAATATTCTTTTTACTATCTGTAGCCTGATCAAGGTTTGAGGTCCAAGGAGGTTTTTTGTTTTTCGTTTTGGTCATCTCTCAACATCTTTTTTTACTCCAAAGTTCCTCAGTATTTGGAAGGTAATCTTCATATTTTGCAGTTTGTGGTTGTGGTTCTTTCCTTGCTTCATTGGAGATGATGTTTTCTTCTTTTGGTGTTTTTTGTTGTTTTCAGTGGGTTTGAAGGGAGGAAAGGTAGTTTATTAAAAATGTTCTTTCTGCTGTCTTTTATATAAATTTTCTAATGATATTTTTAAAAACAAATCAGATCATGTCAGTTATCTACTTAAACTCTTCAGTGGCAGAAAAATAAATCGCTTACAATAAACTAAAAACTCTTTATCATAACCCGTGCAACCATAAATGGTCTGTCCCCTGCTTACCTGAGCAACGGCATCTCTTGTGCCACTTTGTCTTACTCTCACTATAAGCTTTCTTTTCGATCTTCAGTAAGACTATAACTTTTTGTTTTGTTTTGCTCACGATCTCATTTACTTACTATTTTTGGGGATTTTATTTTCCCTTCTTTTCTAACTCCTATTCATCTTTTAGATCTAATTTAACACTTCTTCCAAGAACCTTTCTCTGATACAGTGTAAATTAGGTTCACTGTGTCAATCTCACTCTTGTTTCTTGTTTTTTTTCCTCTTCATTTCATTAAGTAAAATGTATAATTATGTGTTTATGTGTTAACGTGTGTCTTTTTGTCTAGACTGTAAGCTCAGGAGAGCTTGATGTTTACTGTTTATTGAGTGGTGAATGAATGAATGAGTGAATGAATTTTAAAAGGTATTTTAGATGCAGGACTTCTAAGATTAATTTACCAGGCATTATTATCTCTTATACATGTTGGTCTAGTGAATACATTTATTATATGCTTTAGTATATATATTACCTAGTAATAACAATATTATAACTAATATCAAGTGTTCTCTGTGCCTCATACATAACTTTAAAAAATAGATTACTCTATAGTTTACTGGTTAACTACTATATATCTGACATAGTGACAGATATTTTTCTTTTAATTGAATTATACTTTCTTTTAATAATCAGTAATCTGAAAGTTAAAGTGCCCTTTCTAGTACTTATTTATAGAAAATAATTTATTCTCTGAAAAATTATGCCATATAAAATTACTTTGCTTCTGTCATTTCTAGAAAATGCCTATTAATAATCTCTTTTTGAATATTTGGAAATGCAAAATTGTGTAGACAGTTTAATTTAATTTTTATTAGTGTTTATTAAACTACTCAAATATTTAAATCAATATAAATATACTTTCTTTTTTCCCCAGTAGCTGTGGTATTAACTGTGATATTAATTGTCCTTTCAATGTGAATAGAATAGTGTTTTTTTTTTTGTCAGAAAGTAGTGTGATAAGGCAATAAACCAAATCAAACCTTTGTTTTAATTTTGCATTTAGTTTTTCATTTTTAGTTCTTACTATTTGGTACATCAATTCAAATCAACAATTGTTAACTGCTGATTATAACAGCAAAACTAGAACTAACTTAAAAAGAATTTTAGTGTTTTTTAAAATGTGAAAGTCAATTTTTAATGCTTTAGTTATATAATAATAGCTATTAAAATATTTGAATGTTTATGGGAGGAGAATTCCTTCAGTTTGGGGTCAAAGAGAAATAATACTTCTCTTTCAACATTATGAAATGCATTGAAAGGTCTTTATCAAGTTAGGGGTAGGAGAAGGAAAAAGTAAAATTAAAGGAAAATGGACAGTTTAAAATATATAAAGAGCATAAGAAAATTGCAAAATGATTAATATCAATAAAGGAGAACATTTCAAAGAGAAAAATGCTACATAAAAATGAGGCTCATTAGGTTATACTCCTTAATAATGATAAGAATAGCATTTGAGTCTTGTATCTAATTTCAAAGTTTGTACTATTTTTATTGCAATAATGAATGAATATTTATAAAACAGAATGTGTGTATGCTCTATAGACACCAAGAATAATGCTGTATAGAGTGCTCAGTAACAATTAAATGAATGAACAGATGAATTAATAAATATGTAATAAATATCCCAAATTAACATTTATTTTTTCACACTTGATTGTCAGAGTAAATGTAAAAGATGACCTAAGGCATTATATGAAGAAGCAAAGAAGTAGTTTTCTATTTTTATTTGATATATTTAATAAACAATATTTAAGAACTGAGAACACTTTAAAAACTGATCAGTTTTTGCTTTCATACTTTGTTTTACAAACCATTGAACTCCATTAGTGACCTTCTAGTATGGTGCATTTTTTCTAAGGCAGATTTATTACTGAATATACTAGAAGGATCTCATTGTAACAGTTCAACACATTACACATATCTTTGGCATAAGTCTTTTTTAAAAGAACATAAAATGGTCAGTGCTTTAATTTGTCGAGGCAAGTCTTGAAATATGTTTGAAAAAAACCTCTTATTATTGTTCTCAAAACCCTAAATTGAATTTTTCCTTTAGTAGTAAGAGTAAATTTAGGTAAAAATCACCCACAAAACTACTAGTTATGGTCCCTGTAAAAACCAGATTCAGTGCCTGTAACCATAAGTCATAGACTTCCTGCTGCCATTTCTGGCCTGATTGAAGAGTTGAGTTTCAACTCTCACCTCTGCTGATTAGGGTGAGGGGATCCATGTTACTTTAAAATCATCAGCTGGTAACTGGAGACTGAAAAAAAGCTCTGGAGTGAGAATCTTAATAAGACTTGTGAAAAAAAGATGTGTCTATTATCATGCCTAATATCTTGTCATTTGTTTTTCAAGGGTCCACCTGGTCCAGCAGGCATACCAGGTCCATCAGGAAAGAGAGGTCCACGGGTGAGTAGATGGGTTACATTCCCCACTTGCTGTTAGAATTAGTAAGTTTCCAGTACATTTTTTTAGTATTGTACAATATGTACTTTCTTTGGAAATCTGCCTGGTTCTTCTAACTTGGCCGTACCTTTGCCAATTCAAGAGAAGCTTAGGAACACGTGCAGCTTGTTTATGTGCATATAAACACCCAGTGAAAGCATTCTCTGTAAACATTCTGAAGAAGATTAGCAAATTTGTAGATTAGTGGCTGTTATGGTGCTACTTGTAACATTATTCTTTCTTATGAAGTGATATCATCTGTAGTTGATAGTCCAAGGTGGGGTTCATTTGCTTTGGGAAATAAGGAGGAGTGGGCTGCTTTAAAGTAGTGCATTCTTGGATTACATAGTGGAAAATACTGAAGCTATTGATGAGAAAATATTTGTCCTGAGGAAAAAAGCTGCCTTAGGGATAAGCAGTAGTTTCTCACATTGCACAAGTCCAGTAAAAAAATTTATTGCTGTATTTGAATTTGTTTTTTTTCAAACCAAAAAAATGAATGTGGACTTTTACTATCTGAAATTTTTCAAAGATCTAGAAAAAGAATTATGATTGTGCGTGTTATTAAAACAAATGCATATACCATACCATATATAATTCACTTTCTTTCAATCTTGATTTTTATTTATCCTATAAACAATATAAAAATCACCCTAAAACGTTATTTTAAGTTGACTCTATTCACATCAAACTCTTGTCCACATGAGGGCTATAATGAGTGCTGACTGTGCTCTCTCTGTTATTGAGTATTTCTTTCATTTCTCAACACTTGATGACCTGTCAAATTCCTCCCAGGAGAGTAAACCTGGCTCACTCTCCTCTAGCCTCCAAACCATTCCATCCTCCCTCTCTGTCAGGAGATATTAGATCCTACTTTTCCAAGAGACTGAGTCTATCTTTGCTCTAATTCGTTCTTTACTACTAAAGCTTTTCTCATATAGCATGACCTTCAGTTTTTGATTCTCCATCTATTTTCATGATGCAGCAGCTTCCTTCTCTAATTTCCAATTGTTTCTTCATTTATTTGTCCAATCCTCCATCATTTAAGGAAGGAACAATATTTCTCTTCTCAAGGCTAATGATTATATTTGTGTTCCTAATTTTATCTTCATTCAACTATTTAACTTAAAACTTACAACTTTGCATTTCTTCTGTCCCTAGATTTTATCTCATTTGGCAATGCGCAACAGATTATCTTTGTTTTTAAAAATTTCAAAGTTTCATCAATGTTAATTTTTCCTAAAGTTACTGTCTTGGCTCACTCTTGTGCTACTGAGCTTTGTGAAATAATATTCATTGCTCTAAAATCTACAACAACTCATTTGTTAATCTCCACACATTTTTCCATATACTTTATCAAAATTTATTTTTTGCAGGTTACAAAATGACATATGTCATAAAATCTTTTTTTTAGTGTTAATCTTGCTCGATACACCTTCAATATTTGCATTGCTGACACACTTCCTTTCTGAAACACAATGCTCTATTAATTCAGAATTGAAAAGACAGATAAATAAATATTAACTGTATGTTATATGTTAATATTGAGGTATGATTGAAAAGCACAGAGGTAGGTACCCAACCCAAATGAATATAGGTGGTTAGAGACTTGGAAGGCCTTCTAGAGGTGAATCTTAGTTCCTCTACTTGCAGGTTGTGTGAGCTGAAGTTTCCTCATGGGTAAGGAGGAATAAATGTAACTGCCTTTCAGGATTCTCATAAGGATTAATAATAAAAATTATAGAGCATTAACACAGTTATTTGCACATAGTTAATAGTAAATAGAAGCAGTTATTGATTTCAAATTGACAAATATTTCAGTGGCTAATATGTGTTAAGTACACTAGTAACACTAAACAGAGTCTCTTTTCAAGGAATTTATAATCCTGGAACTAAACATCAAATGTCATAAAGTAGTTAAAATAGCAATAAAATTTTTAAATAACAGATTAGAACAGTATAAGAAAAGGCAACGTACAATTAATTGCAAATGAATTTTTCATTCAATGATTTCTACCGAAGTTAGTAGAAAAGAGAAATCATTCACGCTGGTGTATCCATGATTTAACAATGAGCTGAGAGCTCAGTTGACACCTGAAGAATGATTTGGGTGGGGATAGGGGCAAGGTTAAACAAAGTAAGTCTTTAAAGCATACATACTAGCATAAACAAAAACCCAAGTGCAGAAAGGTTTAATGTATTCAGAGGAAAGTAACTAAACAATTACACTTTTTTTATCTTTAATCTTCTTACTGTGTGCAGCTTTTGGAAGTAGCACTAAGCAATACGGCTGGAGATAGGGGTGGTAAATAAGGGAGTTAAACAAATGCTCAGAGGCAATTGTTTTGAAGCAAAAGATGGAAACTACAGTTCTCTATAATCAGAAAAGTTCTCTTTTTTTAACTAAAATATGCAAAATCTCATAAAAGATAAAGAACTTTGTAAAAAAAGATATTAATTTTAATGAAATTATAATTTGTATTTATCTGAATATTATAAACACTGTCTGTTATTTGTATCTAGATCTATTCTAAGAATTATCTGACTTTTTTCTCTTTACAGGGCATACCAGGGCCACATGGAAACCCTGGGTTACCTGGATTACCAGGTCCAAAGGTGAGTGATTACTAGTGAGTATCACATGATTTTCCTGATGTTATTTAAAAAGGTCATCTTGCCACTTGCACAAGAAATCATCTGTCCATTTTGAAAGTGGGGGTGGGGGGTGTGGGGAGGGAGCGGTTACCTGAATATAAGAAAGAGCAAGTTAAGGCAATTGCAAGTTTGAAAAAGTTTAAATGAAATGGGAATTGCAGCTCATTATGGAACCTTTTTATAAACATATTCGAGCTAATGTGCTTTTAAAAATTGTTACAACAAAAAGATATTTCGTAAATTAAATGATATGAAGCACATGTAGTACTTGATAAAATGCTTGTATACAGTTAGCACTTAAGAAAATGATATTTCCCTTTTTCTTGGTGTAGCTACTTATTGAGGTGACTAGGTCAATTAGAAATGCAATTTTTCCGGAAATTACCACATTTATTATTTGTTAATAATAATAAAAAAACAGTCTCATGGCTCTATGAATGAAAATGCCTTAAGATAGTATAGAACTATGTTCTATTTATAAGGCTATTTTAAAGTTTATAAGGCTTTTACCATGTTCCTCTAAAATGATGTGGCTCAAACCCCAAATTATTTCCTGTATGGTGGCCAGCAGCTGAAATTTATGTTCAAAGCTTTCAGCCTTCCAGTTGTTGCTTTCTGCTCAGCTCTTTGGAATCTATCACTTGTCAGAATCAGCCAAGAACTGAAGAGAGTCTATATCCAGATTTTTGGGAAAACTGTCTTTTTTTCTTTCTAGGATTTTCTCCCTCAATTTACAGTCATTATGGTAACCCCATAGTCTCTCTGACACCATTAGCCAAAAGGTCTCCAGCTTTCTGCTTGAATTCTAGCCACTCTGTGAAATCTGGGGAGTGTCTTTAGGAGAAAAGCTGTATAAATGTGTAATAGACTGAGTGTGGTTCCATTCTATCAAGAGTTGAATCCTCTCCAGTGTATTCTATTTTTGGTTTCTCTCTTGTATATTCAAAAAGTTATTTTATATATCTTGTTCTGACTTTATAATTATTATTTGCTGGACATTCATGCTACTCTGCTACTATCTGAACCAGAGGTCTCAAAAATTCCTTTTTGGACATCTCAATTTGAGATGATTATTTTACATTCAAATAGAGATATTAAAAAGATATATGGATTGGGAGTGCAGAGATGTCAAAGCTAAAAATATGCATTTTAGGGTCATCAGTGTATATAATATATATTATATACATATTAAATTTAATATGTATATTTATATATTAAAGCTATAGAACTAATGAGAACACCTATGAGTGAATATAAACAGAGAAGTATCCAAGGACTGAGTGTTGGTATATTAGGAAGAAGACGACGAATTAGCAAAGGGAACTGAGAAAGAATAACCAGTGAGGTAGGATAGTGCTTGGGACAAAAGCCTGAGTAGAGTATGTCCAAGAAAAATGGGAGGAGAGTCAGTCTCCTAGTTAACATAGCAAACTTTCAAGGAGTTTTGCTCTAAAAGGGAATAGTGTAATGAGCAGTAAAGTGAGATGTGGGCTCAAGGAAAGTTGTTTTTTAAGATGGAAGAAAAGACAGTGTGTTTACTTGGTAGTAGCAGTTATCCTGGAGAGAAATAAAAATTAAAATAATGCAGGGAAGACAGCGCACCAATCATATACTGGTGAGAGAGAATTGTGGATTTGGTTATGAAGGCAAAGGATTTTGGAACAGATTTAAGTGAGGAGTAGATTTGGTTCTAAGCTGTGAAAGTTGAAAGCAAAAGCACCAGTTGAGAATGAAGAGGGAATTTATGAAATAATCATCTATGAAAATGGGAAAGTGAATTTACTAAGACAGTTGATGGTCATACCAAAAAACAAAACAAAACAAAATAAAACAAATCAATATAAGAAGTCATAAATTTAAAGTGAGTTTGTTAGCATGATTGTTTTCTTTTAGTCATATTCAGGGAACAAGGGCAGAATAGTTGGAGAGTTTAGATTTAAGAATTGCCAAGTAAGCTTTTAAAACAGGAAGAAAGAGGCAATGCTGTCATTTATGTACAAAACGGAGTGATTACAAAGTCAGATCCTGGAATTATGCTGGCTAAAGACCAGAAGTCAGACTATAATAGAGGATGAGACAGTGAAAATGTGGTGGGATCACATATTAGCAGTTCCAGTGAGTCAAATAATTGTTATAGTTGTGGGGGCTTAGAATGAGCTAAAAAGATAGAAAGTGTTGGTTAGAAAGTTGAATGCTTAAAAATTGAGATTATGGAGCTTATCTAATTATTAGTGACATGAAGTCAAGAATTTCAAGTGATGCTACCTCAAGATTGTGTCATTTAGTGTTTCTTTTAATGGATTTATTGATTTCCAATATAGGTAATTCATAGTTTGAATTTTTAAATTATGTATTCTTTTTGTTGAAATTTTTTTGTACCATCAATAATTCATTCAAGAGTTGTTCTCTGCCTTTCAAGATGACAATAATCGTAAAATTTATTTTAATAATGATTGTCTTTAGTCTTCTTTTAATACTGACTACTAATATCTTTATAATCCTAAATCTTGCAAGCTAATCTAGGTAGATATTATTATTTCTATTTTACAGAGGAGGAATATCAAGTTAAGATAGATTAACTTATTCAGTCTTTTCACTCCAAGTCCCAACGTTCTTTCTATTATTTGGAGTGGACTCCAATCTGATAAATCAGTTCTAACATGCTAATGGGTCTAGTACCTTAGGGAGTTTCCCTCCTTAGACAGAGGGCCCTCTGGAGATCCAATAACAATCTAAAGGAGCTACTCTCATAATGAGGATTTTAGACTCAATAGCAGATCAGTGTGATAGGTGAGATTTTTAGAATCATTTGAGTAATAAAATATAGGCAGCTTCCTTTCTCTCTTACTCATAATCCAAAGGATATATAGCTCCTTTAACAAAAGTCAGATAAAGATTAAGTAGAAGTCAGTATGAAGGTTAAAGTCAATTATGATTAATTAATAAACATTATTATATTCAAGGATAATTTGAAAAGCCAATCAGGTATGACTAAAAGTGTCTCAGGAATCATAGAATTAATACAAAATGAAAGAGAAAATAAGAGATTTTAGAGTATTCTCTTTCAATGTAGAGAATTATACCCTACTTCTTTGACATTTTGGGTAAAGTTAGAATGTTCAGTAATCTCTGCTTCATCCATTTTATACTATGATCAATCCACAGCTGGCCAAGTTAAAAGCATTTTCTTTATGTTGATCTGCAATTCTGGTTTTAGAACATGAGTTGATCAATTAACTTAAACCTATTTGTATGGGAATAAAAAAGATTTAAATATACTTCTATAAATTTGTTGTCCAGATGTATAAAGCTTGCAAATAAGAAAAAGCTTTGTCTTTAATTTTTATTGCTTGATTACTTTTCCCTACTTTTTAATATTTTATTGGAAGATGAAATGTCAAGTTAGTGGAATATATTTAAAAAGCTAAAAGATAACACTAAGAAAGTTGGTAAATAATAGAAAATTCATACAGAACCTAAAAAGTAGAGTTTTCAACATGAGATTTGTAAGTAAAATCATTGGCCACAAAGGATTTTTTTAATATTCAAATTTTTCAAGGGCTGTAATTTCTTAAACTTTAAAAAAATTCTTTGTAAATATTACCTCAAATCAACTGGTTAGGCATTATAATGCAAGTTTAAAATATGTTATAACCAATAAATATTTTATTTAATAGACATTGTGATATGAGAAAGAAAATTGACCTGTTTTGCCAGTAATTTTCTAAGCAATATCAATTCAATTAACCTTTCTAGACCTCATTGCTTCTTTATCTATAAAATGTGATTTACTCAGTAAACTGTCATATCTCTTACAAGGTCTAAGTATATTATCTTTTTGTTCTTACATGAGGAGTTGGTTTTTAAAATTTGAGATATTGCTAAAGCCATTTTCCAGGTCCCATAATTTTGTAACCAATAATCTAAAATTATAGCCTTAGTAATAGAAGTGGCTGTGGAAGGGAAGAAGTCAACCTGAAAAACAACTTTTTTCCTTAAAAGTTTTTTTTTTTGTCTCTAGAATATAAGACTCTTTGCCAATGAAAACTCATTTCTAATTTGCTAAAAGAAAAGACTTACTGGGAACATGAAGGACTTTTCTTTTGTTCTTCCTTCTTTCATCAGTCAGTATTTTTTAGAAGCATACCTGAATATGTGAAAGAAGACATTTCTCCATTTCTCATAGAGCGAAAATACCATTTAGAACTCTCTAGGAATGGAAGATTATTTATTAGTTGAGAGTGAAAATGAAATCAAAGTTTAAATTATAAAGAATCTCAATTGTGGCCTCTTTATGAAGTATGAAATAGGTAGGAAAGGAGATACTTTGCTGGTATGCATAATGAGAAAGATTACTTTAATATTGTACCAAAAAACCTTGGTTTAAACCTAATGTCATATTTCTCTTGAAATGTAAAAGATAAAGATTCTCAAAGCATGAAAAGTATATTTATAGAAGAATAAAAATAAATTTGGTAATTAGAGAGATTTTTTGGTTTATTTTTTATTATAAAAGTGATGCAGGTACATTGCAAGATACTGGAAAATATTTAAACTTGGAATGATATTTTAAAATTTTGAGGATTAATACAAGCATATTTCTTTTGCTAAAAGTAATTAGTTTTCCAATGCTAAAATAGGAATTATGATTCAATATGTCACAAAAACAGAAAAGTTACTAGAACTTATATATAGGTCCCTTAAAGACAGATATTTCAATAGTAGTATAACTTTATTAGATTAAAAAACCCAACTATGTCTGGGGAATTTCTAGGAATCTTTTCAACATTTAAAAATAAGGCTAAAAAGAATACATGAAAAAGTAAAAAAATCTATGTCCATCACAATTTAAAATAATTTTACTTAATACTATATAGTGTTTATAATATGTGATGATGCATGCAACTGAAGAAGTATGAATTTGTGCTTCACTAAGTGTTTTATAACTGTTTTATCTAGGGCCCCAAAGGAGATCCAGGGTTTTCCCCAGGTCAAGCTGTTTCTGGAACAAAGGTAATTTTTTTTTTGTCCAAGAAATAAAATCATAGTGATGTATTGCAAGAATTTATAAATCATTTTTATCTTTTTTTAAATGTAGATTTTACTTAATTTCAAATAGAGAAGATAGAGAACTATTGGATTTTAATGAAATTGAAAAAATATTTGAAAGATTAAGTAAATGATACCATCAGCTTATCAGTTTAACTCTTACCATTAATTTTATTTAGTGTCTACTCTGACCTGCCAATTAGGGAGGATGGGGAAGAATTATATACGGTCCTAATCTCAAAAATTTTGCTGTTAATATGAATGCACATAATAATTACATAGATTTTAATCCATGTTACACTTTTTTTTAAAGGATAGTTCCAAATATTTTATCTTTGTTTAAGTTCCACAGTAATTTCAGTTGAGAAAATAGAATTCATAAAATTTAAATGACTCATTACATGAATACTAAGTGGCAGAATTAAATATCTAATTTTTCTGGCTTTTAATCCAGTATGCTTTTCATTTTATCACAATGCTCTCAACTAACTCTCGCTCCCTTTCTCTCTCTCTCTCTCTCTCTCCCTCTCGTAAAAAGAAACTAATCTTTTAAAGATAGCAACAACATTTTTATTAGGAATAGGATATTGTTTTCCAGCAAAGATGAATACAAATAGAGTATTTAGTATATATCTGGGAAGCTTTATTTAGACAAGCACTTGATGAATGTGATAAAATTGCAGGATGTTTTTGTTTATGTGGTATATATTCACAGACTTTAAATCTGTGAATAATTATGGTGGTTCCTGGATTGAAAACTGATCTTTTAATTGACTTATTGAAATTCTTGGAAACTTAAAAAAAAATCATACTATATTAATGGACTTTACAGATATTACATTAACAAATAAAACAAAATTAATTTAAAATCTGAAGAATTTTATTGCTGTGATGGAACTGAGTTTACTAAATTAAAATAATATAGGAAAGAAATGGAAGTTTATTATTAGGAACACAATATTTTCATTGGTCCCTTAATTGTTAAAAGGGAAAAATTCCTACAATCTGAGAAACATAAATGCCATTTTTTAACTCTTCTCCTGTTTGACCTGAGGTAACTTGTAGATCACAGTCCTAACCTTATCCTGAAAGTTTGCCATGAAATAGCTTGCTTTTATTATTATTTTAGCATTTACTCTAGTGTATTGATAATCTTTGGAAACAAATGGCATCATTCTATTTATAGCATTCTGTTTTTAGTGGTTTGATCGTCAAAAATGTCAAATCCTAGAAAATGCAGAATTCCTACGCTAGCTGCCCTTTTTTTTTCTAAATGGAAAAAGGATTAAAATATCTAAAGATAAGACAATTAATTTCTTACTTAAGATATAGACATTAGAGGCCCACTCTGTTTCAGTGACTGCTTTAAATAAACTCCCCAAATAAAATATTCACATTTATATCAAATGCTTGGTTTTATCTTTCCTTGAGGTTTCTCTGTACAAAATATAGGGTGGTGCAGAATGTGTATGGTATCTGTTTAAATATAGAGTGATTCAACCTGGAAGTTGAGGTTTGGAAGCATGTCAGTCCTTTTTTACTTATATACTAATTGTGGTTAATATTATTTATATACTAATTGTGGTTAATATTATACAGCAGAAATGAAGTAAGATATAGTATTCAATAGCACGTTGCTATTGAGCTTTAAGTGAAATCCAACTTAAATTGAGAGATATATTTCTAAATGGTAAAATTTAAAAAGAATTTATTAGAAATTATATTTATATTAAATTGGGTTCAAATATAAGGAGGAGAGAGGATATTAGTTATATCCATACAATATGAATACAAATAAAATACAGATATTAAATTGGTGGGAGTATAGGGGGATTGGGAAACAACTGAATTGTTTTTAACCATTTAGCCATTTTTATAATAAATATACGGTCAAAGCAATGCAGAGGCTAGTCCTTTGACATGTAATATCAACTAAGTAACATCTCTCATAGAACATACATAAGGGTTTAAGTCCTTTCTGGACCTCAGAAGCAAGCAAAGTTAACATCATAGTGATAATTCTTATTTTCCCATAAAACAAGTGAAATATTATGATTATTATTATTTTCAGATGGAAGAAGTTTGAATGGATATCAAAGAATCTACTTGCGATTAGAGCTAGTGCAAGAAGACACTCTCCTATTTCCTAGTACAGTTTTCTTTTTCCTCTATCAGGGTAATAAATGTAAAAAGAAAGAAAATTGTATAAATCAGTCACCCCATAGCAAATGGAAGCCATCTTAATAAAACATTGAGAAGACACATTAAAATGGCTATTACAACAAATGAAAAAGGCCTGCATTGTTAATCATCAGAAACATCCTTTTCTCCTGTGATCGTTTGATGACACATTAGATAATACACTAAAAATGAAACACAGCATAAACAAGCACTAAGGAGTTTAAAGGTTATTACCTAAGTACTCTTTTCCTTTCAAACACAATTTTTTTAATGCCCAATAAATTTGGAAATAGAGAAAGGAAGGTAGGTAAAGACAAAACGCACATAAACAGGTTTAAGATTATCCCTCATTCTTTTTTGACATGTTTTCTTCCCCTGTCAATTCACACAGTCTCTTCCGAGTCTCCCTTTGTCACTTCTACCTGCCAAAGACACGCCTTCCATCTCACCGTACTTTCTCCTTCCTACCCCAAGATGGGCAGCTTTGCAGTCCTCATCAGAGTTGGAGGAAGGAGTAACAGATGGGTCTAATCGGGGAAGCTAGGTCTGTTGAGCCAAGCACATGGCCCTCCAAATAACTTTTTAACTGTAGTTTTGCCCCAGTGGTTCGTTTGCACAGCAGAAAGCACCAGAAAGCACCAGAAAGCACCAGAAAGCAGTAGCCCCGGAAGCGGAAGTGCCTCTTTACATGTGCACTAAGTGGACCCAGTCAGGGTCCCTACAGCCCTGCCTCGAGGTTCCGCTTGTGAAGCCCCTCGAACTGTAGATTTGCACTGAAAAGAGCAGCCTGGAGCCTTCCACAGCTCCACATGAAGCGCTTGCCAAGCTTTAAATGCCTTCACTTTCTTAAAACGTAGTAAACTTTGGAATGGTGGGAATTGGGGGAGTAAGGGCATTCCTAGAGAAAAGAACATCAGAGAAAACAGGAGCAGGGCCATGGAGGTGGGAAAGCACATTCCAGACATTCAGTACTGGACGAGACCTTTTCAGAAAAGGTCTCAAAAGGTCTCAGAAAGGAGGTGGAACTTGAGCCGGTTTGTGAAGATCAGAAATATATGTTGTAAGATATTGATGTCCAAGATGAACTCCTGCAGCAGAAAATTCTAATTTTCAATCCTCTTTCATAACATTAAACTTCTATTTTGTTTATAGGGTGACCCAGGCCTTTCTGGATTAATGGGTCCCCCTGGTACACAAGGTGATAAGGTAAGATGTAGTTCCGTTTTGACATAATTGGGTGCCATATGGATCGGCAGCGCTTCAGTTCCTAAGATCTCATTTTGAAGTTGAGTCCAAAGCCAATATTTTACATTTTTTTCTCAGTAATAAGAAATTGAATGACTTTCTAATCCAGGAGAGTGATGTCCACAAATGGTAGAGTTTTACTAAAGGAAAAGAAATCCTTTAGTTAATGATGAGAAAGTCACTGACAGAATATTGAAGTTTTTCACTTCCTCCCACCTTTCTCCCTCCCTCTCTCCTTCCCACCCTCTCTCTTTCTCTCTCATTATATTAAGGAAATAACAGACTTTTGAAACTTTGAAGTCACTTTTTAAGTTTTATATGTCCAAAGTGAGGTATACTTGGTTTTAGGTAATACAGTTGGCTTTTTTTAAGGGGTTCTCATTTTATTATGAAATAGTAATTTATGCCATAATTTATTTATATATATCTTG
Organism: Macroglossus sobrinus; assembly: GCA_004027375.1. Classification (NCBI taxonomy): domain Eukaryota; kingdom Metazoa; phylum Chordata; class Mammalia; order Chiroptera; family Pteropodidae; genus Macroglossus; species Macroglossus sobrinus. The sequence continues at coordinate 254,391 of PVKZ01000598.1, forward strand.
AAGGTTAGAGTGGAAGTGAGGATTGGGGATAGCAACTAAAACACCGTACTTGTATGCATATGACTAGGCTTTTTCTGAGATAAAAAGGAATACTAACACAGCTGCTATAATTATTTCATAAAATATATTGTGTAGTTTCTTGGATTAACACAAGTGTAAATTCTCCTCTGTATATTCAGTTTGTTTTTTCCCAAAACTGAATTATTGATTCTCTACAGGGCATAAGAAAGACAGAAAATTTCTCTCTATAGTATTAAAGGCTTCAGAATATTGGAGGGGGGTGTTTGATGTGATATGGATGTCTAAATACATATAATAATTAGCTGTATTGGTATTTTAATGTGTCATATTTTTTCCCTCTTGGGAGATTTAGGTTGGAGGTGGTAGTCAGGCTCTAATTGCTTGATTCAAATCTCATCTGCCATTTTGTAAGTCCCATAGACCTTGAGTAGGTTGCTTGACCTCTCTAAGCTTCAGTTGCCTCATCTTCAAAATGTGAAGGTAATACTCCCCACTGCATAGGGAGTTCCTGGAAATGTGGAATGAGATAATCCATGATACTACAATGTCCAACTATAGCAAGCCCGTAATAAATGTTAACCATCAGCTATTTATCTGGTTTGGAAAGGATTCTGACCTTGTTTGCTTTTCTTCATAACCCCTACTAAAGGGCTGCATCGTGAAATGATGAAAAATGTTGTGATCTCATGGAGTATTTTTCCTCCCATGACCAAACCACACCATTATTCTTATGGTCTTCAGACTAGTCTTCATCCTAGATGGTACTTAGAATCTGATAACTCCTTTGAGGTTATTGGTTGCTCCCACGGGAACATGAAAGTGCAGTGTGATCATTTCTAACAGGATTGGTCTTAATATACAGTCATGAGTTTGTTTGATTAATGTTACTTAGCATACCTCTGACCACTAATTATACATGAAGAAACTACTGATGAATAGCATCAAGCAAAGAAAAGCTCATAATATGGAAATCATCTTAATTGTTTTATTTGATATTAAATATACAGCTATTTCTTCCTAAAGAATAACACTGCATCTGAAAGAAAAAAAAACAAACTAATCATTTCTCTCTGAGGTTAGATCATGCCTGTGGATCATGAAACTGGCAATCCAAAAAGAGAAACACTAAGTAAAAGTTGAGTGGTTATTTTGTAGAAAAATATATACAGAAATATTTATAGAGAAATTTTTAAAAGACTGATTTTAACGATTATAGTAGATGAACTTTGAAGTTGTTCTCACTTAAAGCAAAAGATGTTAGCTTCCAAAACCCTGTGTACATATATGGGTCTTGGCCCATCAGTATTTTAAACTATTAAGAAGAATATATTCTTTTTGTCTGTGTTAATCTAGTAAAATGACATAACAGCATTAATTTAAACAAACTGGAACATGGATTATGTATCTTTCATAGACTTATTTTTCTCATATGATTTTTTAAACTTTTAAAATCTGGCTTTTATTGTTAACTAATAGAAATAGATTCTATAGAAGTCGGGGCTCTTGCAGTATTATCAATTATTAGCTATAACTGAATTTTCTCTAGAGGAGGTTTAGTTAAAAGTATTTAGAAACTAAGTTACTTTCTGTTACATGAAGCATCTGTGGTTTATGATAATCTGACAGTACTTCAGAACTGTTGAAATATTTGAGATGATTTTGTAGTTTTTCTGAGAATGTTTTCTCCTTTTTCAGAATGTCTACTAATGGAAACTATATGTATATTTAAAAAAAAAACAAGTACTGCTAGGAAAAGGACATAATGACTCAATCTAAACCTAAACTAATTCTCCATATAGCAGTCTTTGAACAAGTTCCTTTACACTGTATGCATGTCTTATGTTAATATGACTATACAGTAGAAATACATTTCAAATACATTCTGTCATTTATATGAAAGAGGAAAGGACAAGACTGATGATGAAGTAGAATATTCAGGTAAATTATTTTTATGGAATTTACTAATTTTGGTTCATATTTTGAACTGTCTAGATCACTCTGAGTTACTTCCTGCAAACAAGAGCCATGCTCAAAGAACCTAGAATAATGGCTCATATTAGCTACAACCTAGGGACTCCTATTCCTTCATCCTTACAATTCTGCTCCTAGAGTGCTGCCCCTAAAGACAGGAACTTGAGTTATTCATTTTGTAAGTGAAAAGTCTCAGATAAGCCCAGAGACGTTAAGAGAATTGTTCAGGGTCATTCAAAGATCAAGAGATAAAACTTAGAGTGTTGAAACCACTGTGTTATTTTGTATTATGAGAGATGAATAAGGTGCTTGAGCTTTGATTAATAAGAAGTTTATTACATCTTTTTATTAAATTATTTTGAGCTATTATAACTGCTAACATTAATAGTAGCTATTTTATTATATACAATGTTCCAATCTCTCTGCTGAGCCCTATTTCTTTTCATCTTAAAACAACTCATTGAGACTGATACTATGTTCAGTATGTCATAAATTAATTGCAGTATAAGATGGTTAAATCACTGACCCTAGGCCATTCAACTATTTGTTGGCAAAGTTAAGACTCAAATCCAAGCCTGTTTAGCACATGACTGTGCTGTTAATAACTTCAAATACTGCTTCCCCATTAATTAATTAGTTTATTAAGCCAATATTTGTTAGATGTATATTTCTGTATTCTGACTATCTCAAGCATGCAAAAGGAAGTAAAAGTCTGTTTTTCATGAAAGCCAAGGGACTAGATGTCGTTTTGGATGATAAATAGTAATGACTTTATTACTCTTTTTCTCTGGAAGTATCTGGACATATTAAAATTCTTTTAATATAAGCCATACTCAAGTAATCTTTAAAATGGCTGCAAAAACTTGTGTAGAGAACACTGACAACTTTTGAAAACTGTTGAGATAAATAAACAGAAGATTAATATAAAAATGTTCTGAAAACTAGAGGTAATATTGAGACAGAAATAATAAAGCAAATAAATCAGAAGCAGTAATTTTTTTCACACCACTTAACTTTCTGGTTTGCTCCTTTATTTTTTCCTTTTTATCTTCCCCCCTCTTGACTTTTTTTTAATAAAAAACTGCTATTAACATCTTTTAACAGCCAGTGTGTTTCCACATATTGGCTGGTTGCATTATCTCAACTTAGTTATTTTCATATAACTCTTATTTTCCTAGGAACTAAAGTATATTTTCACTTCTCACTAAGTGTCTAAATTTGTGCCAAAAAACAGATAAGTTGGATTCAGAATGCATGCCGAGTTGGATGGAAGACAAGAGTCATAATTCTGAACTTGGGCTCCAGATGGATTTTTAAATTGGTTTTTAATATAGCCAATCAGTTGCTATATTAATATTGAAAGTCTGCTATTTAAAATTGTAAGAACATTAACAGTGATTTCAGTTGAAGCAATTTTCCTAGGATCAGGAGAATAAGTCAGATGGGTATAACTCAGAGTAATTGTGAAATGTGATACACACATTGCAAAACAGATTTTTATAATTAATGTATGGCAATATTTTTCTGAATATCAAAAAATACTAACTACTCTGGTTTTAGTAATAATTATAAAACCGCGGAATTTTTAAATTATTTTAGGAAATATTTACATTACACAGGAGACACACATTATCTTCAAGAAAATTGGAAAGGAAATAATAACTGAAAACATCAAGTGGAATGCATTGCGATTTATCAGTCACTCAAAAACTATACAGATTTTCATAATCTATTTAAAGCAAGGACAGTAGGAAGGAGCTATAATAATACTGAATGTTAATGACAACAACAATTTTTTAAAAATCACAGTTGGCATGAAATCAGTACCTGAACAGAGAAATAAGAACTCTACTCTTCCATAGTTAATTCTTTAGAACAAATTCTCACCTGCCCATTACCTTTGTAAAAATCTGCAGAACTACATTTTATTTGGGCCTAGTCCCCAATCCAAGTGTAGTACTGAAAGTCTAATACAAATACTGCTTAGGGGCTTAGGGGCTTAGGGGCTATGCTGTCACCACTGTTACCATCTGCTCTGCAATCTGGTATTCCCACTAATGGTAGGGGAAGCTGAGAACAAGACAACACAGTGCTGAACTCCCCCACAGGCAAACCAGTGGTTGTCAAAGTGGTATAATTTGTGGGACTTTGAAAACATCCCTGTGTCCAAAGATATTTCCCTCAGCCTAGCTTTTATGATTGACATTCTAGCATTAGCGATAAATGCATTTGGCTAAAAGTATCTTGGTTTCCAGAAATTCTTAAAAAATATTCCATGTCCTCAGAAAATGCTTTATCTTCATGTAGCACCATTTTGAGAATTAGTTTATCATACTGTTTGTCTTCATGAGAATTGAAAAGGATTACAACAAGAATTGATGGAACCAAAGTAAAAACTGAATATTAATTAAATTGAATATTAGTGAGTCAATATTGTGAGGAGTTTGGGACAAAGGTTGATAGCAGTCTGTTTTGTACATGAGGGAGGTATGTTCCAAGAGAAGGGGAGGTGGGTAGAATAGAGAGATTTGTATGATAGTCATCTTCTATATTAAGTCTCTTCAAACTCTCTAATTATCTGGGATCATTCTTCTATTAAATTGTTTACTTATTTATTTATTTTTAAATTAAATTTATTGGGAGTGATATTGGTTAATAAAATTATATAGGTTTTGAGTATACAGTTCAATAATACATCATAAAAATATAGTTAAACTCCTTATTCTTAGGATTTTCTTAGGAAATGTATTGCCTTACCCCAAGAAATGCTTACATTCTCATGGCTGTTGATTTTTACCTCATTCTGAAATCTTAGAATTTTTTTTGGATCAGCTATGACCATCTTATCACTATTTCTCAATTTTGACAAAACTCTCTCTGTTTATTTTGGCCAAAACATGGTTATAGGCCTTTGTAATCCTCAAGGCATTGCTGATATAAGTCCTGTAGTATTTGAAATTTTTATTAGAGACTTGGTATTACTTAATCTATAAACTAATCTTACTACATTATAGAAAATGAATATTTAATGTTGACTATAGAAAATGAATATTTAATATTGACTTCCAAACAACAGTGCAGAAGCAGCTAAAGGGAAGTGTATGAGTGATTTTGGAGTCCTTAAGTGAAAGGACTATTCACTGTGATATTTCAGCCCAGAGTCTGAATATAACAAGCACATGTTATTAGTAAATAAATGAACACTGCTGCTCTTAAGTTTGGCTGTGCCCTTTCACCTGGTCATAGTGGTCATCTTTTTTTAAAATTTCTCCTATACAAATATAACTGACAGAATTTTTAAGTTCTGACAAAAAAATTTAAAGATCATAGAACAATTGTAACTTTTCCTATTTTTAAGATTGTTTTACATGGTTTCAGCTTGTATGGTCAGTTTTATGGTTGTATACTACCAGGCAAAACAAGGACGGCCTGTATATAAAAGGTACCACTATTGTGTTTATAGATAAACATTTTATTTATCCAAATTTTAGCTACTTGAGGAAGTTCAGGTATATACTTGAAATTTGTGTCTTTTTATATTTCTGATTTGATACAATTGTATCTCTTTTTCTTTCCTTTTTTTTGTTCCTTATTAGTCACCTATTGATAATATACTTGCTAGAGTTAAAATTCTTGTTAAAATAAATATTACAATTGAAGTTCCTACATTAAAATTAGATTCTAGGCCCTATTTACTATTGAATTTCTTGGTAAGGCAACTTTCCATCACAACAAAAATTGAGACACTTCTATAATTTATTGTAATGGGGTTTTAATCTGTTGTAAAATAGAATTTATAAGTTTTCCTATTGGTGTTCCTTAAGGAATGTGTTCACCTCATTTGTTCCCCACCCTCCAATACATTCAGCTTTGTCCTTGCAGGGTCTCAAAGGATATCCAGGGCTCCCAGGACTCCGAGGTGAACAAGTAAGTACTTCCTTTATAAAACTTGTATCTTCTCCAATGAAAAAGATACCCAATAGGGAACTTCATTGAGCTTTTTTCCCCACTTACTATTTCAATTTTTTTCTAATGATTTTCACTGTTTAATACAGGACAAACTTTTAATTGATTATCTATTATAGTTTTGCTTTTTAATTTTTTTTTTGCTTCATATTCTATATTGACTTTTACTATCTGGCTAACAAGTTCCAGAGCAGTTGTTCTTAAACTTTGTGGTTCATAAACCCTTTTGGGAATCTCATAAATACTATGAACACTTTCCTCAAAAAATACACTTATCCATGCATATGCACACACAAACACATGCACTTCTGATATTTTTTATACACAGTTTCAGGAGCTTGCCTATTCACTAAAGGTTATCCATAGCTGTTAACTCCCTGACCCTTATATGAGAAAATGCAAATACATTTTAATAACAATCCAAATTAGAATGGCACATACACTGTTGTTCATTATACACATATGTATATATTTAAATGTCAAAATAGTTTTAGGACTACAGTATTAAGGTTATAATTATTTTATTCCTTTTCTCTCTCACCAGAAAATATATTATTATAGAAAAAACAAATTCATATCTCCTGTACACATTGTCAATACGGTGTGTGCTAGGCTAGTATGAATAAAGCAATGAAAAGGGTAGGGGATTAGAAATTAGGGTGACAGATACCTTTATCGGAGATTCAGCAGCTTCAGGAAGTCCTGAAGGGAAGTCCAGAAAGAAATGTGATGGAGATTGTCTCTGAGGGATAGATGTAAATGAAGAAATAAAGCCAATTTTCAATTTTCATTCATGTTAGGTGGGACAGTACACTCTTTTCAGTCCCTGAGGCACAATTTTTTAAAAAGACTAGTTACCAGAAATGGCAAGCAAACTGATATATGTAACAAGTGCAATCTCAGTTTCCTGCAGATTAAATAAGTGCTAAAAAGCATTTGAACATTTATGGGGTAAAAATTTAAAATGCTGGAGGGACAAGTCCCTGAAGAGGAAAAAAATCCCTAGAATACTGCTTTGGCAGAAATGTGTGTTTTCCAATGAAGAAAATGTCTTACTTCACAAGTAAATGAAAATTGATCTTGTGTCAGTACTGACCAGTTCTCTCATGACTGTTCTATAACCTAGTTCTGTTAGTATACATGTTATTGTTCTGAGGGTAGTATTCTTTTTAAAACAGTATAAAATCAGTTTTAAAGGTTGGAAAATGTATTTTTGAGTCAGTTCTCACTTTTTATTCTTTTTATTTCCAGAAAACAAAGGCAAAATTAATGATATCTGAGGAAGAACTAAAATCACTTTGTATTTTAACTATGAAAATTTTGTGGACATTGAGGAACATAACTAATTTACTAGGAGACATTTACTTCTGGAAAATTTGTAAATATCTATAAATTGGTCACCAAACACTTGGAAAAGTATTTATACATCTGTGCAAGCTCTAGTAATAAGAGCTGTCATTTACTGAGTTATTAGTTGCCACACTGTACTAGTGTTAACTGCAATATCTAGTAATATAATAATTTATTGACTATTTCCATATGTTAACTAATTTAATGCTGAGCATCACTAAGAATTATCGAGGTTATCCCCACTTTTAAATATATTTCTACATATTATTCTATTTTCTACACATACTTTATGACCTAGATATTATTCCATTTTACTAGTGAGAAAATGGAGATAGAAGACCCATTGTATCAGTGCTGGAACTTACCATGAAGTCTGATTGATTCAAAATGTGCGCTTTAATGCTTTGAGTGAGAAGTGGAATTGGGGCAAGATTCTCATTCCTAATTCCTCCAGGAGCTGTAAAATATAATTTTGTGTCTAAATTTCTCCATTAAATCAGCAGATTTAAGTGAGCCAGCTTTTTTTCTTAACCATGTTTAAGTAAAAGTGAATTAAGTCATAGTGTTTGTTTTATTTCTTTTGAGCTTCTGTGGTTTTCACAGCGATTTTAGGGTGTGGTTGGTTTAGAATATGTTTATGCCATATAAGATTATGCCGAAGGCTTACTTGTGTACTTTGTTTACTGCTATTCCAGTACAGCAGAATTTAGCCATCAATTGGAATCCTGCTGAGTATTTCTCTGTACAGCTGGAATGTGTTAGATCTCTACACATTGCCTTACCACCCTCTGTGAAAATCCATTCAAAATCAGATTTCACTTATGTCTTATAACAGATTATTTTTTAATTGAAGTCAGTTAACTTAATTTGTCTAGCGAAGGAATGAAAGGGGTGATGGTTGGCATTTTTCAGAGAGTGATTACAGAATAAAAACAGCCTTTTAAATTTATTTCAATTCTTTCTATCGGCATACCTAAATATAAGGTTTTGGGAATGTTAGAAGAGAGGCCTGTACATTTTAGCGTTGGAGCATAAAGGAAGCAGTTGTAAGTAAACTCAACCAAGCATAAGTTGGAAGGCTTTCTTGAGAGTACTATTGGAAGTTATTTACACTTCAGACCTCCACTAAAGAGGCAGTTTTAAATGATGGTCTCTGGAGTTAGATTTGCTGATTTAAATCCTGGCTTCCCACTTACTAGCCGAGCGACTTTCCATGGGTGACAAACACTTTATGTCTCATTTTTCTCATTGGTAAAATAGAAGTAACTATGCCTGCTATAGAGTTGGAACAGTTTAATAAAATAATGTATATAAATAATTAATATAAATAATAAAATAATATATATATAATATATTTGAAATGGTTCCTGGCACATGATAGGTAATCAATAAATGTTATAGAAATAAAATATACATTTTATGTAATATTAATAAGGTAATTAGTACATAAATATGGTTTCTGAAATTCATAGGATATAATCTCTTCACTTGTAGATAGAATTTTATTCTGTAATTGTCAAGCCACTGTTTATTCACATTCTGTAAAACTGTTCATTGTCATATATAAGTATAGATGTTTGTATGTATATGTATGTATACAGTATATGTATATATATGTATATGCACACACGACAACTTTCATCAGATTGTCTGTGTTTACATTCAGGCCTTGTTACTTCCTGTGACATCTTGGACAAATTTCATAACTTCTCTGTATGTTAGTTTCTTCAAATGTGAATAGAGTAAATAGTATCATTGTTATAGATATAAAGTTGTTGTAAAATACTTGGCATCGTAATTGGCACATAAAAAGTGCTTGATAAATGGTAATTGTTGGAGCAAGGGGAAGAAGGGAGAGAGGAGGGAGAGAAATGAGACAATAAAATTGAGAAACATTCTGAGAAAAGTGGAGAGAAAGATATATTAGGAAACTACATGTCTAACAGAATAGGAGGGCAAAAACTTTCAATTATGATCCTGTATATATCTTTTCCTTGGCCTTTTCTTTCCTTAGATTTTTCAAATTTTAAGGGTTTCATAGTGTTTCTATACTTAAAATGGAGGTAACACCTTTCTGTATACTCCAGAGCAGATGGACAAAGGACTAATGTCTTTTATTATCTCTTTTAAAAACAACAAACAGGAAATGAATTTTATGTAATAAATAATGAATCTATGAAAATTTCCATTACTGTCACCATTTGAGGTGAGGTAAAGGCAGCTCAACATGCATTCTTCTGATATTTTCTTGCTTCAAGAATTATTTAATAAACCTAAACTCTAAATAAAGTGATGAATAAATGAATGAATAATGTATCAGTGAAAGAAAGTAAATACAAATGGAGGTATTACTTACTGTTCAGTTATGCAGTCAGCAAATTTCTCATGCCTTCCTTGAGCAAACCTTTTTTTTAAATCAAGAATGCAAAATTATCAATTCAAAATAAGTTTACCATCCAAAGTTACTATGTAAATTTTTAGATAGACCTATATCATGATACAGTAATCACCACTTAATATCCATTTACTTAATCAGACTTGCTGTAAGAAAGTCTTTTACCTTAGTAAGATTGAAGAGGTTGATTTTGAAGTCCACTTTAGTGCCCCTTTTAGTCTTATGGGGTTTATGCTCAGACAGTTAAGAGTTGCAAGATGATTGAGACAAAGAATTCAATCCAACAAGATAGTGGTTATTATGAAAATGTACTAACTCTTTCTACAAAATAAATGTCTTTATTTATGCAGCACTGGATTTTTCCATCCTAGATCTATAATTATTAACAATCACTGTCTCATTTAGAGCCCTAATCTAACAATTTCATTTATTTTTATTTAGCAATTTTCACTCATTTTCATTTCAAATAGGTGATCTCTATCAAATATGCAATGTACAGGATCATTAATGTTTTTATGGGGTAAAACATTCTTTCCAAACTGGGGTATTCTGAATGCACCAATTTTTTTTCCTTGGGCTTTTTCTTTTTACTGTGTTGAATTGTTTTATTTATTTGATTTTTTATTTCAGGGAATTCCAGGATTCACTGGTAATATTGGTTCACGTGGTTATCCTGGCAGGCAGGTGAGGTAACTATATTTATACTTTTTTTTTGTTCATCTTCATTAATATATTGTATGTTCTGATTTTGAGAGCTTATATTCAAATAATAATTGGTTTATTTATATTAAATAATGAATTACTCATAGCCAAATAATTTTAAAATCAAAGTTGTAAAAATCTATCAACAATTTTACTGCAGAAAGTTTTGTTTAAAATGGAAATGAGGCTTGTAAACCTGTTTGATTTGAAATACCTCAAAATTAAAATGCCCAACAGCCCTGCTTCCATTTTACAATACTGCCAGTAAAATAAAGTAATGGTAAGAGTTAAGACACTGTATAATAAACATCAGTTTAACATAATACAGTTGGTGGTGCTACATATACCACTACAGAATACTCTATCTGAACCAAATTTGTCTTTAAATACTTCTTTTGAAAATTTATTCTAATCATTTCATATTTGTTTCCCTCTAATTTCTAAATTTCTCTAATTCATAAAAACTAATAATAGAATAAATTTCTTTTCTAGGCTTTCATAAATTGGCTATTTATTCTTGAAATTAATTATTCATTTAGTATACTAGAGAACTAGGTTTATATCTTTTTTATTCTCAAAAATGAGGGAAATAAAAATCTCCCAAAATAATCTATTGTTAACAAAATTTTATATTTTAAGCCTTTAAAATTATGTGGAGTGTATTGCATATGAGTCAATACCAAGTGATGATTTATGTTATCTGAAAAATATAAATATGTTATAAATACTCAAACATAAGGACATTGATCTGAAGTTAAAAATGTATTTTTTTTAATTATGGGAATGTAAAAAAAATTAAAAGTGTTCTAAAAGAACAGTTTTCCAATGAGAAATAATTTAATGAAAAATTGTTTTTTTGTATATGACAACATGTGTTAATCTACTTTATTTAGATATCTAAAATATATTTGTATAGATTATGTACAGTGCCTCTTGGTTCTGAAATTCTAAAATTCCTTGAATATATATAGTCTTCATTCATTAAGTATCTAGAGTTTTGAATTTATACTTGTGAAAATGATACCTCTTTACATGACCTTTTTATTAATCTATTTATCAACAACTCTTTAAAAAGTAGTGTAGTATGATGATGGTGTCTTTTGTTCCCACTAGGGTTTAGCTGGACCAGAAGGTAATCCAGGTCCTAAAGGTGTACGTGTAAGTAGCATTTTCATCATTTCGTTAAGTATGCTTGTGTAAAAGTAGGATGACATATACAAACTACTTATCATTTTCACACTTTTGTAGGAACTTTGAATGTAATTCAAGTTTAGCCTGAAAAGAATTACATTTGTTTAACATTTTCACTGTTAAGGCCACAGAAAGTAGTCTTATAATGGTTTTGCATCATTTTTTGATATCTCCTACCTCATTTACATCATTTTGATAAGTTCTAGAAAAATGTCTGGTGTGTCAGAATATGCCCCCAAAACATTGGTAGTATTACTCATACATAAACATATATAGACCTAAGAAATCATGATGAAGAAAATAAACAAGTGAAAAACTTATTTATATTAGTTTGAGAGTGAGATAATATTATGATTACAAAAACTACATGGAGCAGAGAAATATATGCAAAGAAGGAAATAAGCTTATATCAAGAACATACCATTGCACTTCTAAACCATTAAAAGAGTTTTAGCCATATTACTGTGTTATGTTACATAATGTGCTGCAAATTAAAATTAAAATTAGTTCTAGGAAAAATTAGTAAAAGTAATCTAAAATTTTTATTTTTAAAATTCTCTATTTTTAATGGTTAGTTATTTTCCAGAATCTACATCTGTGCCTTATATTATCTAAAATACCTTTTGAAATAAGTAAAGCATAAAGTATTTAAACAGTATATGCTCTAATGATGCTTTAAATTTTTTAAATTCTTAAACATTTTCAAATGCTTTCATATGTATTTTCTTCTTTTACTTTGCCATCAATCCTGTAAAGTAGGAGAACAGGTATATTATCTCTGCTTTATAGACTGGAAAATAGTAAACTAAGGAATTTTGCAATTTGACGAAGTCAGAGCTGGCCAGAACTAGAACCAAGCAAGGTCTTCTCGCCTTTAGTTCTGTACTCTTTTTGCTCTTCCATGCTGTGTCTATGCTTGTATTAAGTGAAAATATGAGGGAGAAAAGTCATGTATTTTTCTTTATTAGAAGCTGCACTAAAAATAAATGTTGACAGATTCAGGAAGCAAGAAGAAATTAGTGGTCAAGAAATAGTCTTTGGGGTTAGACAAGCCTGCTTTTTAATTTTTTTTAAAACCCTTCATTTACTAGCTTAAACCTTCTGTGCCTCATTTTTCTTATTAAATGTTGGTAATGAAACTTACCTTTTAGGTAGTTATGAGAATACTGGAGCTTAATATTCTTAGAGCACAGTGCCTAGTGCATAGCATATACTTTTTAGGCAGATTCTATCATTGTTAGGCAGATTCTATCATTGTTATCATTGTTAGGGAGTTTCTTCTGTGCATGACCTAATAATTCCAAACTATTGTGCGGTTTTTTTTACTAAATTTTCTCATTTTGCTTCAGTGATTCTTATAACTTTTCTGAGTTCTTCTATATTTTACATTATAATCTATATCATTTTGTTGTTGCTTTTTACCCCATTTGTACTGAAAATTATTATCTAGGTTGTAACCTTTTTTAAAGTTGTATTTTTAGCTTTTGATGGCCAGCTTGATAAAAAGATTTTTAAAAATATATTATCTTTTTATGATTGACTTAATTCTTTAATTTTTCTTTGGGATTGGAGAGTATCCTTATCCAAGTTTCACATTCATGAAGGGTCTCAAATGTAGACTTTTGATGTTAACTCAAAATGTAGTTTAAAAGATAAAAATCACAAAAACATACTGACAAGATTATAAGATGTTTTCATTTAATTTGTGTTGTTACCGAACTATACCACATGCTATGCACTATAAGTTAACTGGCACTATTATTTGATTGCATGTTTTGTTGTTAAAATAATTACTTTTTAAATGTAAATGTTTAAAACAGACCATAATTTTGTACCCCTCCTTTGGCATTTCGTTATATGGTAGGTGCCTTAGAAAGTAAATGTGTATAGGGCCTTTCCTGATGTTTTAGTGGCTCTGTTGGTAACACAAAATTGCCACTAACTGGGTATACAACCTTCAATTCAAAAAACAAAAGCATTTGTGTTGTTATTTTTTAATGTTCTTTGTTTCATTATACACTAAACTCTAATTTAATGATGGTGTTTTGAGAATGGCCAAAACCCTGTATGATTTTTTTGATGGATGCATCTGACATAATTCAATATATTAATTATCAAGAAATCTTTATGAAACACTTATGTAGTTATTGACAGCATTGTTCTCTTTAAAATCTTTACTTGGAAGTTGTTGTGCTTGTACCCTCTACAGGCTATGTTGAGTAAAAGTCTGACTTTACAACTTTTGAGTTCTCAATTATTTAGTTCCCTGATAAGTGTACACCAGTTACAGTATCTTTTCCTTTTATTTATAAGCAAAACTCCACTTATATAACAAAACAAAAACAAAACAATTTTAACAAAACAATTTTAACAAAACAATTTTAAACAAAATAAAATTAAAACAAAAGCTGTTTTTAAACTTAAAGCCATCTGTAGCTCATGATTCTGAACATATATGCAGCTTGTCATCATAATCCTAAATGTTTGGTATCAGAAATAATTTTGGATGTTTCATTTTTAAATAAACTATCCTCATCCTTTAGGTGGTGGCTTTCAAGCAAACAAATCATAGGTGTTTCACTATTAAAGTTAAGTAAAAGGAACATTCTTTCTCTTTTTTCTTGTTTCTTTTATTTTTTGCTTGGTCATACAATCTATAGAAGAACATAGGGAACTTTAAAGGTGTTTTTTCTTCTTGGAGAAAATGCTCCTCTTTCTTTGGCAATATCTGAGTAACTTTAACCCTCAGGAACTAAATTCCTTACAAAGTTCTTATTTCAAGCAACTTAGAAACAATTTCTGATTACTTTTTTTTTAAATGTGGTAAAATATACATAAAATTTGCCTTGTAATGTGTACAGTTTAGAGGTGTCTTAGTTCAGGCTGCAAAACCAAAAATATCTATCAGTTCTGTAGCCTGGGAAGTCCAAGACCAAGGTGCTGGCAGATCAGGTGTCTAGTGAGGGCTCACTTCGTGGCTTGGAGACAGCCACCTTCTCACTGTATCTTCAGATAGCCAAGAAAACAATCATTTTAATCACTTTAATGGGCATTAATCCCATGCTTGAGGGCTCTACCCTCATGCCCTAATTACCTTCCAAAGGACCCACCTCCAGATACCATCTTATTGGGGATTACACTTCAACATAGGAATTTTGAGGGCACATACATTCAGTTCATAGCAGGAGGCATCAAGTACATGCACATTTTTTTGCAGTCTTCATCACCATCCATCTTTAGAACTTTTTTTTTTATCATCCCAGACTGAAACTTCAAACCTATTAAACAATAACTCCCTGCTTTTCTCTGCCCCCAGTTCCTGGCAACCATTCTACTCTGAGTCTCTATGAATATGACTACTTTGTGTACTTCATTTAAGTGAAATCATACATTATCCTTTTGTGACTGGCTTATTTTTCTTAGCATGATTGTTTTCAAGGTTAATCCACATTGTAGCATGTGCCAGAATTTTCTTCCTTTTAAAGACTGAATAATATTTTGTTGTATGAATATACCACATTTTGTTTATCTGTTCATCTGTTGAGCATTGCTTCCACCTTTTGGCTATTGTGAATAATGCTGCTATGTTGTACAAATGACATTCCCTTTTTTAAAACCCGACTTCTCTTTTAATATACATTATTATGGAAGAATTTACTCTGAAAAGCCACCCATTCTCTGATTCAAATAAGTAGCCTTTATCTAAGATTTAGAGAAAATGGTCTCCCATATATATTCTTAAAATTTTTTGGCTTTGCTCTATATCCATAAAATCATTCTTCTCCCACCTCTGGGTCAGTGATAATTTTTCTTTGTTTTTTTTTTCTTAGAGCTCTAGTCTACATTTAAAGATTCTTATCTGCCTTCAAGTCATATATCTATGAGCTTTCTGTGAGTCTCACATTTCTGATTCCCTGCCAAGATAATTGCATTTGAATTCATCATCATCACAAACTCAAAATGACTAACAAAACTTACCCAAAACTTACTTTCTATCAAATTCAGCTTTCCTATATATTTGTTTTCTATATTTCTATCAGTCCAACTATAAACCTTAGAATCATCTTTGCTATAATATTTAGAGACATATACAAAGACCTGTTGACCCACTGTAAGCCTAGTAAATTTTATAAATTTCAAATTTGGTTATATCAAAATTATTCCTAGTTTTTTTAATGACTCATAGTATTAATTCCAAACTTCTATTATTATATATAAGGCTTTTTAAATGATGTGTGCACTGATACCCTTTTCAACCCCACTTTTTGTCTACCAACCACATACAACTATTTGCAATTCTCTACAATGTCATTTCATTCCTATTGATTGATGGCATATTACTAGTCCTGTCTGGAATGCCTTCAAGGCTCAGTTAAAATGTTGCTTCCTCTGAAAAACTTTTCTAAATCTTTTCTCTAGATAAATTTGGTTATTCTGCCTTCAAAGTTCCCGTTGCATATTGTATTTATCACATTGCATATCACATAATCATGTCACAATTATAATTATTTATTTATATGACCCTATTTCCTAATAAACTATGAACTTCTTGAAGACACTGATTTTCCTGGCACACAGTGGACACTAAAATAATGTTTTGTGAATCAGTAATCTAGACTAATATTTCTTAAAATTTGGACTATTGAAAGAGCCTTGTAAACAGATTTTCTTATAGTCACTGTTTCCTGTCATGTAGTTTGTATCCTGTCAACAGATTAATATTTTAGAAAAACAAATTGACATCAGGGCAATACCACACTCCACCAAAGTCAGTAGCTTCCAGTTGTCTAAAATATATAATCTAAAATTTTTATATAAAATATATAACCTGAAATTTTAGGCTCTCTTTAATTTGCTTTTTAAACTACTGTATAGTTTATCTATTAAATTGATGAAACAGGTTATTATTTGCCATATGTGATATATAACTAAAGTACATTAGGATAAAATACCTTGCATTGTTATTCATGTGTACTCCTTGTTTCTCAGACCATTTGGAATCTTCATGAGGGCACAATGGGTCTTTGCTGTCATCCAAAGCATCTTACACATAGTGTTGACAGTTACCATTTACATACACTCCCTGAGTTCTCTCTATTATACCTCTGCCTATTGTAATTGTTCTTCTTGCAGTGTTCTTTCTAAATCCTGTTTATCAAAATTTTGCCGCCTCTGTACACCTATCTCAAGTTCTAGTTTCCTTTGGAACCATCTCTGATTGCCTTTACTTCCTGCCACATTAGAATAAATCTCTTTCTCCTCTGTACTTCTTATAGTCTTTTCATGCTTCCATATTTCTTAAAGTCTTTTCATACCTCCGTTCTGCCTTCTATTTTAGTTAAATATATACATATGTTTTCTGCCCACTATAAAATTCAGTGAAGAAGAGGATTTGGTCTTGTTGATTTTTATTAGTCATCATGTCTTAAGTAAGGTTTTCTAGTTTTTTTTTTTTTAATGAAAAGATTAATCTGTAACTTCTGGAAGAGAAGCAATAAGATGAGAAGAAGTTATTCATACTGTTAAGCTGTATAATTTCATATTTCTGTGAAAAAATTTTACCTGTCTCTACTTGGAATTACTTACAGGGTGAATACTCAAATGAAATAATGTACAATGATTTGTTTACTTTAAGGGTTTCATTGGCTCTCCTGGAGAAGTAGGACAACTGGGACCTGAAGGAGAGAGAGTAAGTTTATTTTTTTTAAATATTATTTCTAAAGTGATATACTTATGATAATGTACAACAGGAGTCATAAGGTCAGGTATCAGGTAACTAATATTACTGAGTGAAGCAAGCTAGCTTTAAGAAAAAACACCTACTAGAAATATATAATTAGACTCTTGAATTTTACCAAATTTTATTTTAAAGAAATAAAGTGATACAAATATATATGTATATGGTTAGCTATTTTAGATTCAATTAAAAAACACAAATGAAATATTAAAATATCTAATTGTTAAAATTTTATTTTGTAATGTATTAATCTTTAATATATAAATTCTTGACAGGTCTTGTATTTTGCAATACAATGTGCAGTAAATTTTTAGCCTTAGAAGATTTTTTTTTGTTTAATTTAATAATGGAAGATAGCTGTTCATAAATGTACGTGCTTATGAATAAAAATAGAATCTTTGAAAATGGTTTGTTATACTTAAAAAATTAAAACATGTACAGAGGTCTGGTATTCTCACTTCATCATATCTAGTTTGAGGTGCCGTGCAGTTCAGTGATTTTACATATCTTCATTTACATTGTAAATTTTAATTGAAAATAGTAGATTTAAACAATATTAATATACTATCATAAGGTTTGAAAACAGAATCATATTCAGAATTTAGCATTTAACTACATTATTATATAAATGCTCTTCAGGCCAAAATTTTTATTTCTGGAAACTGATTTTTGCAAATGAAAGTAAATCAGATTATTCTTTGCTAGATGAATTTTTCAAACACATAGTTTTTCAAGTGAGTGAATTAAATCACATTTAAAAAAAATTACTTGCGAATGCCCTTCCAGAGAAGAAATATTTAGAGTTTAGATATTTTGTAATGATAATAAAATGTTCACCTTTTTTAGTGAAATGAGGTGAAGATATTTTCCTTGGTGAACATACAATTTATTTGTTTCACTTACAAAAAATATCTTCAGCCCGACTCATTTGAAAAAAAAGAAGTTGGCTATATTCTGTAATGATGCATAAAATCCTAAGGAAATGAGTCCTCTTGCTCACCTATGAACTCTTTTTTGTTTTTTTATAGAGACATTAGATAAATATCAAATACTATTGAGTTGAAAGTAAATAAATTAACCAATGATATCATCTAACTTATCTATATGTACTTTAAATTCCAAGCTACATGGTTCTGACAGATTTCTTAGTTTCTAAGTCTTTTAAGTGATTATAAGTCTCAAAGTGACATCAGTTAGGATGCTTTAGACTACAAATAACAGAAAAGCCCAACTCAAACTTGCTTAAAAATGAGGAAATTTTTAATAACAATGGTAATGATAATAGCAAAGTCTTTACTGAATCGTTATATATATATATACACGACGCACTATACTTCATATGTTAACTCCTTTAATACTGACAAAACCCAGTGAGATATTGTTCACACTATAGATGAAGAAAATGAAGCACACAAAGAAAGACTTGTCTAAGACAATATGTTAAATAATAAGAGCAGAGCCAGGATTCTAACGTAGATATTCTAGCTCCAAAGCCTGAGTACTTATGTACTATGCCCTACTGCTTCTTATATGATCAGAAATCTATAGGTTAAGTAGGAACTAGGCACAATACGGTCTTGAACATAGCAGTAGCATCATCCTTCACTCTGATTTATCTTGCCTAATGTCAGCTTTATCCTAAGGCTGGTTTCCCATTTGATTGCAAGATTGCTAGTGCAGGTGTTAAAGTGCCTTTGTTTATATCCAGCCAAATAAATAGGGAGATGCAGGAGGGGAGTAATTGTTCCTTGGATATGGAAAATAAGACCTTCCTGTTTATGCTTTGATTGTGTGCCTACCACTGGACAAATAACTATTACCAAATGAATGTCAGGATCCCATTTGGAAATACAGATGGGGTTAATTCTTGGATAAAATAGGGATTATGTTTTGAAGAAGACAAGGGTCCACTTCAGTTAATATATTGAATTTTTTCTGACTATCATATCAATTTAAAGAATAATTCATTTCTCTTTGGCATACGTTAATTGATTGAGAAAAAATATCTTATTTATTCAACAAATACTTACTTTTGACTTTTCTACATTCTAGGGTGTTCCTGGGATTCGTGGAAAGAAAGGTCTTAAAGGAAGACAGGTAGTTAGATTCTTGTTTCCTGAGTCTTGATTTAGAGCAATATAATCTAATTATGTATATATTTCTCACCTATTAAACTATGAATGTAGCTGTTGTTCTTGTTGTCTAAAATCCATCTCATTCAACAGAAGTAAATTTTTGCCACTTGAACAGTCTATCAAATAATACCTGAGAATGCAAAGGAAAATTTAGATTAAAAAACTCAAAATTTGACATTTCTAACACATTTAATATACCAGGGTAAGAGACCTTTATCTTGATGACAAGAGGCTAAAATGTCACATAAAATACATGAACAATTTAAAACACTACTGGTAGCACTATTTAACCTCATGTTTTTTTGAGGTTTTTTAAATGCTTGCTTCGGATGTTAGCTGAAACAAATAGTGACACAAGTTCACTACAGCTTCTTGTATTTTCAGATTTAAAAAAAAAATCAACAAAAATGAATTTTTATGTATAATATAATAATTTTAGAGATGGGTGAAAATTTTAACACCACCAATACCCCATTAATTAACAAATGAGAAAACTATGGTTCAGGGAAGCATCCTCAGGTCATCCTGGCTGCATTAGTATAGCTAATTAGCCATCTGCTTTTCACTTGTGTCATTTTTACTACTATTGAAAGGTATTTATTAGGATAAGATATTCTGTGCTCCATTGTGTTTTCTTGTCTATGAGGCAGAAAATTGCTCTTCATAACAGATTTTCTAAAATTTTATTGTATATAAATATTTCGATGATAATGCTAAAGGACTGCAAATCTCACCAGAATATTCATATCCTTTTAAAGCATTTATACTTTGAGCTTTGTAATATTTTTTGAAGGTAGATTAGAATAGGTAGTAATGTCACCAATACATAGGTAAGGAGAATGCATCTCAGTGATGTTAAAAGATTTGCTCAGAATTACATAGTTAAAAGTAGTAAAATCAAGAATTGAACCCAGGACCTTTGAATATAAATCCAGGAACCTTACCCTTTAGGTATTTCTGTCATCTGTCTTCTACTTGCACTGTTTAAAAGGACATGATTTATCTTTTCATGATATTTGGACAAAATGTGATAAAATTATTTTAAAATTTTACTTTAAAGATTTTAATGTATTAAGATTAAATTTACTAAACTGTCAAGAATTAAAAAAATAAACTGAATGTTTTGTTTCCTTGCATTTACATTCAACTTTAAAGATAATTTTATAGCAATTACAGCAACAGAAATTGTTATTATCACTATTACCATCATCACCTTTTCTTCTTCTAAAGCACCCTGATAAATATTTTGTATGCCATCTCATTTAATTACGCTTTATTATACTTCAAAATGTTAGTACGTTATTTCTTTACATTTTAACCTTCATACCCCAGCTGAAATATCTCTCTATTTTTTATGTGCCAAATATCTAATGTAAATATATGGATGTGGGCTGTCTCAGAATTGACAGTACATGAAGTTTATTTTTTTTTATTCTTATCTTCTCCATTCTGTCTATTCTTCTTTTATCAAAGTATGTGGTCAATAAAAGAACAAATTAAGTTTATATGTCACTATATAAATTACTTTCAATACTTAAAGTGTTACCTACCCATTAGTAATTATATTTTAAACATAGTTTAAGACAAAGTAATCTGAAATACTGGAATTATAAGCATTGATGAGGATATATTCTTGAAGCCCCTGTGATATATGATTTTAGTAGCTACCTAATTTATTTATTAATATGGCTGGTCTTATGTAAATATTAACTTAATCTTGAAAATGTATGAGTAATATCTAGCTTCCTACTTCATAATGAACTATAAAATTGTCCATAGAAATTTATAGATAGCTCTGGTTTCTTACTCCATAGGGAATGATACAAGTATCCAACAGATGCTTTTGAATTCAAAAGGGGAATTAAAGAAAACTGTGGGAAAAATGTGAATGAAATGATTATTGGGTTTTTTGTTTGATTGCATACTTCTTTATGTTACACAATTTATAAAGTTTTATTGCTTTAAAAATATATGCTTTTGTAATAGAGTTAGATCCTTAAAAATATATTTGTAAAACACATGTATTCTATTTTTCTAAATAGTGTTTATAATAGAAAATTTGTCTGGTGCTGTAATATGTCATATATACTACTTGCACTTTTTCTTGTTTTTTACCACAAAATGTTTTGGCAATATTTATGAGGAAATTGCTGTACTTTGAGTAAGATCCAGTTACAGCCACAAGGCAAATCATGACAAGGCTGTCCTCAAAGACTCTTCCAGATTATTCTGTGTATAAATGTTCCCCTATGTTCTGTTTAAGTAAAGTCATCTTCAGATAACTTTGACATTAAGTAAGGACAAATGTATTAGCATGAAAT
Source organism: Macroglossus sobrinus (assembly GCA_004027375.1). Lineage (NCBI taxonomy): Eukaryota > Metazoa > Chordata > Mammalia > Chiroptera > Pteropodidae > Macroglossus > Macroglossus sobrinus. Next base: position 276,180 of record PVKZ01000598.1, read on the forward strand.
ATTATGTATCGTGGGACACATATTTCAGTTTAAGTGATTTAAATTCTATGAGAATGGTCACCTATTACTGTTTAAATAACAATAAAAGGAAAATATCTTGTGAGAATGTTTCTACTCTCTTCGATGTGGAAAATATTAGGTGTGTTGAATACAAATATGGCCATTTTCTCTTGGTAATTTATTGAATTCTGTATGCTATTTTGTTATATGTGAAATAAATACTTAAATATAGGGGCCACAATAAAGATGACAACCGTTTATCTGAAAGAATATGACAAAAATCTAGAAATGCTGAAATCTGAAAGTACTCATATCTACAAAACTTTTGACTATACATATGTCAAAGATTGTTACTTCTAATTTTTTGCTGATTTCAGAGCTATTTAGAAGTGTGAGTTGATGCTTCTTTAGGGTACTGCTATATGTTATTTAATTTATTATCAGTATGAATATTACTATAAGATGTACTTTATTACATTTATCACTCCCCTTTAATTAACTTAGTATCTCTGTGTTTTAAATGAGCTTGTTTTCTCAAAATTTAGGTAGATAAAAGTACTCAGTTTTATTAACATAGAATAATGTGATTCAGTTTTAAATAATTATTGTAAGATATACTTTGTAGAACAGTGACTTTTTTAGATAACTCTGTAAGTTTAATGTAGTATTTTACACTTAAATTTTTAGTCTCTGAACTTGAGGCCAGGAAATAGTAAAATAAATTACTTCACTCTCTGTATTATGCGTGATGTAAAACAAACTCACAGTTAAAATAGTGACAGTAATAGGCATAGAAAACTTAAAATCCAAGTTCAGGTCTTTCTAAATATTAATCAGAATGAGCATTTTTGAACAACTGAGTTGGTTTCTAACCTGTGTACTAAAGCTCTGTGTTTGATATAAATAGTTTACAAAAATATTAAAATGTATGTGCATTGACATCATATCATATATACATATAGCACAGAAACATAGACGAGTGGTAAAATTCCTTTCTATAATTGTTCAGTGAGTTAGTAACATTGCTAAGCTTAGGTTTTAAGATGTTGCTATAAATTATATGCTAATATAGCTGACCAAATGGTCACTTACTTCCCTGAGTAAACATGAAGCATGGAATTAAGTTGTTGTGAGCCAACTTCCCTAGTGATGTTTGTATTTTCTAAAATAAAATTATAGGTTTATAAGTAAGAGATATCTTTCCATGGACAGTGTAAATATGATACGAATGCTTTTGAAAATGAACCCATTTAAAAACAACATATTATTTTGGTTATTCAATAATTACTTATTATTAATCCTCATACTGGTATTTTTTTAATTTAATGTTTATGTTAAAAGTTATTTTACTTGCTTCCTAGAAAACTTTTTTTTCTCCCAAATAAAACACTGTGCTTATTCAGTGTTTAGGGGTTGAGTTAATATGTGTAACATAATGTGTTTTTTCTTCAACCAAGGAAAGTAAGAAAACTGGTTTTGTTAAGAATTTTGTATATTTTAGGATCAAAGAGTATGTAATAGTAGTTATATTAATAAATCTATTTGTTCCCTGGTCTTAGGTTGTATGTATTTGAGAAGTTTTTTCTTCCTTTTTTAAATTTCTTATTTCAGTATCTTAGTATAAGGTACTTACTAATCACTACAATTATTTTTAAAGACCTCATGTAATCACTTACCTATTAGTCAATATTTCTGTATTCATGATTTTGGATATTAAGATATCATTTTTACCTCTTCTTTTTTCCTTCTCCACTCCCTACATGTCATAATTGGATCAAAATCCTTAATGTCAGTTACTATTAGAGGACAGATGTAGGGTTTTTTGTTTTTCTTTGGAGATGGGAAGGCCCTATTAATTTATTATTTTTGCTCTCTGTGGATATTAGAGTTTATCTCAAGTTTTTTTTTTACCAACAATCTCAGATAAAAACACAGATAAAAAGACTGTAGTAGACAGTCTTTATTAGTAAGGACTTTTAAACACCATAGAACTATTCTATTTTAGAACTGTTCTATTTTACATATTTTACTGTCTTTATTTGAAAAGCTTCTTGGAACTTACTTGATGTGAGTCAGATTCTTTAGGAGCATAAAACCATCCACTGATTTATAATAGAAAAAAGAATGCTATTTTTAATAAATAAGGGAGGCAAGGAGAGAGGATTTGTATATATCATTAACTTTCAGATTTTATAGCTATTATATAATTCCAAGGAGCTTCCTTTTTAATGCAAAGTTTCCGAACTTCATTCTGTAGTGCCACTGTCAGGAAATTCTACAGTAGCTTTAAAAAGTAGTTTACAAGGGTTCCCAGACTGATTTAATCATTAGTCTCTTATACTTAGTTGGCTATGCATATTTATATGGCTCCATAGACCTAAAATACTTATGCCAGAACTGACTTGCCAGAATTGAAGATAAACATGAAATTGAAGATTGGGATTTACTGTCAACACCTAGGAAATTTGTGAAAATACGAGTTGTCTAAGGAGTTTTTCAGAACTGATAAGAATAGATTATTTTTTAAAAATCATGTTATATTTAAAGTTTGACATAGATAAAAAGCGAACTCAGTTTCCCTACTGTAAAAATCAAAATATCACAGTCTTAGAATGGTGGACAATATAACATCCTCAAGGCATTGTAATACCCAGACTTCAGAGCTGTTTACTTTTCTGACTGTAGAAAGGAGTGTCTCCTTTTCTTTTCTTATACCTCTTTGTGTTACAAGAAGTCTATTTAAAGTAAACTGTATTTTGGCTTCTAACTCCAGTGTTAGAATTTCAGAATATAAAATCCTTCTGTTAGACATCTGTTATTAGTTTCTATCCTTAGCTCAAGACCCTCTTAAATACATATTGCACAGTAATGTTTCAGATACGTACATTTTTATGGAAAGTTTGGAGACAGTGTTTTCTTTGTCCTAGGAAAAAGGTTGCAATTAATTCAATCTTGAAGAAACTACTAGTGTTGCTACAGCATTACAAAAAATTGTCATTGATTTTTAAGTGATTCTGCCTATTTTAAGAAAAATGTACTATCTGGATTCACTTTACTGGGTGTAGTCTATAGTAATATATCTGGCTAACTATAGTTTCACAGATATATGGAAAGTTCCAGGACTTTGAATTAAACCTACCTTCAAGGTTGGGTCAGGTACTGTGCAGAGGGATATCTAATGAACTACAGCCGATAATTTGGGGAAACTCTAGATAGAGCTAGTTTTCATAGAGATATGACACCAACAGGCGAAAATTCAGCCAGGCAAGTATTTTCATAGTAGATAATGTAAGGAAAAACCTAGAGAATCTTGTAGGTTATCAAAATCAAGAGTGTGAGACTGTGAGTGCAAATATGACAGTGAAATTTAGCTTGGGTTCAGAGACTATACACTCTGGGTGGAAAAATGGCAAGAATAAGGTGGGGTCCTTATAACTGAGGGATAGAACATGATGTCGTATACCAAAACTGGTTCTTGGATACAAGATAAAGAAGATTCCAGTTCCCAGAACTGTAATACAATGTTGAAACAAGTCATTAAGAACAAGGCAGGGACTTGAATTTGAGAACTGAAACTCAAATCATAGCTTGGTTGACTGTAAGCCTGACTTGATGCTTAGTCTCCGAGAAGTAGACTAGAACTCCTTAAATTCCTAAGTTTAAAATTAAGCCCAACTATCAGGCCATGGTTCCCCTTGAAATGTGGATCCAGTTATTTCTCCTGTGAGGTAAAGAAGGGGGAAGAGACTGGATCATCAGCGGGTACTTCACACTCTAGCCTTTTCCTATAGTAATCATATTTCACTTTTGAAGGATTTTAAAATATCAGGATTTCTCGGTGATATACAGTCATGTTTAGAATGTGTGGACTTAACCTCTAGGTTTTATTTTAGTATTTTTAATCCTAGACAAGTTAGTGTGATTGTCTCTTTTCAGTGCTTAGTCTTAGAAAAAGTTGAATTTCTGTTGTTATTGTCGTATATGTCTTTTATGATAATTTTTATTTAGGTCTACTTTAGGTTAAATATGTTGTTTCTAAATCTTTATTCTTTAGAAAGACCAAAATATGCTCATAATTAACAATAGTCTTTAACAGGAAAAAAATTGCATAGCAATAAATTTCCCACTGCTTCAACATATTTAGCTATACTACTAAGTATAGTATCTATGTGTAGTCTACAATATTAACACCACGTATTTATTCAGGCATACCATGTCTAGAATACTTCTTTTGTTCTTAGTGTTTGCTAATTGTCATGTCTGATAATAGTACCATCATTAGGCCCAGGCAAAGGAGAAACTTAATTTGGGCACTGTAGTTTTGAAAAAAGGTGACTCATTTACTGTTTGGCCATTTAAGCTCTAGTTGGTGGGAAGCCTCACTTTCTCCCCAAGGGGAATTTCCCACAGGACAACTTGACTCTTCATGACATGGCTGTTGGCTTCCACCAGAGTAAATGGTCCATGAGAGCAAGGTACAAGGTGTAGTGCCTTTTATGACCTAGCCTTAGAAGTCACATACTGTCACTTCTATGTTCTTCTGGTCACATAGGCCAGCCATTATTCAAAATGAAAACTACACAGGGGCATTAATACCAGGAAGTGAAAATCATGAGGGTTTATCTTTGAGACTGGCTATCTATCTCATAGTTTAATAATGTTCAGTCCTCATAGAACTTGTTCTCCATATCTCTTGCCTATAACCTCATGTCTGAATGCCATGAAGGATTGTAAATAGTCCACTGCCATCATTAGAGAAAAACTGCTCAAGATTGTGATGAGGATTTGGCAGCATTAGAAGCACTTAGGTAAAAGGAAAGATGAATTAATTAACTTACCTAATTTCCCTTATAACATGAATGCAGTAGTCTCTTGTATAATGAAATACTATTTCTTGATAATATAAAGCTTCTATTTTCTTACTTCTCTTTGTGTTCTGATTTATGGTTTCAACGTTAGTAGAATTAGTGCAATATCTATAACAGTTGCACCCAAAGACTAAGAAACATTTTTGCATTATTTGCATTATACATTTTGCAATTTATTACACTTAAAATTGCATTTCATAGCTATAGACACAAAATTCATGAAACATGACAGAGATTCTTTGCATTGGCAACTAGATTGATATAAAATACTAGAATGATATTTTTAATTATAAACATTTAGATTAAATTTTATAAAGTGAATATAAAATTTTTATTTAATTAATATTGATATTATAATGTGCAATAGAAAATAAGCAGTAAAAATATTTAAAAGGATGATTTAGTTAAATTTTAAAAATCTAGAAACACTATGAGTAATCTTATATCAAGCATTACCACATAGTAAAATTTGCAAGTAAGACTTTCTACTTTCTCTAAAGATTTAACTACCAGTTTTATTAGTATTCTATCTTTTTCTACATAACAAATATCACAAATGTAGCAGCTTAAAACAACACCCATTTATTATCTCACAGTTTTCATGGATCTGCAGTCCAGCTACTAATGGTTCTTCTGCTAAGGGTCATAAGGCTGCAATCAGAATTGTCAGCTGGAGGCTTGGCTGGGAAGGCGTTCGCTTCCAAGCTCATTCAGGTTGTGAGAAGGATTCATTTCCTTGAGGTTATAGAAAGGTTGTAGAACTGAAGGCTTTGGCTTTTCCCTGGGTTTTGGCTATAGGCCACCTTTAGGCCTTTTTGACTATCTGCATTTCCCAGAGGTCACCCTCAGTTTTCTACCATGTGAGTGCTTATTTTGTCAAGCTCACAAGGGAAGTCACTAGATCCAGGCTGCTAAGACAAAGTCTTATACAGTATAACATAATTACTTTAGTAACATCCCATTACCTTTACTATATTGTGTTAGGAGAAGCAAGTCCTAGTCTTACCTACACTCAAAGGGAGGGTAGCTTACAAAGATATGGACACCAGGTGGTATGAATCATTAGGGGTCACCTCAGAGTCTGCCCTTTGTACTGATCTAACAGTGTAAGTGAGCAAGAAAATTATAACTTGAAGTGATCAAATGAAACCCCTAAAATGTCATATTCTTTTAAAATAAAATTTGATCACTAGTCAAAACAATGAAAATGAATGAAGATGATTATGCACAATACAGAAGCAACAATACAACTCTGGAACACCTATTTGAAGATGACTATTACATTCATGAAATTGGCAAATTGGGCAAGAAAGGCAAAAACTCAAGTTTTCCTGTAGATGATAATTGTGGAAAATGGTCATTACATCCTTTGGCAATGTAAAGGTATTTCTAGGATAGCACAATTCTATTTAAATTAATGGTTATAGTTTTTGATTAAGTAAATATCAGAGAAAATTTAGTATTGCATTTTGTAAAAAATTCAAGTGGAGAAAGAAATCATAGAAATTGTCTTTTGTATTCTAAGTTCAGAAGCAGTATTTTATCATTCTCATTACATATTTCACAACCTTGAAGATCATTTTTTGATAATGAAGATTTAGGGCTGTAAACATTAAGATTCATTATTAAAGGAATACAGAACCACCCCTCCATTAAAAAAATCATGCATGCAGTTACCAGAATTGAAATAACTGGATAAACAGTGAATAAGCAATAACATATTCAACAATATAAAACATTGGCTTGATGTTCTTCAAAAGAAAATATATGTCCAATATAGCCAAATATAATGATGCTTTTTGTGGCAGTAATTGTGCTATATTTCATAAAACAAGAAAATGTGTCTAGATTTAATAGAAATTGTTTCAAAAATTGATAATATAATGGTCAACATGTAAGAAGGATAAAAATAAACTATATGTCTGGAATAGAGAATTAAAAATTAAATGGAATGTTTAATGGAAAGTAAAATGAGAAGAGAATCCATAAAACCTTTAAAAATAGATATTACTCAGTTCAACTAAATTGTTTCAGTGGCAAAATAAAATTGGACAGATAATAAGTATTATGCATATTTTTGAACCAGAAGAACAAGAAGATGGAATTAATAAGTATTTCATTGTTTTTATGATGGTTGTAGAAAGTACAAAATTTTGTGATAAGTGGAGAACTAATCACATTTCTCTCCCCTTTCTCTTCTGCCTCTCCTACTGAGGGGAAATTATGAGTTACGGGGAAGCTGAACTGCAGAGCAGATCCTCCCTCCCACTGGGTGGGGATGGGGACTAATCAGTCCCAGATAGCACATCCTCTGGCCAAGGATGAGTCCCCAAGGATGTTTTTAGCAATCCAGCTCCTTGTTCAGACCAATCGTTTCTTAATTTTTAAGAAAAACTTTACTGAGATATAATTCACCCTTTTAAAGTGTGCAATTCAGTGGTTATTAGTATATTCACTGAGTTGTGCAGCCATTACACCATCTAATCTTAGAACATTTCAATCACCTAATAAAGAAACCCTGTATCCATCTATTATTAGTCAGTCCCCAACTCTTCCCACAGCACCAGCCATAGACAACCACTAATCTACTTTCTATCTCTATGGATTTGCCTATTTTGGACATTGCACGTTCATGGAATTATGCAATATGTACCTCATTCTTTATTATTTCACTGAGGATTCTGGAAAACCTACTTATGATCTATCTAAAATTCAATCATTTATTATCTTTCAGATTTATTACAGTATTTTTCCTCTACTTTTCCCACTACTTGTGCATCTAAATACTTTCAAATACCCATATTAGATCATACTGAATAGAAAGATGTATTGCAGATTTGTGAACTTGTTGACAACAGAATTTGACTTCCAAGGACAATGAAAGCAAAATGCCTGCCTGAACTTCAACTGACTTTGAAAGGAGTATGGCTTCAATATGTTTGACTACCCAGATGGTTTTTGCATTATCCTAAGATTATAGAATAAGAGAAACTGCTTCTAGTATGAGTTAACTGTATCTTAGACACATCATATACTTTCCATTGTTAAATCATCTTTTAAACTTAGCCCATTCATGTTTGTTCAGTGTTTTTGGCAGTGTTTAAAATATAACATTTTGTGCCAGCTTGCCTAAATATACTATAAGAATCTAATTATATAGTTTTATTTTTGTTAATTATAAGTTTTTAAAAAAGAAAATTATTTCTGTTGATAATAATGTCTTTTAAATTATTATGTAAAGTAGCCTTTTAAATCCAGTGGTAAATCTTTAAAGAAAAACATTAGTACATAAAGATTAATTGATTAACTGTGTTATTTTACAGTAGAATTTATAATGAGAAAGTGTTACTTTACTATTCTTCATAGTTTTACAATGTAGAATTCTCAATAGACATTTGGGAAGTTTAATTTTCAGTAGCATCATATTTTATGTTTGCAATATTTTGCCTTTCCCCATTAAAATTGCACTTCAGTGATTTTTCACGTTATATTGTATCTTGTATTGAGAAGTTAAAGTATTCAGTATAGCATAGTAGAAAGAGAACATTGACTCTGCAATCATTCTACCTCCATTCAAATCTCAGGCCCACCCATCACTACTGGTGACTTAACCTCTCTGGGCTTTAATTTTCTGACGTACAAAGTGAAAATATTAGTACTCATTAATTTAAGTAATAGTGAAGATGAAGTAGGGTATATCTAATGGTGTGTAAAGCCCTTAGCACATGTAAATGTGCCAACACATGCTGAGTAATATTGGCCATTTCATTCTCTATGATGTGAGTATGGGAACAGCATGAAATAGCAGAGATAACTAATGGATTGATCAGTCAAAAATCTTGGTTATGTCTCTTCTCATTCGTTGGTTCTTTATATAATAATGAACAAATTTCTATTTTCTCCAGCTTAATTTTCTGTATGTATTATGTGACATGTAAAATAATTTTATAAAATATAGAAATATTGCACCTAACAAAATCAATGAAATGTTATACAAAACAAATACACATTTTTGTTACACTACCATTTAGCGAATAGAAAATGAATATTTCCTATTACTAAATTTCTTATAAGAAAACACAGCAAAAATTAATTCTTTGTTTATTCTGTCTTTAACAACATTTCTTTCTCTTTCTCTGGGTCAGGGATTTCCAGGTGACTTTGGAGAGAGAGGCCCTGCTGGTTCTGATGGCAGTCCTGTGAGTAAATTGTGATGGTCCAGTCTTGCAATCTAACATCATTCAGGCTCCATAGCAACTGTAATTGTCATCCTCATTACCACATTTATGCATAAGCACTATTGACTAGACAGTTTCAATTCCACTGTGCACATTCCAATTATAATTTTATAACATGGGAAATAAGCCAAAAAATGTATAATAAATAACTCTATCTTGAGAGACAATCATTAAAATTAATTATTTTGACCATGTTAAATATGACTGCTTCAGTAAAATATTAGAAATGTAGATCACAGTACTGACTTGTACATTTGGAGGATGGGGGAAGAAGCCTTTCAAGTACAGGGAAGTACTAACAACCCTCATACAAAAATTATGCATTCGATGATTGCTCTTTTGGGCTTAAATGTGTCATTGATTAACCTTTTGAATATTTTATAGAGAAATCTTGGGGATTGTTCAGATATCTATGTTCAGACTAGGGAGTCAATATAATAAAATTTGTCTAATTATATTATCATAAAATGATGGATTGCTCTTTTTTGCCATTAGTTAATATCTTCACTTTTTGCCCTCAAAAAGCATCCAGTAGCTATTCTCCAATTTATGCCATGCACACATTCTTTTTTATAAGATTTTACGGTGAATTAGAATCAACCACAAAATTTTTGTAACCTAAATTAGGACAAGTTTTTATAGTTAGACATATGTAAATTATTAGCATTTATACTTAAAATGAAGTGTTTGATAATAGTTTCTTTTTGACTTCTTTTTATAAATTACAACTGTATTAACTTATTTAGCGAATTTAGCCAAAGTTTTATTCATTATAATAATGTTTTAAGTAGAATGTTTGCCATCATTTTCTTGCCCATGATTCTGAGGAGCTTCCCATTTCAAGCATAATAAAGTGAGCTTTTACATTTTTTCTTTAATACTATTTATATACAGTCATGTGAGGATGAGAAGGATATGATCTGATATATGCATCATTAGGTGATTTCACACATATGACTATACTTACATACCTAGTGTGAAGCCATCTTATTTACTATTTTTTTTTAGTTAAATATACATAAAATTTGTTTTGGTTAAACTCCTACAATATTTAAAACTTTTCTTTTGAAATCTGCTTTTTATTTTTATTTAAAATATCATGCTTCTTGAAGAGCAGATTGAGTCTTTAATATGCAAAAATAAATAAAATCTTTTTAGTTTATTAGTTTATAATTCTCTATATTTTATACCATGCCTACATTTAAAACAAATGAAATGCAAAAGAATGGGTATGTCTTGTACCTTGTACCATGTAAATAATGTAATACTTTATGGAATGGATTAAGGGTTATCATAAAGACTGTACTTATGTTTAACAAATTGTGCACATTTCTTTTACTTAGGGACTTATAGGTAGCATTGGTCCTCCTGGATTTCCTGGTCTTAGAGTGAGTATCAAATATCATAATTTTTAAAAAATGTTCTTGTATGTTTATATTTAGATGTGTTTAAAAACCTTAGAAAAATGATATATTTTAGTGTCATTGTTGGATATCAGCCTTACTCATGTGTATATTTCAAACAGAATATGCAAATTAAACTAGTAGTATGAATCAAAAATTAATTTTACTTTATAAGTTAAAATAAATTTATAAAATCATATGTACACACATATATTTATGTCTATCTCATTAAAGGTTATTTAATTAAGAACTAGTTTCTTCAAAAGTATGCGACAGAATAACCACTTCCTTCCTTTAGGATAGTCTTTCTGATTATCTAGTCTGGAGAGACACAGGTATGTAGCTTTCTGATAAATTTTAGATTATTCATTGACATGAACAGATTGCTTGCTACTTATATATCTTCATAAGTATATTTCTCTCAGCCATGCTAGTGGTTCATGACAGTGATATGAATTGCAGATATCGTATATAAACTTAGAGCTATATGCTTTAACATTCACCTGAGCTAAAGTCTAAATCAACATTGTTTATTAAATGTAAGGAGCCTATTGAAAATTGAATCTTAGAATTAAATTATTGATATCCATAAAAAAGTAGGATGTGACCACAGGTAGAGGTAAGGTTTTTCTTAAAAATCAATTTATGCTTGATCTAACATGTGAAGTAGATAATTAAGACTCTAGAGTTTTATGCCATAAATTATGGCTACAATATTTTTTAGCTTGAACTTGGACACAGGTCTTCTTACTCCAGATTTAATGTTCTTTTCCCAACTTAATCGCCACAAATGACAACTTGTCCAAAGGAATAAGTCAGAAGTTCAGTTATTGGAACTATAGTAAAAATCAGCATAACAAGTTTTAACTTGCCATTTGGGGATGGCAAGAGTATAAAATTGGGAGTCAAAGAACCTAAGAGAATCTAAAACATTTAAAGTTTTATATGATAATACTAGCGTAATAATAATGAAATTAGCAATAACAGCTCACTTTTCTTTAGCATTTTCTATGTGCTAGTCACAAACGTTATGCCATTAAATTCTCAGAACAACCCAAGACAACTAACCTTATAAATGTTGAGCCTGGATTTGAAACTGTGTGATCTATATCCAGAGTCCAAAATTCTACCCATTGTGCTATACCACCTCCTTAAAACTTATATTGCCACAAAACACATACTATCTGTCATTTGAGATTTTGTTAGGCTTCCTGAGAAGCTCTATATGAAGGTAGAACCTAAAGGATAATTTTTTTTCTCATACCTTAGAACAAGATTAAACTCAGAGGTGGTAGTCAGTGGTTTTATCCATGGGGAGAGCAAAGACGCAGGGGAAAGTAGTTGGACTCCAAAGATACTGTTCACGCCTTCTTCATTTAACCTGTTAGCATTAAGTCAATTGGCTCAAAAGCTTATTCTTAACCCTTAAGGTTAAGACTAAAATTCTTAGCATGGCCTAAGATGTCTAGATTGTTTTGGTTCTTATCTGCATCTTGAAACATAGTCTGTGTGCTAGCAAAGGTGTTCATTCTCAGATGCCACGCAGCCTCCCTACAAGATGGCCTTTGTACTTTTTTGTCTACCTGAAACACTCTATCTTTACTTTTCTGCCTAATAGTTAACTCATTCATTTTTCAGTTCCAGGGCTGAGCCAAGTGCTTGCCATACCATAGTGCTCAGTGAAAATACCTGGATTTTGTTCATTCTCTTTTTTCACTCATTTTTTGGTAATTGGGAGAGGTTCTATACAAGTGAAAATGGTTAATAACACTAACAATCATCTTTGTAATTCTCCCCTCTTCTACATTGGTATAGATGGTACTTTACACTTTGCAAAATACTTTCACACGAATATCTTATTTGTAGATAGAACAGGTATTACTCCCTCCATTTTTTGTTTATTAAAATTTTAAATTAAACAGCATGAGCACTTTATCAAATGCTGAACTAGATTAAAAAATGTGAACAAATTAAGATGACTATTTTTGGCAGCATTATAATCTAATGGCATAGGACAAATAATAAGCAATATCGTACAATGTGATTATTGCTATTATGAACTAAAATAAATCCACCGAGAAAGGAGCAATTTGTGTTATCTCAGAGATTCAGAGTAAGCTTTACATAGTCTTTTTAGCTGCATCCTGAAGATTGTGTATGAGTGGGGTAAAGTGGAAAAGGGCAGAGGACTCTTCGGCAGAAAAAGCTGTGTTCAAATGCACAGAAGAGGGTAGCAATGAAATGCTTGGGAAGTGAAAGAGGAGTAGCAAGATTATAGCCTACAAAGTATGGAGGGATGGGAGCCGAATGGAAGGAAATGAGGATTAGAAGATAATTGGGAAAGATGTAGAATCTTTATATTTCATAGTAAATGGTTTATCTGCTTACCCAGAACTGCAGCCTCTGATTTATCTCTCAAGTGTTCCCTTCCAGCAAGTATAGTTTCAGAAACCAGATGACATTGATTTTGCTAAATTATTTTTTCCATGCAATTGATTGTTACTGTTATTTGCTTTTTTGATTAGTGACAGTGACTATTGTCTGCAGGTGTGAGTGGGCATGGTTGAAAAACCCAATGTTGGAACTCAGCCTTTTCTACAATGTGCTCACTAATATGAACTCTAATTGGCCAGTGGCTGCTGTTTTTATATAATGAACCTATCCTTGGGTCTCTATTTTTTTTTCACTCTCTTTGACTCAAAAGTTCTCTATTATTTATCACTGTGTGGAAGGCTCTTCTGACTCTGTCTCTGTATTCCAGACACTCTCAACTAAGCTCCCATGAATGAAATTATTTCTTCTGTCTACTCCTTCTTATGGAAGAGAATTGTGGTAGGTAGGGAGTGCTGAAGGAACTTCAAGTTATCTTTGTGGAACTGAAAACTGCTCTTAACCTATCATAGATACTTTCAGAAGGCTATTGTTTTGGGGGAGTAAGATTTTCCACATAACATATGTCATGCCAAAAATTTTTTTTTGAAGTATCTATATGTGTACCATTTTACTTTTTTAGTTCTATAATTTACTAAGTCTTATATAATATATATGTCTTTTAATATCTTCCAAAACTTACTATTTTCTGATTTTTTTTTAGAGTCACTAAAAATTTACTTAGGGTATTATGCATACAAAGTACATTGATTTGAAGATGCCAGACTATGCACAGTAATATATTTCCTGAAAAGTTAAGAATATTATACTGTGTATAGAAAAATTAACAAGACAACAAAGAAATATTTGTTAATATTTCTTTCTATACTTATATGAGTTATTGCTGCATAATTTCTAAACTGAGATGTTTCTTGATTTTTTATACTATTATAAGTTTTAAATCTGTGAACTTTGAATAAACTAGCCACTGTAATTCTAAGAATAATTTTTTTCCTATTGACAGAATTTGTCAATGATGTATTAATGTTGCATATCTGTTAAACTTGGAAAGCATTACTCTTTGTTTCTCACAGTTCCATATATTTCAGGATTAAGCATGTTAGAACTAATTTATCTTATATTTCACAGACTTTAGGACTCATCCAAAAGTAAAGATGTCATATTTTCCATTCTGAAATTTGTATTATATAAAAAGACTATGAGAAATGCTTCATTATGTTGAGAGACAGAGTTCTAGAAATCACTATTTCAAATTTTATTTTTAAAATTGATTATTTCCTTCAGAATTCATTCCATACTTTGTTTCAAAACTATTATGTGCTAGTTATTATGTTGGGTCTGGAAGAGTTAAAAAAAATAAGAGTAAAACAAAATGTACAGACTAGGAAGACAGGAAAAAAAGCAGAGTGCCGTATACTTAGTCATGTAGTAGAGAGCATTTCAGTAGACATAAACATATCTTCAAAGGCTCGGAGCCTATAGGGGAGAGCATGTTTAGAGAATAGAAAACAGTCCATTGATGTTATAATGTTTGATTTGAAGGACAGATGAGACGAGAAGTGTTGGTAAAAGCCTGGTAGTAAGGGCCTGGAATACATTGTCACAAAAACACCTTTAAAAGTTTCTTAATATTTGGGAACCGTAAAAAAGAAGTTTTAGCTAACTTGGTCTTTAAGAATGGAGAATGATGTATGATAGCCAGACACAGAGAGGTAGCAAGAGAAAGAAGAAAAATGAAGGCATCATTGATACTAAAATTATATCACGATGGTTTAGATCCCCAAGTCATCAAGAGATATTCACCTTTTTTAAAAATTTTACTTTAAACACTCTTGTTGTTGCTCTTGTCCTTTGTCTTCTATGATACCATATTGTAGGGGTTTTTCTAAGTATCTTGCTTTCAGGTGATGAAAGTGGTATTTATATTTTTGAAGAATCTTGTGTCAGTGTCAAGAACCTTGACATTGATGACTGTGTCTTTTTCACATTATGTTCTACAAATGTTAAATAATGAAAGAGTGAGAGCAGAGTAGAACTTTTTGTTCACTACTCAGTTTATCCCTGAAATTTTGATAAATTTTCTGATTCTGCAAATTTCAAATCATGAAATAAAATCATTGGAATGCTTGGCCCATAATAACTATCCAATAAATATTTGCAGAATAAGTGGATGAAATAAAAATCTAAGGCAATCAAATTAAATATTTATTGAATACTTCCTGGGAACATGGAACTGTCTAGTTGGAAAAATATTTCAAGATGAATGTTATGAATCATAAGTATTATAGCAGCTCAAGGAAGGAGAGGATCCTTATGGACTAGACCAGTATGAGAAGGCCTCAGGAAATAGTATGGACTTCACTAAATACTTTAAAAGATGGGTATAGTTTTCAAATGTGGCAGGAAAGAGAGGTGGTTGAAGAACAAGGCAAATGTGGGCGCTTAGTGAGATAAACTGTTTGGAATTGATTAATTAATTTTTACCATAGTCTCTTTCTAATTGTAGTGGATATTTAATGTCTTTCTTATTGCTTTTCAGGGCAGTGTTGGCCCAATGGGACCAATTGGAACTTCTGGAATTCCTGGCCCAATAGTATGGTTCTTTATTATTGCATAATGGATAATTATCTTTAAATTCTCTATGATGTCACAAAATATCACTTTTATTTTTTAGGGTCTTTCAGGGAATAAGGGCCTACCTGGAATCAAAGGTGATAAGGTGATTTAAATATTTACATTATCATAGAGATAATTTTTATCATATTTATTTTTTGAGCCAACACAACTTATAAAGTATTTTATTTTTATATATGGGATCTAATCTGTACTATCAATTGTATAACTTTTCACAGAAGTAGGAAAAAATAGAAAAATTATTCTTTTATAACTAATATTTTATTTCTTGTTATTTTGCCATTTTGCAATGCGTAAGTGTCTTTGTATGAAATTGTCCTCTTTAGGGTGAACAAGGCATTGCAGGAGAGCCAGGAGAGCTGGGGTATCCTGGAGACAAGGTAACTTTTTTACCATTCATTTTATGTAAAGTACAAAAAAGCCAGTGAAAAAGTATAAATTCTTTAAAAAAAAAAAAGGTACTCATTATTTTTAACCTTGTATTTTGTTAGGATATGCTATCAGTATGGTTTTATATGTTTCATTTGAAACAGTTTTTCAATTTTTTTAGAATATTTTTATGAATTCTTTTTTATGGTTTGTAAATACAGTCATGTGCTACTTAAAGACAGAAATGCATTCTGAGAAATTCCTGTTAGGTGATTCTGTCATTGTGCAAACTTCAAAGAATGAACTTATACAAACTACAATAGTATAGCCCATTGCTACTAGGCTACGAATGTGTACAACATATACTTTAGGCAGTTGTAACACAATGATCAGTATTTGTTTATCTAAACATATCAAAACATAGAAAGGGTACAGTAAAAATACAGTATAAAAGATACAAAATGTTGTACCTGTATAGGGCACTTACCATGAATGAAGCTTTCAGGACTGGAAGTTGCCGTGTAAGTGAGTGAGTGGTGAGTATACGTGAAGGCCTAGGACATTACTGTACACTATTGTATACTTTATAAACTCTATACACTTAGGATGTACAAAATCTATAGAACAACTCAAGATTAAATCAAGCACAAGGGAAAATGCAATCAAGAGAAGTGATAAACACGAGATGTATGAGGCTGCTGGTGTAATATGCATACTGTTTTATAGAAAATCTATTTTCTATAAGTAGAAAGAGTATACTCTAAAATAATGATAAAAAGTATAGAGTAGTAAACAAATAAACCAGTCCATAGTCATTTATTATCATTGTCAATTTTAATGTACTATTCATAATTGCATGTGCTATGCTTTTACATAACTGGAGCACAGTAAGTTTATTTACACCAGTATCGCCACAAACGTGAGTAATATGTTGCATCCTAACTATGATGTTAGAATGACTTTGATGTCACTAGGGGATAAGAATTTTTCAGCTCCTTTAAAATCTTATGGGACCACTGGGGTATACACATTATATTTTTGATGGAAATGTCATTTTGTAGCACATGATAGTAGAGACATATCTGCCTTTTGTAGTACAATAGCTTTTTTCTTCCTTCTACCGTTCTTTTCTTTTAGGGAACTACTGGTTTACCAGGACCACCAGGGATGAGGGGAAAGCCAGGACCTTCTGTAGGTTTGAACTTTTGCTTTGCTCTTTCTAATTAATGGAATTCACACATGGCATGAGTCTTGAAACTTGCTGGTGCTGGAATAATACAAAAGGGACATAAGCATACCAGTCTGGAGTTTTCTCTCATAAGTTTTAGAACGTAGCTAATCTCTCAAGTTGCCAGCGCACGTTCTGTGGTCTGTTAGACCCAGGCCCTCTTCCTAGGCCAATGACAGATTTCTGTGAGCCCTAAACATTTTGATCAATCCATTATACAAAGTATTTAAACTAAGCAATGGACTTTTAAGCCAGAAAATGTAAAATACCTTAAATAATATTTTAATTTTTCCAAGTATTTGTTTCATTAAGAAGCATTCTGAAGAAAAATATAGCATGTCACTCTCTTGTGGACCCAAATATTCTAATTCTGTGTCTTTTTTTTTTAACCCTTTGGCATCAATTAGTTGAGAAAAAAAAAATACTTTATATTGTAGTTAACATGAAACCCAACAAATTAGAAAGCTAAAATTACTAAATAATTAAAATCACTTAAATAAAATGATTAAAATATGAGTTAAAAGTAAATCTCTGCATATTAAATTCATAATATTTATTATAGCTAACATTTACTGAGTATTTACAAAATACCAGGTGCTATTCTAGGGTCTGTAGCTCTAACTTAATCCTTACAACATCATATGAAGTTGGTAATATTATTATTCCTATTTTACAGATTAGGGAAACTGAGGCACAGTTTCTAGGTAGTTGGTGACTACCTAGGAAAACCTATGGAATCACATTTGTCAGAGGCCATTCTCTTAGCTATTATGCCATACTGTTTTAGGATTTAACATTTTAAGATTATTTTAGGATTTTAATATTGATTACAACTCTGTGAAGTCGAAGGTGATTGTAAATAGAAGAAAATTAGAAGTAAAATTATAATAATATTAAGATATACATTAAAAGAGAGTTGTTTTCCTGAGCAATTCTTTGTGTTCCTTCTAAATCCATCTTCCCATTGCAGGGTTATTTTTGCATCAAAGGAAGCAGCATTAAGTTATAGAGCTTTCTATATCCATCCATTATGACTTCTAACAGTAGCAGCATTTGTATACATCTCTCAGGAATTATTTAACTCAATGAACAATATTTGTCATCTGTTTGTCAAAATAAATGTTAATGGCAAGCTTTGCTTTTGCTAGTTTATCACCCAGAACTCAGGGTAACCCCGGGCAGCCACGTACTCAGACTTGTGCCCTGAAGTTGAATCTCAGAAATTCCAAAGTGCATAAATAAGGGACATGAAAACAGATCATGAAGCAAACAAAAAGCATGTGTTTTTCAAGGATGCCTCTAAATCACATGACAGTAATATCTGCAGTGGTTGCCAAAATAAGACCCTAACTTTTTATATCTTCATTTTGTATAATGTGAGAGTTTTCTAACTTTTGATAATGATAAAAGGAAATGGTACAGTGCATTTTCTAAGGCCAATAGTAAGTAATAAATGATACCAATATTATTCTCTTATGCTTTATATTTACAATTAAGTACTTGAGAAAAACATTGTCAAATATCATGCTTATATAAGATAAACCTTTTTCATGTCCCTCTTACTCCTTGATTGAATTTACATTGATAATATGTTTTTTGGGGGTTGAGGGGGAATCAATGGCCTAAGAAACAGAGGTTTAGGTTTTAATCCCAGCCCCGTTATTGACCTTCTGTGACCTTGGGCATTTAACCTTTGTGGTCTCCAGGTTCTCATGTTTAAAATGGAAGTCAGGCTATATCATAATTAAGGTTCCTTGGAGCTCTGTGATTCATTGGTATGTTCCCCTCTTAGCAGTACTGCTTACCAATATTTCTCTAGGGTAAACTAAAGAAAAGACAGGGAGCCTATTTCACCTTTAACACATTCTTAAAACCTTTAATATATTTTTTTCTGGACTAAGTCACTAGAAACTCTAATGTAGTTTAGGGCAGTGATGCACAAAGCTTGAGATGGTAAGAATGGGGCTTTTATTTGCTCATTTTATACCTTTCTTTACTATTCCAGTAAAAGATAATAATAATGTAACATCTTCAGGGATTACTTTGGTAGAAGATAGTTGACTTATTTAGTTTTATCAAATCTTTCAAAAACATATACTTGGGACTGAAGATACGATAGAGACTTAAGAATTAATATTTGTGAAATGACTTTGTTTTCAGTCTTTCACTTTATTTATCACTTGTTTGTATCTTATTAATAAAAAAAAATTATAGAGGTTAGATTTGAGAACCTTCCCTCGTTATGGAAGGAGGGGCACCTGTTTAATGAAAAATGGCTATGCAAATTAGCTATCATATTAAAATCAAATTATACAATTTAGTGCCTTCCTAACTCATTTGTTTACTAATGAAAGAATGCCAAAGTCATAATGTATTTTTATTTGATATCTCCTGCTTTTGATTTTATGTTATCTGAGGTGTTCGTATTACTGGCATTGTTTCCAAATAGATTTTTTTTTTTTTAAAAGTTTCCCGGGAAGATTTTTACATTCTGGGATAGGGAAGCTTTTGCTCTGCAAGTATTTAGAACTAAAGAAAGCTACTAATGTGAAATTGTTAAGAAATATTCTTTCCTTAAAACAGGGAAAACAAAGACAACTATTACATTCTTTTCATTTTTTAACTAGAGGTTTAAATAGAGGTTCAATCATTACTCGATTCTCTAAAAGCTACTTGAAAATTCAGTTTTTATAAAGGAGAATTGACATTCAAGAAAATTTTCAGTTTAAATTTTTCAAAATGAAGAATTATTCTGCAGAACAAATAAAACTATTCCACTATTTATATTGTTAAATATCTAGTTTTCAGTCAGCTTTTCTTAAAACAAAGTCGTAGGGTATGCTATTTTTCCTTAAAGTTTTTAAATTTAGCTGCTTGTTTGAATTTTGCCA
This sequence comes from Macroglossus sobrinus, assembly GCA_004027375.1. Taxonomy (NCBI): domain Eukaryota; kingdom Metazoa; phylum Chordata; class Mammalia; order Chiroptera; family Pteropodidae; genus Macroglossus; species Macroglossus sobrinus. The sequence continues at coordinate 296,202 of PVKZ01000598.1, forward strand.
CTAGAGGGCCCCAGTGGGAACCCTATCTCTTGTCATTTTAAGCATTTAAGTCTCCTCTAGAGTGATAGAGTAATGGGTGGAGAATAGTTTCAAAACTATATAAATGTCTATCCAATGTTTGTATACTTGCAACTAATAATAAAATAAAATGCTAAGAAAAAGTAACAAATATTGAATATTATTTAAAAAAAGAATTTAAGACTACTCTAGATACTGATGGTGATAGATCATAATTTTGTTTATTTAGGAGAACTTAAATGAATGTTTGCATAATATTTTATTATGTTTCTCTAGATTTTATTACAGTAGTAGTATTTTGTATTGTTTTATGTTCAGATACTCTAGCCCAGTATGAGAATAGATTTAGTACATATGGAGAACTGAGTTTTTTCTTGGAAAATGGATAAAACTGTATTGTATATTGCAATTTTATATCATCTGAGGCCTATTTAAGTCAAACTTGAAACTCACACAGATATTTAATGTGGCAGAAATAATGAATACGATAGTTTTTCTTATGAAAACAAGAGTAAGAGACTGCTGGCCTTCTCTGCTCTATACTTTCACCTCTTGAGAGTATAGCCAGCCCTCTGTAGTTTCAGGCTTTATCTCCATTTTTCTACTGACCTTCCTTCCTCTCCAGCCCTGATTTCACATTGTTAATGTGAATGTCAGAAAATGGCCTCAGATATCTTGAAACCAAATTTCTAAAATTTTAATTAAAGGATCAGAATAATAGGAATTTTGTATATCATCTAAGAGAGGAGAGAGGATGTGAAGGGAATGATTAATGATTATAAAATGTGTTAACATTTAATGAGTGCTTTTTGTGTGCCAGGCAGTGTGCTCAGCACTTTACATGTATTATCTCATTCAGTCTTCACAGTGACCCTGTAAGAATGTTAGTCCTGTTGTAATTATTACTCCTATCTTATTGCGGAGAAAAATTGAGGCTTAGAGAAACTAAACAACAGGTGATTCTTAATGACTAAATCAGACCCCTAAATGGTATCAAAAGAGAGAGAAATGTTCAGAGACAATCCAAGGATTCTGGTTATTCATGAAAGCAGTTCCTCACCTATAGTTCCCTACACTGTTGAGTCAAACTTTATTGTCTTATCTCTGGGTAACACACACTCAGCACACACACACACACACACACACACACACTTTTTTTCTTGATTTGATCACTTAACTTGTTTGTATCTCTAATACTTAAGAGTAAATATATATTAGATCCATATATATTTAAATAAATTTTTCACAGTGATGGTTACAAAGTCTTTCAGAATAGTTGTCACAGCTTTGACATGATATATGGAGTGTTGTTTCATTACAACTTTGTGTGACATAATAAGTGCTGCTTGCTCACCATATGTCTGTTTCCCTTTCAAATTATATTCATTAAATTGATGTTTATACTTTTATCTTCCCTTTCCCACATTTTAGGGCCAAATAGGTGACCCAGGACCCCAAGGACCATCTGGCCCTCCAGGACCAGAGGTAAATATTGATGGAAAGATGATAAATTTGAAATAAAGATTATAGAAATTAAACTTGATTAATAATGCATGTTTTTCCATAATAGGCTTAAGAAAGATTCTCTTTAAATTTATGTCTTTGTAAATAGTTTAATTTTTTTTTCTGTTATGTCAGGAGGTATGCAACAGTGAATCCAAGGAAATAGAAAAGATATAAGCCATTGTTTGATTATATCACAGCTAATTTATTTGTTCTGCACAACTACTAATAATACTTGGAGCTTGAAATAAAATTTCAAGACATAAACTCCACCATATTTTTAAATGTAAAACACTTCTAATTTTTGCTATATGCATATATAAATTGGGTCTCATATTCTAAAATAAATGCAATTAAGTCTGTAGTACATATATCAAATTTATTTATGTATTCTTTGAAATTTTGAGCTTGACTTAATGCTTGATGTAGAGCAATGTTTTTTCCCCTGCAAAATTACATATAAGTTTCAGTGATGAAACATTTGAGTTTTTTAAAAATCATTTAATGAGTCAAAGATCTACCACAAAGAGATAAAGCTCCTGAAGCTCACCCTAGTTCAGAAATATAATATATAGATAGATACACATATAAGTACACAGAGTCATAGATGCAGGAGTAATGTTGAGGAAATGAATTTGGCTTCAGAATAAATAAATCAGAAGAAAAAAAAATTCATAATGTCATAGCAGTAGACAAGTTTCTACAGGTAGTACTGTACTGCTGCTTTCTCCCCTTCTTTGTAAACCATATCTACTTCTTACTCCACACTGTCTTTCAGGGTTGACTGATTTCTTTATCAATTACCTATTTCTACTTTGATCCCAAATTGTCAAATTTAAAAACACATGAGATATTGATAGTTCAAAAATCTAAAAAACTATATTGTGTACCTAGTTTTTTTAATAGGGAGATAATAGGAGGTAAAATACAGCAATATGTTGATGCCATCATCCTGGGAAGAAGAAAAGTGTTTTGAATAATTAAAACAGCAATTAATAGATTAATATAAGTTTTTCTCTTTCATAAGCCTACATTTGTTTAATCATTTTTCATGAAAACCTTCCTGGAGTAAATTGTGTTTACCTGTCTTTTCATGCTGAGGATACAAAACCTAATTTATCTTTTATTATCTTTAAGTGTTGTATTATGAATGTGGATTGTTCTGTTGTAATTTTAATTACAGATGGTGTGTGTGCTAGGAAAGACTGTTTGGGATCATTTTCGTCTTTTTTATAAAGCCAGGTTAAAAGATGTATGGGCCATGTTTTTTACTTATTACTTGGTCTTCCAAAGATGTTTCTTCTTATCTGTTGCCTTTGAGGGTTTATGATTTGCAATCACCGATGATGGTCTTTGCTTTCTGCACTTCTAATACAAGGTCCTGAGGCTCAACCTAGTCAGTCAGTGCCCTTGCTTCCTCCTCACCTGTATTAAATTTCTTCATGGAACTAAAAATGTAACTTGCACTCTCTCAAGAAATGGCGCAAGGTTGTTTTGGGATATGGGGCCTAGTTCAAAGATCATAACTTCTTCTTGATTATAACAATACAATATGTAGGCAGTCATATATTAGGCAACACTCTTATCCAAGTCTTTCTCTAAAAATTTAGGTTTTAAGAGATTTTCAGGTCCAAGAATTTAAATCAATATGTTTAATCTTATAGCAAGAGAAAGTTTCTACTTGTACAATAGATGAATTTTCTCAGATAAAAGGTCTTATATGTTGTGCTAAATTTAGACTTTATCCTGTAGGCAATAATAAAAGATTTTTAAGCAAGGGAATGAAATTATCAGACTTGTATTTTTGACATATGTGTAACAGGAACAAAGGTAAAAGGGGAGAGAGGGAGAGGTGACAAAGCGGGAGAGAGAGGTCACAAGACTAATTAAGGGCTGTTCAAGAGCATAATACAATGATAGAACATTAATGATGAGGACCTTTGACAATAAAGAGAAAGGATGGCTCCAAGAAATAATTAAGAAATATAATTTACAGCCTTTGAATCACTCAGGTGAGTTTACCCCATTTGTGTGAAAGAGGAATAAAAGACAGTTTTAATATTTCTTACTTGAACAGTTGAGTAGAATGTGGATCACCAATCTGGAAAGATAAAGGAGGATGATACTCAGTTGGGTGGAGATAATACTTTGGTTTTGAATTTGTTAGAGTAGAAGTACCTATAAGACATATAGGATATTAGTCTCCTAAGTATATAGAAAACTATAGGCCTGAAACTCAGAAAAAAGAATGGACTAGAGATACATATGTGTATAGCCATCCACATAGAGCTATCAGATGAAAAATTGTAAGATGAAATCATTTAGGAGGGTCTATGAAACAAGATTTGAAAATACCTGGATACTCACTCCCAAAGTCTAAAGTCTCTGTCTACAGTGCAATTTAAGTTTTAAATTGATGATATAAGGGCAGTAAAATAATCTTTGATAACTTAAAAACATGTAGATAAGAAAAAAAGAGCACAATAAAAATTAGAAAATATTTGGAACTGAATGAGAACAAATGGCTATAAAAACTTAAGTGTTTATCCAAAGAAAACCAAAACACTAATTTGAAAAGATATATGCACCCCTATGTTCACTTCAGCACTATTACAATAGCCAAGATATGGAAGCAACTTAAATTCCCATCAATAGACGATTGGATAAGAAGTTGTGGTACATATATACAATGGAGTACTACTCAGCCATTAAAATAATGAGATCTTACCATTTATAACATGATTGGACCTAGAGGATATTATGCTAAGTGAAATAAGTCTGATGGACAAAGACAAATACCATATTATTTCACCTATATGTGGAATCTAAGAAACAAAATAAATGAACAAACAAAATGAAAACAGACTCAAAGATATAAAGAAAATGCTGGTGATTTCCAGATAAGAAGCATTTTGGGGGACTGGGTGAAAAGGTGAAAGGATCAAAAAGTACAAATTGCTAGTTACAAAATAGCCATACAGTTGTGAAGTACAACATTAGGAATATAGTCAATAATATTGTTAATAACCATTTATAGTACCAGGTGGGTACTAGACTAATCAGGAAGATCACTTTGTAACTTATATAAATATCTAACCACTATGCTGTACACTGCAAAATAATATAAAATAATATTGAATGTCAACTCTAATTTAAAAATTAGAAAAGTAAATGAAAATTTAAAAGCTAATATTCTTAAAAAAAGAATATATGAGTTTATACATAGCACAGTCATAGGGATTTATTTCAAAAGGAGAAAGAAGTTGAAAGAAATCAAATAAGATAGATTGTGTTCTCTACAAGTAGGGCACTAAATCCCAAGAGTGAGAGGAATGTGTGCATGCAGAAGGAAGGCACTTGAGTTCTGTGGAGAGTAAGCAGGGGAGTGTCTGGGGACTAATAATGAAATTTTTAAGTTGTGTTAGGAACTCAACTGAGATTGAAAAAATCTTTTTCATAAAATATAGCTACAAAGTCCTGTATAGTTTATTAGAACTTGCTTGCAAATTTGAATCTGAAAATCCTACTGGCCAAAACAATGAAACATGATTCTCTTCTCCCGTGGATGAAAACATTTCATGGTATTGCATGATTTCCATCTTTCAGTATAGATTGATTTCATAATGCCAAAGTACAATTCAGTATATGCAATTGTATTAAGAGCCAAAATGATGATACTTAGGTATATACTTCTGTGGTAGCTTTTATTAATTATTGGATGACAAAAATTTCAGTTATAATTTGAAAATTTGGGATTAATATCTCCTGGACAAGAATTGAGGGGTTAGCCTGAGTACCTTGGGCAGATTACTTGGATTTTTCTTATTGTGAATGTTATGACTTATATATTTATTTTATATTTTTCTAAATGGCTCATCAGTTGTCCCAGAAACATTTATTAAGCAATTTGTCTTTGCCTCAATGATTTTAAAATGCTGCTTCTATCATATTCTAAATTTCAGTAGTTCTTAGGTCTGTGTCTGGACTTTGTTTTCTGTTCCACTTGGATGGTTGTCTGTTCTTACACAAATGTCATGTTGTTTTAATGATAGAAGTTTTATGGTATTTTTAAAACTTTATTCAGAGATAAATAAGAATATTGACAACTATAATTGTATATATTTAAAGTGTAAAACATAATGATTTTATATACACATGCATTGTGGAATGATTACTAAGATCAATGTAAGTAACAGATCTATCACCTCACATAGTTAACTCTTTTTAATTTTGTATGTGTGTGTGTGCATGTGTAATGAATGCTTAAGAGTGCTTAAGATCTATTCTTAGGAAAATTTAAGTAGAAAGAACAAGACAGGACAAGATTGGCCAACATTTCATGCTGGTGCCTTTTAATTCAAAAGCTCAAATCTTCATAATAATTGGTGAAAGCAAAGCACTTAAGCATTTGTTGTAAATACTATGTTATTTGCAACTGACATTGAAAAGAACTGTTTATCATTAAAGATCATCTGAACAAATGTCACTTCAGACCACTTCAAAGTTTTCTTTTTTTTTGCTTTTTGATGTTTTACTTATTCTAGGCAAATTATGAAATTGGTGTAACAAAGAAGTAAATATATCTATGCATTTAGCTCTTCACAGAATTGTAAATATTTAATGTGTCCCAAGATAAAGAAAGTATCATGTACTTTAAAATGTAAGTTTAACATTTTTTTTTCATACTGGTTCTTTCTTAATAAGAACATATGGAAAATGCCATATAGGAATCTTTTCTATTTCTTTAAGCATAACAGTATCAGTTTTTAGCACTGACCCTATGTTTTCTCCAAATTCTGGCAGCAAATCACCTTCAGACGTGGTTGCTGGATATTTAGATGTTTGTTGATTCAGCTGTGAACCTCCTTTTTCTACAGAGATTGCCAAATAGCCGAATTTGGGATAATGTTCTTGGTTGTTTACTACAAAAATGAGCTCAGAGCACTAATCACAGAGATACCAGAAGTGGTCAAACAGTGGGTCCTCTTTTTCCATCATGGTGGTCTTCATTAGAGACAAAGACCAAAGTTCATGTGGAGAGTTTGCTCACATCAAGCAAAGGCATGCTTCTAAATGTCTATTTTAGCACCTCTGTCAGCTTAACTGGAGTAAGCCAGCCTATAGCCAACGACATTAGCTGAGCAGATCTTAGTGCTGGTGGAGTCTCTTCACTAAACCAGGGATTTCTTTGTGATCTTTTTTCACTTGAGTTTGGTTGAATAATTTGGTGTTTATTCAAAAACTGGTGCTGAAAGAAAACATCTGATTAAAACAGTCAATAAAAAATTATTTCTTGACCCCTAGTGTGTGCAAAGCTGTGCCTAGTAAATACGGTACAATATATACAAAAATAACTTCCATAATTCGAGGAAATTTACAGTCTAGTTGGGAAAAACAAGATATATACAAATACCGATAGATTATAGTAAATGCATCATGTGAGAATTAAATAAGTATAGTTTTGTGCTGGAAGAGCAAAATGAGGTGGAAAAATGAAGGAAGGGTTTTTGGTAAAGATGGATCTTGAATTAGACTGTTGATGAATAAGTGGCAGAAAAAGGGAAGGGCATTTCAGGCAGGATAAATCACATGAACAAAGCCTAGACATCTAGGCAGTAAGAATGGTGGATTTACAGAACAGTGAATAAAACTGGCTAGCTGATAACAGATTCCTTCTGTTGGTACAGAGTGATAGATAAGGTTTTAAAACTAGGTTGGTGCCTAATTGCGTAAGACCTTTGATTCCAAGCTATGTCGGGGGCAGAGTATTCAGTAGCTAGGTATTCAGGCCTAATATCACAGTTTTTGTACTGTGAAAAAAATATTAATCTTGCCCTCTTATCTCCCAAGTGAACCAGTCAAAATTTTATTGATGTGCCTGGTTTCTTCCCACAGTGGTCACAAATTTCTATCCTTTTTTGCTTAGTCTAGGTGGGATTCTCTATAATTTTTGTCTGAGAGGGTATAGAATCTTCTGCCTACCCAGGATGAATCTTAGTACTATTTGTTACTAATGCTAATAGTACTTAATACTATTTTTACAATGAGGTTGAACTGAGGTTGCTCACTAGATTGACAAGTAAATCTTTCCACCCAGAGGAGAGTAATTAACAACTAGCGCAGCTGTCTTTGAAGATACTTCCTGTTCTTGGTACTAGGCCTACAGCCATTTCCTCCAATTCTTATTAACAAACAGTAAAGTGAAGGCCCAATTATTGCCTGTTTTTTATAGAGTTTCATCAACATGTTCATGGCCTTGTTCCCAAAGACTTTTCTCAGATCCTATTAATTATCTGGGGAGACTCTCATACTTCCTCTTCTAGAAGGCTTTGTCTCCATCAATATCTCATCCTCATCACCATTTTATCCTATTTTCAGGTCAATAAATTAGCCTGATAGTTTCACAGATTCTGGTAGAAGACACAAGACTCCTGAGACAGAGAAAAAGAACAATTTATTATTCTCAGCTGTAGTATTTTCTAGAGTATCAACATTTTTGCACTGATTCACTAAGCCTTAATCCTCATGCAGTACTGTGAAGATAGCTCGATGGCGTCTGCATGTGCAGTAGATTACATTACATAAGAGAAACTTTGATATTAGGGAAACTGAATATTTTATAATGGGCAATTATAAAAAATAATGTGTTCCAGAAAGAGATATTATTATATGGACAGTAACATTCTTGCCTTTTGCTAAAGAGGAAGATACTATATTTAACTGTGTATAGCATATACAAAGTGTGAAAAGTTAGACTGGAACAATGGATAGTCAGTACCTCATTTGCATAATGTACAGAAATAGAAAGGACTGTGGACAACAACATGTTAAGTGTTGGAGTTAGAAAAATGAGTAAGATACATTCATTTTCCTCCATACACTTGCATTTTTTTAGAATAAAGAAACAAACCCTTAATTACGATGTAGTGATAAGTAGTCATATTAGTAGAGTATTGTAAGACTACAAAGGAATAAGCTAGTGATTCTAAGGGGAACTGGGAAAGCCCTCATATATCAGGTTACATTTGAGTTAGTAACAAGCTGTATGATAAAGGAACCTGAGACAGGGAGTTAAGGAAGACTTCTAAGAAGCATGGTTGCTTGAGCAAAGACCTGAGGAAATAGTAGGGCCTTGTAGAATGGAAACAATGGGCAAGGATATTCTAGAATAGACATATGAGGAAAATATTTATAGTTCAGTGTTTTCACCAAATCTGTTTCCATTAAAAGTGACAGAAACCTAACTTAGGTTTAAGTTAAAAAAAAAAATCCAGATTGGCTAATATAATCAGGAAGCCAAGCCCAGCAGTGCATGCCCCTACAGGTTGGCTGGATACAGGAGTTCGATGAATATAAAATCAAGACACTCTCCATTGCTAAGCCTTACTTTTCTCTCTATTGGCTTCATTCATAGGAACACATTGTGGAAAAGGCAGCTCTTGGCAATTTTAGTAAAAAGAAAGCACTATTCTTTCTTATAGCTCCAGCAAAAATTCTAAGGTGGACTTCAGTCATTCTGCTTGGATTACATGATCATCTTTAAATTGATCACAACCACCAAGGGACTGGAATACCATAATTGGCAAGATTTGGGTCATTTACCCAACCCTGGAAATTGAGGAGGGGTCCAGAAACACTTGAACTGCAAATTGAGGAAGAGTAATTTCCCAAACAGATGGTGAGTGGATTAAAAAATAAATAAATGAAAGCCCTCTATAGGTCACATTTTGGGCATCCAATATCTACATATACCCTTCTTCCCATTTATATAGCCTTTAAAATGCCTCTAGTATATGCCAGTTCCTCATAACAATATAAATCAACCTTTTTAATCACCCAATTTCCCACTCCCTGGCAGAAACACACACACACACACACACACACACACACACACACACACACACACACACACACTGAAAGGGAGAGAATATAATATAACTAGTTTCCATAATATACATTTTATGAAACCAGAGAATATTTTTGTCCTCTAGAGTATATGTTCAGTGCCAAGAACAATGCCAAGAATTATATGTTGAATGAGTGAATTGATGCTCTTTAATTGACACATAAGAATTCTAAATGAGTCAAATATATAGACACTGAGCACCTAAAATGCTACTTATCCAAAGGTAAGTATCAAATCAGTCATGTTACTCCTTCAATAACAATTTGAAATCTGAGCTTCACTGATTTTTATCTGGGGACAGGTTCTCTAAGGAGATCTTCAAATGGTTGCAAACTGTTGTCTACAAATGATTATCAAAAACGTCCAATAACAATTACCTTTTTTGTATTATGGTTTCATTGAGGTATAATTTACACATAACTGCATGCATTTATATTAAACAATTTGATATTTTTTGACTTATGTATGTATAACTCATGAAACCATCACCAAAATCAAAATAGTGAACACATCCATCAAACTACAAAATGTATTTGTTCACTTTTACAATCCTTCCTTTCTATTCCTCATTTTCTTCCCTTTCCCATTCTACTACTGATCTGCTTTTTGTCACTATAGTTTATCCAAACTTAAGTATCAAATAATGGTCAAAATAGTTTATTTAAAATTTTAAGTTTAATATAGTTTTGTGTGTATATCAGTAGAATAAAAGTGAACTTTGTAATTGACTTTGTAGGTTCTTTTAAGAATGAATTCAAACATACTGTTTAAACAAAGTCTTTAGTACAAAGAGTATATGTTATATTGTAAGGAATTTTATTGTCTGTGGATTTTCTCTGCTTAGTTTTTGGGATGCTACACATAAATGGATTTCAGCTGTGCTGTATTTACTGCTCAAATATATAGAATTACAAAAGAGAAAATACATGAATAACAATAATAATTTGCAAAGATTTTCAGCAATGTCATAATGAAAAAAATCTGGTTTTGATGGCTTTTTAGATCTAAAACAGCAAGAGAAAATGAAAGAGAGCCAGAAACCTAGATGAATTCTTTATTTTGTATTTATTTTTCAAGAAGCACATATTTTCTGTTTGTGGTTCTTGTAGAAGATAGAACAGTTCCTTAATTTGCAGTTGTATGCTGCCTTGTGCTAAAGTTCAGTTTCTAAAATTTACTGGGAAAATTAATTTATTACTTTCATCCTTTTGAATTTTTGTTGGCATTAACTAGATTATTCTTACTCAGAAAAAATAATTTTAATCTTTCTTTAAAAGTTTCTTTTCTACTTAGACTTACCATATTATTGACATGGTATGTACTTCCACAGATGCTAAGGAACAGACTCTTATGATTGTTTTTTGGATCTGTGTCTCATACCAAATTCTCCCCTTACAGATCCTCTCTCCCTATGGGTACATTCTTTCTTATTTATATATGTGAAATTTCAATCCTATATATAGAAGCTATGCTATGCTAGCTAATTTGGGTTCCCTCCCCCCTTTTTTTAGACAAAGGGTAACTTTGGAAATTGTATAATTGAAAAAATAATGATTTGAATAATATCTTTTTAATTTGGTCATGAATTCATGCCATCAAATATTTACTGAATATACTGTATGTCCAGTACCAGACAAGTCTTTCCATGATTTTGCCCTCTGGGAATTCATAATTTATATGTTGCCCTATCTTAAATGATTTATTAATTTTATGTTTTCTTAATATGACTTTTTCTAAGGGATATATTCACCTCTGCTTTGTTCAGATTTATAAACTAAGCTGCTCAGAGATAAATTTAAGCTAGACCATATTGAATTCTTATGTATTTAAAGCACAACGGTTATAATAATCAATGAAAATTGGAAAATTTTCATGAGTTAAATGACCTAAATGCTACTCTTATCTATAACAACAGCGTATGTTAAAGCTACCTTATAAAATATAAGAAAAGTTTAAATATTAAAATATAGACTATTTTCAACTTCTTATTATAATTGAACATACTACTGTTATATCCAAAACAATCCAAAGTATGAACTTTACTGATTTTACCTACAGAAAAGTTCAGTAAATAAATTTTGTTTTCTCTCTAAACATCTTTAAATCATTACAATCTGTTGCTTACTAGAAAAACAAATAATTATCTAAAACACCCAATACCAATAACCTTTTTTAACAGCTTTATTGAGGTATAATTGAGGTGTTGAGGTAGTTATATAGTAAGCTGAATATATTTAAATTATATAATTTTCATGTATGTTTAACCTGTGAAACCATCACCAAGATCAGGATAGTGACTCTGTCAAACTCAACAATTTCCTTGTTCACCTTTTGTCATTTCTTCCTTCTATCCTTCCTACCCTCACCCTTCCCAAGCTACCACTGATCTGCTTTTTGGCACTATTGATTAATTTGCATTTTTATAAAGTTGTTAGATAAATGAACTCATATAATGGGTGCTCCTTTTTGGTCTGATTTCTTTTACTTAGCGTAATGCATTTGAGATGCTTCCAGGTTGCCACATTCAGGTTGTTTCATTTTATGGCTATACCATAATTACTTTATCCATTAGATTGATTAATTTTGTGGATTTTTAACCAGAAGGACTATAAATTTCAATAGAAAACAGATTTTATCACTCCTATTGAAGAACTAGTGAAATGCTTAATGTATGCCATAGAACATATACTTACTCCATCAGAACACACTAGCATCCAAATGACTGACTATGTCAGAATAAGAATGTCAATATATTACTTTTATAATTTTCCAAGAAACTAATGGAATCTGCTAGTGTTTTGATTCCCAGGTTTTGCTTTAAAAATGCATGCGAAGTAGTCTCCAGCCTTTAGCAATTAGAGAATAATAAAAGCTGAATCACTCTTTTCTGTGCCATAAACAGATGTGAGGGGACTGAAAATAGAAGACATATTTTCACTTATTTTTAAAGCTTCTTCAGTTTTCAGTGTCTTGATAAAAATTGTTGCTATTAAGGAGGTACCAAATGCAGGATACAGAATCAATATGCAAAAATCAGTTATATTTCTATACACTATTAACAAACTGTCAGAATGAGAAATTAAGAATACATTCACATTTATATAGTATCAAAAAATATATAAGACCTAAGAATAAATCTAACCAAGGAGGTGAAAGACCTGTATACTGAATCTGTGACATCGATGGAAGAAATTGAAGAGACATATAAATGGAAAGATATTTCATGTTCATGAATTGGAAGAATTACTATTATTAAAATGTCCACGCTACCCAAATCAGTCTACAGATTTAAGGCAATTCCTATCAAAATTTCAATGGCATTTTTCACAGAAATAGAAGAGATAATCCTAAATTTGGATGGAACCACCAAATAGCCAAATAGCCAAAGCAATCTCAAGAATGAAGCTAGAAGCATCATGCTTCCTGATTTCAAACTACATTACAAAGTGATAATAATCAAACAGTATGTATTGATATAAAAACAAACACAGATACATAGAACAGAACAGAAAGCCCAGAAATAAACCCACCCAAATGTGGACAATTAATCTATGACAGAGGAGCCAAGAATACACAATGGGGGCATGCAAAATGGGTAAAGGTGATCAAAAAGTATAAACTTCCAGTTTTAAAATAAAGTCATAGGGATGTAATATACAGCATGGTGACATAGTAAATAATACTGTATTGTATATTTGAAAGTAACTAAGAGAGTAGATCTTAAAAGTTCTCATTATAAGAAAAATTGTACCATTTGCAGTGATAGATGTTAGCTAGGTATACTGTGGTAATTATTTCACAATATATACATATACTGAATCTATGTTTACATCTAAAACCAGTACAATGTTATATATCAATTATCTCTCTCTCTTTTTTAAAAATACACCAGAAGTCAGGCTGATCTTTCTTTTCCTCACTTAGTGTTATATTTTCAATTGGGATGTATGACTTAACTGAAATAATGAAGCACATTGAAAGAGGAACCATTTTTACTTTTCAATATTTTCCAAATTATTTTAAACTAAAAAAGTGAATTAAAGCATCTTTATCAGACTTTGGTTTCTAATTTTATTCCTGTATAATTTTGTGCTATCATAATTTTTTTTAAAAAAATGTGGATTCTGAATGATATAATTTTTATTGTTCAATCTGTAAATTCTCTGAAATTTTGTGGCTTTGCAAGGATGGCCATGTCCTGTTATTTGATTCACATTTTGAACAGTAAATTTGAAAGTTTAAAAAATTATTTTATAGATATAGGTATCATTAAAGTTCAGTTGACACAGTTACTACTGACTTTTAAGTTTAAAACTATTATGTAAATGGCCAGAGCTCTACTTGGTTAGTAACTCAGGTGTGAATTCTTTAAGTAACAAAAATGTTCTCTGGCTGTTTCTAAGGTATCCTATTTGAGAAGGAAATATAGATTGCTTTTCTCCTTTTAGTAACTGTCGGTGTGTTTCTGAACTTTTGAATAAAGTTTTGATTTTAAAATATTCAACTTACATGACTAACATCAGATTTATTGACATCTTTTATCTCCTATTCTCCTAGTCTTTGGCACTTTATGTCTTTTTAATATTCCTTTACTATAATTTTAATGTTTAAGAGGGAGCAGATAGATATTCATGCATATACTTAGTAGTCCATGTTTAAATAGAAGTCACTTTAAGAACTTTTTCATATTGTTTTATTGAAAAATAAAACATAGACACAGAAAATTATATAAAACAAATGTATATCAGAAACAATTATAAGACAAACACTCTTGTAACTACCACGCAGGTCAGGAATAAAACTGCCAGTTACTCCCAGAAGCTTTTATGGATCCCAACCCAACCACAAGCCTATCTCTCCTCCCAAAAGTAAGCAGTCCCTCTTTTTCCTTTTATGATTTATCACTCAAGTGTGCATTTTTAAAAACTACAGTTTAGGCTTGTTTTTCCTATTGCTATGACTTTCAATCTACATGTTCTCTTTCCATTACTTTTTTCCCCTTGTAATTTAGTTATTAAAGATTCCTAGTAATTTGACCTGTAGAGTTCCCCCACAGCCTGGATTTTGATGATTATAATCTCAGGGTGTAGTTACAATTTCTCAATCCTCTGTATATTTTGGAAATTGATAGTCACATACAGAGACTGGTTATATTGTTTTGTTTGCTTGTTTGTTTTTGGCAAGACTGTAGGTGGTATTGTGTTCTTTCATCAGGAAGCACATAATGTCTAGTTATCCTTTTTTGTGATGTTAGTAGCAGTTAATCACTCAACTGTCTAGACCCATTAGATCATTTAGGGGAATACAAAATGGAGATAATCTTGCTCTATAACTTGTTTTTCATTTATCGGCTGGAATGCATTTCCTCATCTACTATATGCTTAGAAGTGGTACAGTATGTATAAGAAAGGTAGAGTAAGTGCATGCTTGACTTTTTACTTTTGTTTGCCAATTTTCAAAATAATGAGTTGGCTCCCTTTCATCTTCTAAACATGAGCAATTTTTTTGTTGTATCATTATGAAGTTATGATTTTAAACATTTTTTACATGTATCAGTTCATTGCAATTCTTACCCTTATTGAAGATCAAATTTGTCCTATTCATGTCTGGTGGGATCCTCTACAAGCTCCTAGAGTTCTTTTAACATGACTCTAGATTTGATACCTTTGATAGCTTCTTTCCAGTATGACAAGGTGTTCCAGGCTCATCTGAAGAATGGGCAGGAATTATGAATTTATCCATGGGGATGTGCTGACCCAGTACTTGTAAACCATTATCCCAGGACCAAAAGTAGCCACAAGACGTCTCTCTTTTTTTTTTTTCACAAGAAGCAAGTCAGTCATTCAATAACAACAAACAACTTTTTTTAAGCACTTACTGTGTGCCAGGTGTTGTACTAGTTGCTGGGAATATGATTGTTAATGAGAAATAAAACTGCCCTCAAGGAACTTATGATCTGTTGAGGAATTCAAAACAAGCCAAAACACTACTTTAAGTTATCCTGTAGGACCCAGGATGGTGTGAGAGTTCTTATAAAGGACCTGACTCAAGGTATGAGAGTCAAAGATTTGCAAGTAAAATAATGTTGAATCTTTTGTTTAAAACGTAAGTCTTACATGTGAAGAAAAATAAGTGAAAATTATTCAGGGCGGAGAAGGCATAGGCACACCTGATTTCCTTTAATTAAAAAAGTAATCAGCAGGTCTGTATTAAACATATTCTGTTTCAAACTTTCAGAAATATGATTCTGTGGCAGTTTTTCTGTTATCACTGCCTTTTCTCTGCCAGAAATGTCCCCAAGTAATAGTTTTCTCCATAGAATCCAGGTTTTAAATTTGAGTCAAGGCATTTCTGTCCTAATTTAGACTAGATGAATAGCACTTTCTTTTGATTTGTTTTTCTTTCCAAGATGAGTATTTGAGAAACATCCTTGCTATTC
The DNA here is from genome assembly GCA_004027375.1 of Macroglossus sobrinus. NCBI lineage: Eukaryota > Metazoa > Chordata > Mammalia > Chiroptera > Pteropodidae > Macroglossus > Macroglossus sobrinus. The sequence continues at coordinate 312,068 of PVKZ01000598.1, forward strand.
CATTTTACTTGTGGGTACTTTTATACTATCCTATTTACCTCTTCACTGAACTGCCTTTTCTAGCTGACATTCATATTTAATTGGAGCCTTCTTTACCTAAAAGATGCTGATTCTTGTACATGTCTTTTTATTCCTTTGTCCATGTCAGCAAGAAACACCAAAATAGCTTTATCTGTGACAAAATTAATACAAGTAAAACTGCAGTCATTAGCTTATGATCATTATTGTTCATGATGAATCACTTTCTAATTCATTATTTCAGCAAGAGTATTGATCTAACCATTTCAGAGTAACATTCTAGGTTTTTTCCCAGCACAGATTTATTTAACACTATTATACATTTCTATTTCTTGAGCCAACTATTTTAGACTGCTATAGTATAATTTCTAAAAAGTTAAAATTATGACGCTCAGGTAAATATAAAGTAAACATGGATCAAAGATTTTATTCAATTCATTAATTAATGATGGAACTAGTAATATGTTAAGACAAGTTCAAGAGCATTTGAAGAGATAAGTATTTATAGACATTAAATATGTGAATGTTAGAATAAGATAGTTAACTTAGATACAAAACTGATTAATATCCTGTATAATAAGCTATAACCTTTGGGGTTGTTTTTATCACCAGACATAAGTTATTGCATCTCTACCTAACAAAAATCTGTAAGTTAATAAATAGCGAGTCTAACCATGTGCATTCCCCTAATCCTTGGGTGGCTCTGAGTCCCATATGGCAATGAAAGGACCTGTTGCAGACCTTTGCTTTTTTTCTGAGTTGTGGATGATTTTAAAATAAGACTTCCACTCTCTCAGACAGGGTTAAAGAATTTTCTTGGGTCTGAGGATTGTTCGTGAATGCGTGATGAAGCAAGCTCTGTTTTAGTACACTTTTTAAGTTTGCATTCTAATTTTAAATAACTGCCTAAAAATGAATTCTTAATATTGAGATTTTGAGAAGTATAAATTGCTCTAACTGGGCATGAAAGAAAGGCAAGGGGAATCTTTCAATGCTTAATGGATTTAAAGTAATTTACTATGGAATAAACTCTACATTTTTATGTTCCCTAGGGTTTTCCAGGAGATATTGGGATTCCTGGACAAAATGGCCCTGAAGGATCAAAGGTAAAAAAAAAATAAAAATAAATAAATAAATAAATAAATAAATAAATAAATAAGGAAAAATGTGCTATCTAGGGCTTTCTAATTTTGTATCTCAATGATTTGGTGGGAAAAAAAATAGGAAATCAGAGCACTTCTGAATATTTTTGAGTTGTCTCAGATGCCTTGAATAAATTTTGTTCAACTGACACCAATGGAAATAAAAATAGCAGCTCCTTTGTATTCAATTAAAGAAAAACTTTGTACATCTTATTTCAAGAATAATAAGTATGTAGTTTGCATGCCTGCTGTTCTTTTGATGCCATTTGTTACATTAGGGTATGTTACCTAATCTTTTGTAGTCAAGTCATTGAAAATTATTTTTCTAGTTTGGTCTGGACTTAGCTTAGGGTGATGGTATTTACAAAATACATATATCATTGAAAAGGGATTTTTTTTGGAAGAGGTTTTTAAAAATACTAAAAAATCATAGCATATAATAAATGGATGAGAATATTCTAACCACTAAAACCCTTTAGGACCCATAAAGTAAAGTAAAATAAAATTTCATTAAAATAATAAAAGAAAGTCTATTGTGTCCTGAACTTATACATAGCATAAAATGCCTGAAGAAACCTAAGGATTTTAAACTTCTCTTACTTTTGTGTATATACAGTAGAAATTATCTATAGCAGCATTTTACATAGCAAGCTTTGCCAGGCAGGCTGATGTAGAATGACCACTGTAAGTAAATAAAGTATTATGAAAATAAAGACATAGAAGGATAAAATAACCTGAAGTTTGGAAAATTAGCAGGTTATGAAGTATAGCTGCTGTGGAAGGTTATCAGTATGAGTAGAGAGGAAGTAATAGGAGATGAAGTTGTAAAGAATATTAACATAGCTATATTAGTATACTGTAGTAGCAAGTACTACAGTATTCCTCATTATCCACAGTTTTGCTTTCTGTGGTTTCAGTTACCTGTGGTCAATTGTGGTCAGCATTTGGAACACATTTATATGAAAAGTTATTCATTGTTTATGTAAAATTCAAATTTAGCTGGGCACTCTGTATTTTATCTGGCAACCCTACTGGCCATCTACAAACATTCCTTATGAACAGCAGTGTTTCCCTCTTCCTTTCTGTCTCCATAGAACTATTCCTTGTCCTCCTCCTCAGTATTCAAGTTCCACATGTGTTTTGCATCAAACCCTCTCCTGACTCCTGAATGACCTCATGCCATCAATTATCACCTTTATCCTGATCTCTGACTCAAAATTTCCTCTCCTTAACCTTAAAACCATTTTCACTGCCAATGTTGCAGTTTAGGCCCTCTATTTTTCTCCAGGATTAGTGTAACAGCCCCCAATTGTTCTTCCTGCCCTAGTCTGGCATTTCTTCAAAAGTCCTTCCAAGTGCTGATGGAATTATGTTTGTCAAGTATTGATCTCATCATGTTATTCTTGTACTTAAATCATTCAATGATCCCCACAGCTTCCAGGTTAAGGCTTATACTTCTTTACTTTTCATACAAGGTTCTGTATGACCTACACTGTAGTAGAAAAAGTAGAAAGAATACACTCTAAATTTATGATAAAAAGTATAGTGAATATATAAACCAGTAACATGGTTTATTACTGTTATTATTATGTACTTTACATAATTATGCAATATCTTTTTATAACTGGCAGCATTGTAGATTTGTTTATACCATCATCACCACAGACACGTTAGTAATGTGTTGTGCTATAACTTTACGATGGCCACAGTAGGAGACAGGAATTTTTCAGCTCCACTATAATCTGTGTGACCACCATCATATACATGGTTCATCATCCATCAAAATGTTGTTATGTGGTACTTGACTGTAGTGCCATTTACTATTACTCTTCCAAAAGCATTACTCCAGCTAAACTGTTTAGAGTACAAAATCATGCCATACTTGTTAAAATATCACAGCTTTCTGTGTGCTCTTCTTCTGTCTGGATGTCTTTCTGCCCTTCTGTGTCCTACTTCATCAGGCTAACACTTACATCACAATGTCACATTTTCCAGGAAGCTTTTCCTGTTCCTCCCAAATCTGAGATATCTCTTCTCTGTATTCCTAGAAAAATTCTGAAAAAAAAAATGTGTCAAGCATTAACCTGCATATGTTATGACTGATGATTGCCTTATCTATTGGACTATAAGCTTTTTGGAAGACAAGATTAATTGACTTATACATATCACAATAAGCAAAATAATAACCATAGCATAATTGGAACACAATAGATATTTACCAAATGTATAATTGAGTGAATGACTGTATTTAAATCTGTTTTGGAAGTAGAAACAATAACTTAGTAATTGATTAAACGAGATGATGGGGAAAAGAGAAGTCAAACATAAAACTAAGACTATGAAACATAAAACTTTGATTACTGATGTCATTGGCTTAAATAGGGAAATCAGCAGGAGGGACAGATTTGGAAAATGCAAAAGACAAGAAGTTTAATTCTGTGTCTATTTATCTGTTTGACATAAAGGTAGAAATAATAAATAGCTAGTAGTAAAGCAAGCCAAAAAGTAGAAATAGTGGCATGTAGGGACAATGAAAGAGAAATGTAGAATAGAGAATGGAGATGTGAATTTCTTGAGTTTAGGCTTTCACCTGCTATGTATTTAGAACTTGATACATATTTATTAATTTATTCAATAATTTATTTATTTAACATATACTGAATTTATTTTATGTGTCAAGTATTGAATGTGGAATTATGAAGATTCTTAAACCGTGGTCCCTCTCCTTGATGAGGTTACAGTTTAGTGAGTGATAGAAAAAAATTATAAAATGTTGTAAGAAGTGCTATATAAAAAAGTTGGTGAAATGCAGTGAGAGCTTAGATAATTGAGCAACAGATTCTGCCCTAGGAAACTGGGAATTACTTCAAGAGGAAGTTATAATTGAATTTAATGTTTTTAAGTATGAATATCATACTAGGTGAAAAAACAAGTAGGTTTCTAAATTTTTTCCAGTTCAGAAATTTTGTATCTTGAAGTTTTTTTAAAAATTTTTTTATTAAGTTTATTAATTTTTAGGTGTAAATTATAATTTGACATCTACGTATTCTATTGTGTGATTGCCATTCAAAGTTCGGTTTCTTTCAGCTACCATATATTTGATCCCCTTTACCCACATCATCCTCTCCTGACCCCACTATATTTTATCCCCTTTGCCCATGTATCTCCCCACTTCTTCCCCACACCCTACTCACTGGTAACCACTAGTCCATTGTCCATGTCCCTGAGTCACTGTTTGTTTATTCTGTTCATTTGTTGCTTTTAGGTGATATCATGTGGTTTTCAACTTTTTCTGTCTGGCTTATTTTGCTTAGCATGATTATCTCGAGGTCCATCCATGTTGTCGCAAATGGCAGTATTTCACCTCTTCTTATAGCTGAGTAATATTCCATTGTATATATGCACCACAGCTTCTTTAGCCAATCATCTATCATAGGACATTTCAGTTGCTTCCATGTCCTGGCCGCCGTGAATGATGCTGCCTGAACATTGGTGTGCAAATACCTTTTCAGATACGGGTTTTCAAGTCTTTGGGATAAATACCCAGTAGAGGAATTGCTGGATCATATGGAGATCAATTCTTAGTTTTTTGAGAAATCTCCATACTGTCTTCCATAGTGGCTGTACCAATTTGCATTCCCACCAGCAGTATATGAGAGTTCTTTTTTCTCCACATCCTCTCCAACATTTGTTATTACTTGTCCTGTTGATGATAGCTATTCCAAGTGTGAGCTGGTATCTCATTGTGGTTTTGATTTGCATTTCCCTAATAGCCAGCGATGTTGAACATCTTTTCATACATTTGTTGGCCATTTGTATGTCCTCTAGGGAAAAATGTCTGTTCAGGTCCTCTGTCCATTTTTTGATTGGATTATTTGTTTTTTTATTGTTATAGATTCATATGATTTATTTGTATAATTTGGATATTAGGCCCTTATTGAAAGTGTTGCTTGCAAATATATTTTCTCATTTGGATAGTTGTCTCTTTACCTTGTTGGTGCTTTTTTTTTGCTGAGCAGAAGTGTTTTAGTTTGATGTAGTCCTGTTCATTTATTTTAGCTTTTACTTCCCTTGCCTATGAGGTCAATTTCATAAAATCCTCTTTAAGTCCAAGGGCCTTGAAGTATTCTTCTATGCATTTTATGGATTCTAGTCTTATATTCAGGTCCTTAATCCATTTTGAGTTAATTTTGGTGTGTGGTGATAGACAGCAATCTAGTTTCATTCTTTTGCAGGTAACTTTCCAGTTTTCCCAGCACCATTTATTGAACAGGCTTTCCTTTCTCAACTGTATATTTTTCGCTTTTTTGTCAAAAATTATTTGTTCATATAAATGTGGGTTTACTTCTGGACTCTCAATTCTGTTCCACTGGTCCTTGTGTCTGTTTTGCTGCCACTACCATCCTGTTTTGATTACTGTCACTTTGTAGTATAATTTGAAGTCGGGCAGAGTGATGCCTCCAGCCTCGTTCTTTTTTCTCAGGATGACTTTGGCAATTCGGGGTTTTTTGTGCTTCCATACAAATTTGGTGATCTTTTTGTTCTATTTCTTTAAAAAACGCCAATGGAATTTTGATGGGGATTGCATTAAATCTGTATAATACGTTAGGTAATATGGTCATTTTAACTATATTGATTCTTCCAATCCAAGAACACAGAATATCTTTCCATTTCATTATCTAGGTCCTTCACATGTTTTGTTAAATTTATTCCTAGATATTTTATTCTTTTTGTTGCAGTTGCAAAAGGAATTACGTTTTCCACTTTTTCTGACACTTCTTTATTAGAGTATAGGAATGCTATGGATTTTTGAATGTTGATTTTGTATCCAGGGACTTTACTGTATTTGCTTATTTTTTCCAGTAGTGTTCTTTTGGAGTATTTAGAGTTTTCTATATAGAAAATTATGTCATCTGCAAATAGTGATAGTTTGACTTCTTTGTTTCCTATTTGGATGCCTGTTATCTTTCTCTTGCCTGATGGCACTTGCTAGTACCTCCAATGTTATATTGAATAACAGTGGTGATAGCGGACAGCCTTGCCTTGTTCCTGATCTTAGAGGGAAAGATTTTCATTTTTCACCATTAAGTATAATGTTGGCTGAGGGTTTGTCATATATGGCCTTTATTATGTTAAGGTAATTTCTTCTATACTGATTTTGTTAAGTATTTTGATCATAAATGGATACTGTATCTTGCCGAAGGCTTTTTCTGCATCTATTGATATGATCATATGATCCTTACTTTTTAATTTGTTTATGTGATGTATCACATTAATCGATTTGTGTGTGTTGAACCACCCCTGTGCCCCTGGGATGAAGTCCACTTGATCATGGTGTATAATCTTTAGAATATGTTGCTGTATTCGGTTCACTAGTGTTTTATTTAAGATTTTTGCATCTGTGTTCATGAGAGATATTAGTCTGTAGTTTTCTTTTTTTGTGTTATCTTTACCAGGTTTTGGTATCAGAGTAATATTGGCCTCATAAAATGAGTTGGGAAGTATGACCTTCTCTTCAATTTTTTAGAAGAGTTTGAGGAGACTAGGTTTTAAGTCTTATTTGAATGTTTGGTAGAATTCACTGGTGAAGCTATCTGGTCCTGGACTTTTACTTCTTGGTAGATTTTTTATGATTGTTTGAATTTCCATACTGCTGATCAGTCTATTTAGATTTTCTACATCTTCTTGATTCAGTCTAGGAAAATTATATTTTTCTAAGTACTGGTTTATTTCTTCTAGTTTATTAAATTTGGTGTTATATACTTTTTTATAGTACTCTTGTATGATCCCTTGTATTTCTATGATGTCAGTCGTAATTTCTCCTCTTTTATCCTTGATTTTGTTTGTGTCTTTTCTCTTTTTATTTTAATGAGTCTAGCCAGGGTTTTGTCAATTTTATTAACCTTCTCAAAGAACCAGCTCTTTGTTGTATTTTTTTTATTGTGTTTTTGTTTTCAATTTCATTTATTTCTGCTCTAATTTTGATGATTTCTTTCTTTCTGCTGACTTTAGGCCTCATTTGTTTTTCCTTTTCTAGTTTTTTAATATGAAGCATTAAGTTGTTTATTTGGGCTTATTCTTGTTTTTGGAGATAGCCCTGCAATGATATGAACTTTCTTCTTATGACCGCTTTTGCCATGTCCCGAAAGTTTTGATATGTTGTACTATTATTATCATTTGTTTCTATGTGTCTCTTGATCTCTCTTTTAATTTCTTCCCTGACCCAGTTGTTCTTCAGTAGCATGTTGTTTAATCTCCATGTATTTGTGGTACTTCCCAATTTCTTTTTGCAGTTGATCTCTAGTTTCAAAGCATTATGATCAGACATATGGTTGGTATAATTTCAACCCTCTTATATTTGTTGAGGCTTTTTCTGTGTCCCAGTATGTGGTCAATTTTTGAGAATGTTTCATGTGCACTAGAGAAGAATGTATAAGCAGCTGTTTGGGGATAGAAGGCTCTGTATATGTCAATTATGTCCCGTTGGTCTAATGTGTCATTTAAGGATGTTATTTCCTCATTGATTTCCTGTTTAGATGATCTGTCCATATCTAACAATGAGGTATTTAGGTCCCCTACTATGATAATGTTTTGGTTTGTTTCTCTCTTTAGTTCTGTTAGTAATTGCTTTACATATTTCATGACTCCCTGATTGGGATCATAGATATTAATTAGTGTTATATCTTCTTGGTGCATGATTCCCTTTATCATTATGAAGTGTCCCTCAGTATCTTTCTTTACCTTTTTTATTTTGAAGTTATTTCATCTGATATTAGTACCACTACTCCTGCTTTTCTCTGAATGCCATTTGCTTGAAATATTTTTCACCCTTTGACTTTGGGTCTATATTTGTCTTTGGAGCTGAGAAGTGTCTCCAGGAGACAATATATGGTTGGGTTTTGTTTTTTGATCCATTCTGCAACTCTGTGCCTTTTTATTGATGAGTTTAGTTCATTTACACTTAGTGTGATTATTGAAATATGAAGTCTTCTTATAGCTGTTTTATTTTTTGCTTTCTGGTAGCTTGGTGTTTCCATTGCTTCCTTGTCCTTGAATTTCTGTTTTCTTTAATTTGGTTGGCTTTTGTGGGTTTTCTCTTTAGTTCTTGTTTTATGTTCAAATCAAAGATTCAGTTCCGAATCTTTGGTGTGTGATTACCATTACAAATATGAAAAGGATAGTTATATATATACAGTCATCCATTTTCTTCTGCATGTGCCTTATCTCCATTCCCCTTTACAAATTTAGATCTTTGAATCCTCCTCTTTTTAGTCATTTATCTTAATTTGTCTCTATATATGCTGAATGTTCATTACTATCTTGCTATAGCAATTCTCTTATTATTTAAGCTTATAATGGCCTAAGTTTAATAAAGATTGCACTCCTCTGCTTCTATCAGCCTGCTAGTCACCTTACTCCTAATTATGTATTTTTTTGTCATTTTGTTTTAGGTGAGCTGACCCCTTTCAGTACTTCCTGTAGTGCAGGCCTTGTAGTAGAGAATTCCCTCAATTTTTTTTTACATCTAGAAAGGTCTTATTTTCTCTTTTATATCTAAAGGAAAGCTTAGCTGCATATGTTATTCTAGGCTGTTAGTTCATTTCACTTAATAGTTTAGATATTTGATTCCATTTATTTCTGGCTTGTAAGGTCTGAGCTGAGAAATCCAATGATAATCTAATGAGTTTTCCTTTATATGTTACCATCTTCTTTTCCCTGGCTGCCCTGAGAATTCTATCTTTGTTGTTGATTTTTGATAACTTTAATACAATATGTCTTGATAAAGGCCTTTTTGGGTTGAGATAATTGAGTGTTCTTTTGACTCCTTGAATTACAAGTTCCAGCTCATTCCTTATATTTGGGAAATTCTCATCATCTATTCATCTGAAAATGCTTTCTAATTCCTGTTCATTTTCTTCGCCTTCGATAATGCCCATTATTCTTATGTTTCCTGATGTTATCAGCTAGTTTTTGTATTTCTCTTTCATTATTTTTTATTCTTCAGTTTCTCTCTTCTTCCTTCTGATTTATTTCTGCATTTCTGTGTTCGATATCACTGATTCTTTCCTCCACTCGGTCGACTCTATTTCCCAAGCTTTCTATTTCATTTTTCAACTCTTGCAGTATGTTTTTTAACTTCAGAAGATCTATTCTGTTCTTGAGGGTTCTCAGTCTCCTTGCTCTGCTCATGTGGTTGTTTTTTCAATTCCTGACATTGTTGATATGACTCGTTTTTGGAACTCATTGAATTTATTCAGAAGTACCATCCTGAATTCTCCATCACTTAAGTCATATATTTCTATGTCTGCAAGCTTATTTTCTGGTTGATTTTTCTCTTTCTTTCTGAGATGCCTTGTCATCTTGGTTGTTCATGGCATTTAATGGACTATTTCTCCACCTGGGCATTAATGGAAATGTATTCTGCTGTTTTTCCAGAAAGATTTATTTTATAAAGGTCTCTCTTTAGCCTACTGCAAAAGAGGCCCTTTCTTTTGTTTTCCAGTTGGTGATATCTAAGCCTCTTGGATCCCTGCTTATATAAAGCTTAAATAATGTTTTATTTATTTTCTTGTAGAAATTTAATCATTTTGCTACTCTTAGTTTCAGTCCCTGTCAGTGTTAGACAACAGTTTCCATAGGCTTTGCTCAGATTCTCCTGGTGCTCTGTGGTGATTGGTCTCAGAGGGTTGTGGGAGAGGCCCTCTGGGTTGGGAGTTGGGGCTGTGGCTCAGCCTCAGTTTTGCAACCACAGCCAGTAAAAATCAACTGTTGTGTCTCTGTGGTCCCATCCCATTTCTATGCTTTCTGCCCTGATGACTGGGCCCTGCTAGGCTGAGCAGAAGTCCTGGCACTTCCAGGGAAATCGCTGCACCTTCTACCCCCTCCCCCCCCACCTTGCGGGGAACTCCAGAGCCTGCAAGAAATAGCATGAGTCTTGGCAGCTTTTGCTCAGATTCCCCTGGGACTCCACGGTTTTCTGTCTCAGAGGGTATGAGGGGAGTGGCCCTCTGGGTTGGGGGTTGGGGACTGCAGCTCAACCTCAGTTTTGCAGCCGGGACTGGTAAAAACTGTTGTTTCTCTGCAGTCCCATCTCATTTATCTGTCTTTCTGCCCTGATAACTGGGCCCTGCTGCTGGCTGTGTAGAAGCTCTAGCACTTCTGGGCAGGGTTGTTCAGGGAAGTTGCCACACCTTCACCCCTCCGCCTCCTCCTGCAAGGAGCTCAGCGGCTGCCAGAGGCAGCTTCGTTATTTCTCCCAGTCCACCGCTGGACACCTGGGGTTCTGACCTATGGTAGTTCTTATGCACAGATCCCACTCTCAGAAATGCTGGTGTGTAATTTGGGTGTTTTTGTTCAGTTTTAGATATTCAGCTTATTGTAGTTTCAAGGGAAAGATCTGAGGATGTTTCTCACTCCAATATGATTCCCCTCAATCCTCTCGAAGTTTTATCAAGAAATATCAGATAACTGAAAGAAACCAGCTGACCTCTTGATTATTATTAGAATAGTCATCTTTAGAATTTCCTTCTTGTTACTTCCTTTAGTTTTAGAATTAAAGTGTTTAAAAGTGAGACAAAAGACCAGAAAGCTAGATATTTTAATGAATATCAATGGTTGAATTTCCAATGGGTATTAATTACTTTGTGAATTATTTTCAGCTTGTAGTCTCATCATAACCATCATGAGACTAATTGATTTATACACATATCTGAATTTTAAATTAATATCTTAGATGATTTTATTAAAAAACAATAAATTTTAAAGGACGAAGAATATTATTTTATGTTTTGTAAGTTGAGAAGGATCTGTTTTTGTTTCTCTTTTTGGTCTTTACTGTTTGCCTTGAAATTGTTTCTAGAAAAAGAAAGAGAAAACAGAGCCAAACATACTGACCATATTAGCATGATGTGTTTTCTTTAGTTGTGTACACTATGTCATGCAAGCATCTTAAAACTAGCTTTATTTTAATATACATGTCGTGTTTGGAAAGGGGGGACAATATAAATTACTGAAGCTCTATTGAGGCTATAGAAGTGGTCATCAAGGAAATCACGTGTGCTGTATTTGAAATACTTGATTGTCTTATTTGCAAATAAATTGGGTTCTTTCCAGAGCAATTTGGCATAGTTCTAAAGAGCCTGTTTTCTCTTCATTTTCTGCCAGTTGACTAAAAACCTCAAACTAAGATTGGAACCTTGTGTTAATTATGGTTATATTGATTGTGAAATTGTGTGTATATGTGTATATAGATACAAAACATACTTCAGCAAACCTCCTTGAGAGCCACCCAATTTGGCAGTCTGCTTTGAAGAATCCCATAACATTAGTAAAACCACATTCTTTGCTGTTTACTGAAAAAACTGAGTACCCAATAAATATTTTTTGTTCCCCAGTAAATAGAGAAATAATTTATATGCTGCTGTAATGGTTTTAACTGTTAGTTTGGCTATGGAAATAGGGATGATAAAACAGGCTGTTTATTGTCTGTTGTATAATATCCCTTTAAATTACCACAGAAGACCTGTTATTTGTTAATACTCCAGAATATATGGAAATAACTTTTGTACTAAATTATTAAAATATGTTGTTTTTTTTTGGATTGAGGTTAGTTAACTTGCTAAAAGAAAAATTTATAACTCCTGATATGTCTCTGACATCACCTTGATCCAGCCATGCAGACTTACTATTCCATACATTAAGTCAGGATTTTATACACAGGTTTCTTATATTTACCATTTTATTATCCAGGCAAGATTTAGTCAGCTGAGAAGTATTTATTGAGTTTGTTCATGGGCAATGTACTGTTTTGATAAATATTTACTGATTTTGTTAAGCAATTACATGAAAACAAGATTAAAACATGGTCTTCCACCTACCAAGAATTTATAATCCTCTGAAAATGCGAGATTTCCACATGAGAAAAATTTTAAAATATAACTAGGCAACACACAGTAAGTGAATAATAAGGACCTCAGAAGAAAGAATAACTTACATGGGAGTTATTTTTCTGGGAGACTTCATAGAAAAATTAGGATTTGAGATGGATAAGTTGGATTTGGCCAAATAGCACCAAGGAATGAGAGAGTCTATGCAATAGATACAAAATAAATACAAGGATGGCAGGCAGAAGTAAACTCACCTGACTTAAAAATTTAGGAGGCAGATTGTGACAAATCTTAAATATAAAGCTGAAAAGTTTGAATGCTAATAAACGCATGGAAGGCCTTTTTTATTGTAGTGAAAACACATAACATGAAATCTACTCTCAAATTTTTAAGTGTACAGTATAATATTAACTATATGCATATTTTGTACAGCATATCTCTAAACTGTTTTCATGTTTTGTGACTGAAACGCTATACCATTGAACAGCAATTCCTCATTTCCATTTCCTGCAACCCCTGGCAACCATCATTCTACATTCTGATTCAATGAATATGGCTACTTTTGATACCTCATATAAGTAGAACCTGTCCTGTGACCAGCTTATTTCACTTAGCATAGTTTTCAAGGTTCATCATGTTATAGCATATGTCAAAATTTCCTTCTTTATTTTTTAAGGCTGAGTAATAGTCCAGTGTCCAGTAGTCTAAAACTCCATATTTTCTTTCTTTATTCACCCCTCAGTGGTCATTTAGGTTTTCAGCTATAAGCTATTGCAAATAATTCTGCAATGAACATGAAAGTGCAGATATCTCTTGGGGTTCTGTTTTCAGTTCTTTTGGGCAAATAACAAGAAGTGAGGTGGCTGAATAATATGGTAGTTTTATTTTTAATTTTTGGAGGATTCCCCATACTCTTTTCTCTAGTGGCTGCCAATAGTGCTCAAGGGTTCCAGTTTCTCCGCATCCTTGCCAATTTCTTCACGTCCTTGCCAACACTTGTTATTTTCTTTCTTTTTTTTTTTATTAATAGCCTATTACATATGACATTCTAATACATGTGAGGTATCTCATTGTGGCTTTTATTTTCATTTCCCTCATGATTAGTGATGTTGAGCATTTTTACATTACCTGTTGACCATTTGTATGTTTTATTTGGAGAAATATCTATTTAAGTCCTTTGTCTATTATTTTGATTGCATTTTTTTTTTTGCCATTGGGTTGTATGAGTTTCTTATATATGTTAGATATTAAACCTTTATCAGATTTATAGTTTATGAATATTTTCTCATTCTGTAGGTTGCCTTCTTACTCTGCTGATTTTTTTAACTGTGCAGAAATATTAGTCGATTTTGCTTTCGTTGCCTTTGCTTTTGTTTTAAATCCAAAAAATTATTGCTGAGACCAATGTTAAGGAACTTTCTGCCTATGTTTTCTTCTAAGAGTTTTGTGGTTTCAGCCTTCATGTTTAAGTCTTTAATTCATTTTGTGTTTATTTTTATATATGAGTAAGATAAGCATCCAATTTTATTATTTTGCTTATCCAGTTTTCCTATCACCGTTTGTTGAAAAGACTATCTTTACCCCATTGTGTAGTCTTGGTACCTTGTTGGAGACTATTTGACTATATATGTGTGGGTTTATTTCTGGGCTATTTTGTTCCTTTGGTCTATATGTCTTTCTTTATGCCAGTGCCAAATTGTTTTGATTATTTTAACTTATAATATGTTTCAAAGTCTGAAAATGTGAGGCCTCCAGCTATGTTCATCTTTGTTAAGATTGTTTTGGCTATTGAGGTCTTTTATGGTTCCATATGAATTTTAGTATTCTTTTTTTCTATCTCTTCAAGAAATGCTACTGAGATTTTACTAGGGATTGAATTAAATTTATAGATAAGTTTGAGTTTATGAACATTTTAATAAGTTTCCACACCATGGACATGGGATGTATTTCCATTTTTTCTGTCTTCTTTAATTTATGTCAGCACTGTTTTGTAGTGTACAATTCTTTCACCCCTTGATTACATTCATTTATAAGTATTTAATTTTTTTTGGTGCTATTGCAAATGAGATTATTTTCTTAATTTTCTTTTTGAATTATTTGTTGTTAGTTCATAGAAACCCAATAAATTTTTATATGTTAATTATATATCCTGAAACTGCAATATTTGTTTACAGTGCTAACAATTATTTTGTAGAATCTTTAGGATTTTCTGCATACAAGATTATATCATCTGTGAACAGAAATTTTACTTTTTCTTTTTGATTTTGGTGTCTTTTTTTTTTCTTGCCAAATTTCTCTAGCTATGAAGCTAGTACTATGTTGAATACAATTGGTGAAAGTGAGCATCCTCATTTTGTTTCTAATCTTTGAGGAAAGCTTTTAGTTTTTTATTGTTGTATATGACATGAACTGTGGACTTTTTGTATATGGCCTTTATTATGTTGAAGTAATTTCCTTCTATTTTTAGTTTGCTGAGCTTTTTATGAAAAGGTATTAAGCTTTGTCAAATGCTTTTCTGCATCTATTTAGGTGATCATGTTATTTTTATTCTTTATTCTATTAATGTGGTGTATCACAGTGATTGATTTTTATGATAAAAAATCTTTGTACCCTGTATAAATCCCATTTGGTTATGACGTATGATCCTTAATGTATTGTTGAATTAGTTTAGCTAGTAATTTTTTGAGGATTTTTGTTTTTATAGTCATCAGAACTTTTGGTCTATAATTTTTTCCTTGCACTGTCTTTGTCTGTCTTTGGTATCAGGGTAATGTTGGCCTCATAAAATGAGTTTGGAAGTGTTCTCTCCTCTTAAGTTTTTTGGAAGAATTTGAGAAGGATTTATATTAATTTCTTATTAAATGTTTGGTAGAATTCTCCAGTGGAGTCATCTGGTCCTAGAATTAATTTTTCTTCCTTTCCTTCATTTTCTTTCTTTTTCTTTTTTCTTTTCTTTTCTTTTCTTTTCTTTTCTTTTTTTTCTTTTCTTTTCTTTTCTTTTTTCTTTTCTTCTCTCTCTCTCTCTCTCTCTCTCTCTCTCTCTCTCTCTCTCTCTCTCCCCCTCCCTCCCTCCCTCCCTTCCTTCCTTCTTTCTTTTTCTTTCTATCATCTATCTATCATCTATCTATCTATCTATCTATCTATCTATCTATCTATCTATCATCTATCTATCAATCATCTATTTATGGTTGGGAGGTTTTTGATTACTGATTCAATATTTTCGGTAGTTATAGATCTGTTCAGATTTTGTATTTCTTTGTGATTTAGTTTTGTATGTTTCTAGGAATTTTATCTATTTTTTCCATATTATTTAATTTGTTATATAATTGTTTGTATTAGTCTCATGATCTTTTATTTCTGTGGCATTAGTTCTAATGTGCCCTCTTTCACTTCTGATTTTTTTTTAGCTTTATCTTATTTTTCTTAGTCTAGCTAAAGGTTTGTCAATTTTGATTTTTTCAAAAAAACAACTTTTAGTTTCATTGATTTTTTTCTATTGTTTTATATAGTATCCATTTATTTCTGCTCTAATTTTTAATATGTCCTTCCTTAACTTCAGACTTAGTTTATTCTTTTTTTTTAGTTCTTCGAGGTATACGCATAGATGGTTTAAGATTTTTCTCCTTTTTTAATTTTAAGTATTTATCACTATAAAATTGCCTTTTAGTATTGCTTTTGCTGAATCCTATAAATTTTGGTATGTTGTGTGTCCATTTTAATTTGTCTTTAGCTATTTTCTAGTTATCCATTTCATTTCTTCTTTGACTCATTGGTTTTCAAGAATGTGTTGTGTAATTGTCATCTATTTATGAATTTTTCAGTTTTTCTTCTGCAATTTATATCTAATTCCATTTCATTAAGTTAAGAAAAGATAGCTGGTATAATTTTAATCTTATTGTATTTCTCAAGACTTCTTTTGTGACCTAATATGCGATCTATGCTGGAGAATGTTCCCTGTGCACTTAAAAGGAATGTATATTCTGCTATATATATATATATATATATATATATATATATATATATATATATATATATATATATATATCTGTTAGGTCCATTTGGTCTATAGCATTGTTCAAGTCCTCTGTTTCCTTATTGATCTCACTGGTTGTTTTATTCATTATTTTAAGTAGGGTAATTAAATATCTTATGTTTATTGTATTGCTGTCTATTTTACTCTTCAGTTCTGTCACTATTTGCTTCATGTATTTGGGTACCCTGATAACAGGTGCATATTTACTTATAATTGTTATCTCTTCCTGATAAATTGACCCTTTTATCATTAGTTAATGTCCTCCTTTGCCTTTTGTGACAATTTTTTACTTTGTCTATTTTGTATGATATAAGTATGGCCACCCCTGCTCTCTTTTGAGTATCATTTGCATGGGATATTTTTTCCCTTCTTTTCACTTTCATCCTATGTGAAATCTAAAATGAGTCTTTTGTGTAGAGAATATAGTTGGATTTTTTAAAACCACCTAGTCACTCTTAAGTCTTTGATAGCAGCTTTTAATTCATTTATATTTAAAGTAATTACTAATAAAAAGGACTTACTGTTGACATTTAGTTAACTGTAATTGTTTTCTGTCTTGTAGCTTTCTTGTCCCTCTTTTGTTCTCCTGCTGTCTTCTTTTGTGTTTTGTTGACTTTTTTGTACTGACATGTTTCAGTTCCTTTCTAATTTTCTTTTATATATTTGTATATTTTATTTGTGGTTACCATGGGACTTACATAAAACATCTTGTAGTTATAACACTCTATTTAAGCTGATAACAACTAACTTTAGTCACATACAAAAACTCTACAGTTTTACTTTATGGAGGATTTTGAGAGGTGTGAGATGATGAAAGGGACGTTTAGGGAGAATAATCATAGTAAATTATTAATATGAATGTGGTGAATGTATAGGGCAAAAAAGTGAAATGTCAGTTCAGAAACTATTATAAACACTAATTGATGTGAGATGCATAAGGAAAAGGAAACTAATATTTATCAAGTGCCTGTTACAGTCTAAGTACCATTTTATTTATTGCAACAACCTTATGATGCTGATAGTAACATGATTCTGTGGAAAAGGAATTCAGGTCCTACCTCTAGTAGGCATCAGAGCTAGAATTCAAATCTAGACCACACTTAAGATTCTATATATTTTAATTTTTTTAAAAAAATGTGTAGTTAACATTATGATACATAAAACATCTACACAGTTTAAACAATAATAATAACCCCTATTCATGTTAAAAACTAGGTCATTGAAAACTCTTTTTCTGTCCCTCACTAATCATATCTATCTCTTTTCTTCTTGCATTTATAAATAACCACAGTCTTGTTTTGCTGTACTTTTTACCATCTACGTATATTCTTTTAAAATAATTATTGTTTTGTTTGTTTTGGAAATTCATATACTACATAAATATATTCTTCAGTGACTTGCTTCTTGTACTCAATCTTATCTTTTCACCTTAGTTTAGGTCGATGCATGTAATTAAAGCTTATTCATTTTTACTGCTATATAGTAACCACTGTGTGTGTGTGTGTGTGTGTGTGTGTGTGTGTACTACAATTTTTTAATGATACAACTGTTGATAGAGACCCTTTTTTGTAGTTAGTTTTCATACATCTTTCATGTGTACTTGTAAAGACTTTGTAAACTCCAATTTGAGGATGCAGTGTCCTACATGTGACCATTAAGTTAAGTTTGTTAATTTTACTATATAAATCTTCTCTATTCCTACTGATTTTTATTTTAAAGTGCCATCATCCATAATAACTTAGCAATTCAGTGAAAACGGGGACTGTGTCTTATTTCTATTTGTGTACTTGGATGTAATATTGTGATGTTTATTTAACCTTACACAAAACAGAAGATTAATAAAATGTTGGATGAAGAAATGAATGAACAAATGAATTAAATAAGTAAACATTAGATATCCTATGGTGGAATTTAAATATTATAGTATTCTTATTCCATAAATTCAGTCTGTCTAAATACTTAAAATATATCACTTAGAGATCTCAAAGAGAATTTTAGATATTAAAGAGAGTTAGAAATTATTTTATCAGTCAGAATTCTTTCAGTTGTATGTAACATACTTAAACATGATTCAAACACATCTGAATTCAGGATCCTTGAGAGTACCATTAGAACTCAATCACTCCTACTCTCCCCATTGTTAATTCGTTGATTTCATCCTCAAGCTTTTTCTCCTTTGTGGTTTCCTACTGTTTAGGTTTATATCTTCCCTAATGTTATTTCTTCCCAGATGTTCCACAGTGGTCTGAAATTTGCTTTAGTTAGACTGACTTGTGTTCCTGGCTCATTACTGAACCAATTGTTTTTTCTAGGGATGTGTCTCATTAAAGAGTTACACACTGAGAAGATTATCTGAACATTAACATACTGTTTATAAATAAATTTATCCTGTTTCCCAACTTTTTGGATGTTTTGTATTTTTCTACTCATCTACCCTTTGGCCCCATTTTGATAACTTCCTAAAGGGAATTGAATAGTACCAAATAGTATTGCCAATTTTCAGATTAATGCTAATTGAGAAAATATTAATTTGTCTAAAATTTTTATTGTGTGTGCTTACACTGCTTTTATAGGGACTCACTGGAAACAGAGGGCCTCCTGGACCTCCTGGTCTCAAAGGAACTCAGGTATGGAGGACAGAAATATCCAATCAGCAAATTTTTTTTAGCTCAAATTTCCCTTTTTATTTTTTGTGGGACATTAGTTTTTGCTTAAAGAAAACATACTTTTAGTGTGGACAATTTTTGCCATAGAAGATTTAAGTTACCAAATTATACTGGTGGTTGGAATCATCTTACAGTATTCCGAATTCATTAAGTAATTATGTCAGTGGTCTCCACAGAACATCTGAATAAACAGCCTGGATTCTCACTCATATCTAGTAGAATTTATATTTGCTATTTGTGTCTATTTTATATTTGTGACCCAAAAAATTATATTTTAATTGAATTGTGAATTGAGCAAATGTTTTTTAATTACACAGAATAGAATATATGATTCTAGAGAGGTCTGTATATGTTGTTAAAATGTTATAACATCAACTTTTATTTAAAGGTGAAAAAATCATTTAGAAAATATGTCAGTAAATGGATTAAAAACATTTACTTTTTTATTTTCTTAGAAAATAATAAATAAAAATTTGTTATTTTTTTCTATGTTCCTCTATCTCTATCTACCCATACAGTTTCTGATCCTTATAAGAATGTACAATATTTCATATATTATGACATTATAACTCATTTGACCCCAAGAATATTGAACCTGTAAATTAGTGAAGAAATTCTAGGCATTAATCTCATTTGAGTATGATCTGATATACCTTTGCATCTCTAAGATGTAATACAAAACTAAAACTCAATAATATTTGTTAAATGAATTAAATATCAAAATGTGCCAAGTGCAAACAAATTGTATACCAATAACTTTTAATATACCAGTGTGTGTTGATTTCCATCTATTAAGAACTTTATTGAGTTCCTCTCTTTGTTGGAAAGAGATTGAACCCAAGAAAGTAAAGGTTAGCCTTAATTCATGATTTTAGTGATTCCTAATCCTGATTTTGTGGTACTCAAGTCACTTGTACTGTCGTTCACTCAGTTTTCTATGTGTAAGTTATATTATCTACCAATTTAAAAATAATCCAATAGTACATATTTCCCTTAGAGTAGGTGTGAGGCTGTCACAGAAGAAATTAAAATGTTATGGGTGCTACAGTTCTAAAATACAAAAAAAATCATCATATTATTTTTATAATGTCTCAGAATAAGCTTCAGATTTCAGAATAAATATAACAGGGTTTACATTTTTAAGTGCTTATTTCAGGTCATGATATGTTCTGCTTTTTTTTTTTAAGGGAGAAGAAGGACCAGTTGGACCTTTTGGAGAACTGGGGCCAAGGGTAAGTATCATATAAATAATTTTCAAAAAGTGCTTCTCTTTAAACAAATATTCTATAAGTTTTTTTAAAAGCACCAAACTTTAAGTTATAGCAAAGGATAAAAATTGAAAACAAACTACAGCCTAGCCATACGATCTCCCCAAAACTTGGAGTTTTTCAGGGATCTTTTAAATGATCTTATGCCTCTACATATTTGTTTATTCTTTCATTGGTCTTCTGGTCTTAGTAACTTGTACAAGTTATTTATAAAGTTTCTCAAAATGTAATGAAAAGCAAAATACTTTAGACATTTTAGTATTATTCTGGAAAATTTTGTTTTCTAAGTGTGTCAGTAAAATTATGGAAAGTTAATAAGATGTATTTTCTGCCAACTTTTTCTCGGATAATAGTGTGTATTAATATATGAATTATTTGTTTTCAAATTCTGAAAATAAATTCTTTAATAATTGGGGTATGCATGACCACAATTTACATTATCATTAAGTAATTAAGGTGTGTTCATTACATTTTTAAGAGGCATTACTAGACTCATATAAAATACATCTCATTTTCTTTTTCTTGAGAACGTCATAGCATATAGGTTCTTAAAACATTTAAGGAGACAGTAATTCTTTTTCTTGCACCTTTACCTCACTAGCACATAAACTGCCACTATCCCATTGAAAGAAAAGAAGATTTTTTATTTCATTTTTTGTGAGGTGAGTTATATAACAGAAAAACTGTTGCTATTTGAGCCCAATACAATGGATTATATTTAAAATGTACTTCCCTAGAAAACAGAAGAACTATGTTCACCTCTTTACTAGTGTCTTCATATATATTATTATTGTTGCTACTATTGATTGAAAAATCAATTTAGGCCTAATATTGCTCTAAGTATATGACATTAATTATCTCTAATCCTGAAAACCATGCTGCAAAGTATTATCAGCATTTTTAGATATGAAAATAAGACCTTACTGTTATATTCTCAAGCATAACATATTCAAGATAAACTTAATATGACTGAACTTAAACAGAACCAGAAGTGATGACTCCAAGACTGATGCTCTTAATTTCTTAATTTCAAAGAAAATATAAATGTGCTAATACCAGAACTCAATGAGATTCATTTGATCATATAGATATGATGTATAACTATTTTTTAATATTCTGTAGTACCTGAGTATTACATTATTAAACATGAAAGAAATATTCTCATGAAGGCTTTTTTCAGTGTAAATAAAATGCAATTTTTTTGTAAATATCATAGACAAATTTAATAATTTAGGCTATAACTACATTTCTTCTCCTTTATCTACAAGTTCATTAGAGAGCAATTGATATTTAACAATAGTAGGATGATTTTTTATTATTTGTTCTAATTTTGCTTCGTAGAAAACCACTAGACAATTTTAAGCAAGGCAGAGGCATAAATTAGAACGACCTTTTAGGTGAAGTGCTAAATATAATTTTAATTTGCTAAAGTTTTTACATGTAGTTAAAGGATTGAGAGCCAGGGGTCTGTTCATTTATTTTAAGAAAGAAAAATATGAGAGTATTTGTTAATGGATAGGAATAATAAAATCCAAATCTCTAGTGCCTAGTAGATATTATAAATTAGTGTTCTATGTAGTAATCTTCTACCTGCACTTTTTTTGCTCTTAGATTTGAATTTGTCACAAACATTAGTTGGGGCATAATGATCTCCTTAATAAAATCTTATATAATTAGGTATCAGTTGTTTGATATTAGAAACTACATACTATAGATTAATCCACCCAGTATCTGGTATATTGATTTTTTCTCCAGTTATCTTATCCTCTGTTCTCTTCAGCTACAAATTATTGTGGTCATACTCTTTACCTTGTCAATACCAGTAACAGCAGCCTCTCCTTATTTTGTTTCAAGCTTTTCACTCCCAAACCATCATCTCCTTTTTTTCTAGTACATTTTCTCTTGTTGACCACTCCAACAGTCCCAACTAGAATTTCAATCCATTGACTCTATCACCATTCCATTATTCCTTATCTTTGCTATGGCTGCATATCTGTATTATGTCCTCCTCGTGCTAAAAATATTCCAATTACCCCTTTGATTACATTCTGAATTCTATTTTTATACCCATTTACTTGTACTTGTTTAAATTATTATTTCATACTTCTCTCTTCTCACCTACATTCATTTTTCTCTCATCCTCATTTTTTGTCTTTTATTTTGTCTCCTAGTTTTCTGAGAAGATTGAAGTAATCAGAAGAGAACTTACACAAATTTCTATAATCACATTTACTCACTTCTTTGTATCTATGTCATTTACTCAGCCTTCTCTCTTGTTAACTGTGTATTAACAGGCCATTTTTCTAGCTAAGATCAAAACTTTACGTCTTTACTACTTACCTTAGCCTCTTGCCTACTGAAGAACATTAATCTAGCAATTCTCCCCACTAATTTTGTTCTAAGGGATCAATCCTATTAGCATACAAATATGTCATTATTTCTTCCACCATAGAAACAAAAACAAAACTTGCATTGACTCCAGTTTTCCTTCCAGGTGTTACCTTTCTCTTTTTCCCTTTTCAGTAAAACTTTTCAAAAGTGTTGCCTATTCATGCTCTTTCCAGATTTTCTCCTCACCCTATCTACTGCGACCATTCTTGTTCCCAGCATTCTAAAACAAAAGATCTCATGAAGGTCATCAATGACCTCCATGTCACTGAATTCAATAATCATTTCTCAATCTTCATATTACTCTATAATTATATCTTTCAGAATTTGGTAAGATCGCACTTTCCTCCCAGAGACACTTTCTTCACTTGCATAATCTTCCTTCTAACTCTGTGGCAGCAAATTGGCATATTTTTCTCATTTCTTCAAATTATAAATTTTAAGAGTACTATAGGGCTTGGTGTGGATTTTTCTTTTCTATTTACACTCATATAAGAACATCTACAGCATGAACCAAGACAGGTCATTTTATGGAAAAGCCATTGGAAGTGGCTTTAGTGGACCTACAAATTGGGTGGGGCAGGGTCTCTGGGATTCAGCGGGTATAGGGCTAATAGTATTAGTCAGGTTAATGGATACACAGACATGGCGGCCACCAACTTCTGCACGTTAGGTCAGGGGAGGGCTCAATGGTTTCTGCCAGCACTATCTGGGAGAAAGCTGCCCCTCCAGCCCTCACCCTGAAACCAGACAATTCAGTTCTTCCCCGTCTCCGGCGACTTTCTAACTGCTGTACCAGTGCGAGAGTTCAGAGTGAGACTGTCAGTAAATCTGGGCATGGGCCCATTAAGAGGATTGCCTGGGACTCCAGTGCCCTCCATTTCACTCAGTTACAATCTCCACTGGTTTTCAACGCCAAAAGTTATGGGTACTTCTCCCCCCAACACTGGAAACCTGGGTTGGGGAGCCTGGTATGGACCTGGGGCCCCTTGCTTCTCAAGGGGTATCTCTACAATTGAGATACCCTCCCAATTTTTAACCTTCACACATGGGAACCTGTTCTGCATCTCTCCATCTCCTGTCAGTTTCAACGTGGCTTCTGTATATCCTGAATTATAGGAAAACTGTCCAGCTAGACTTCAGGCCATTCTCAGTGATGGTTGTTTCATAGTTTAGTTGTAATTTTGATGTGATAGTGGCAGGAGGCAAGCACAGCATTTATGTACTCTGCCATCTTGACCGAAACCCTCAAGTTTATTCTTGCCTCTTGTTTTTTTTCTCACATTCTACCCATGACCTGTCAGTAATTCTTGGAATATCTATGTTCAAACTGTATACAGAATCTTACCACTTGTCACAACTTCCTCTGTTAACCACCCTGATCTATGTATGCCACTGTCATCTCTCACTTGGTTTATTGTAGTAGACTCTTCTTTTTTAATTTCCGATTTCTGCTCTTTATCAAGGTGATTCTATTAAAACTTAGCTCATGGCACTTCTCTTTTTAAAGCTGGTCTAAGGCTTCCTATCTCACTCAGATTAAAAGTTAAAGCCCTTACCGTAAACTACCAGGCTCTACATGACCTGGCTTCCCCTCTCCCATTCTCTTCTTTGACCTCATCTCCTTACTTACTCTGCTCCAGCTACATTTACTCTTCATAGTTTTTTCCAACACACCAGGCGCATTCTTGCCTCGGGTCCTTTGCGTATGCTCTTTTCTTCTGCTTAGACTGCTCTTCCTTCAGATATTCGTTTTCTCCCTTTTTAAAATTTTTTACTCAGCTGCCACCTTCTTATCAAGGTCTTCCCTGGCAATTTTGACACACACACACACACACACACACACACACACACACACACACACACACACACAAACTAAACAAAACTCCCATAATAGTTTATATCTCTTTTTCTTACTTAATTTTTTGTTTCTCATATTTACCACTACCTAACGTACTATACGTTTTACTTATTTTTGAAATGTTGTCATCCTCACTAAAATATAAGGTCTATAAAATCAGATATATTTAGTACACTCAATCCTCAGTTCTTGGAACTGTGATAACACATAATAGACAGTCAAACATTGTAGTATGAATGGCTAATGAGTGTGATAAAATACAGTTATCAAATAATTTTGAAGTGTTTTATCTCATCAAATAGTCTGAATTTTATATATCTTAGGAAACTTTCAAAAATGAGAATGATTACACATCTCTTTCTGTTTTTTTTTTCCCCTTAGGGAAAACAAGGTCAAAAGGGGTATGTGGGTGAACAAGGACCAGAAGGCTTAAAGGTAAAACAACTGACTTTATTACCAGTTATAAAGTATAATTTTCAAAAAAAATAAAATTGTGACTTTTATAAATGTAAATGATTTTACATTACACATGTCAGATTTTATTCATTAATTAATGGGAGAACCAGTAATATGTTAAAGGGCACTCAAAGAGCATTTGGGAAGCTATATGTTATGATTCAATTTGGATGAGCCAATTGCATATACTCCGTAACTACATATCATTAGTCACTACAATATTGTTCAGTGCAGATTTATATTTTACTCCAAAGTATATTTTGTATATTTTAATTAACTTTTAGACATCAGTTGAAGGTTTATTCTTCTATTTCTTTACATAAAACGTATATTCCTATCAAATTAACTGTATGTGATACCCTGAACTTGATCTTCTACCTTTCATTAATCTATGTCTTTGTTCAGCCTTTGTTCATGCCATTCTTCTCCACCAAAAATGGCTCATCTCCAGTGTAAATGTTACCTATTCTTCAGGGTCCAACTCAAATATAGTTTCATAATTCATTATTTTAAATCATTAATGTTTGGATTTTCAAAAGGTAATATGATATTTATACTGTATTTTGTTTAACATGCTAGTAGACTATGGGACAGCATACCATAATTAGACACATTAATTCTGTGATGAAATGTAAGGATGTTCAGATTAATCAAAATCAATCAATACTATAAATAGCCTCACTTAGATGAGATAAAGCATTGCTACCAAATAAATTCAGGTTAAGTCATATTTGCTACCAAATGAGTTGAGAAAAACTTTGGATTTTGAGAGCTGTGGATTGTGATTATGAACATACTTCTCCAATGCAGCCAGCTATAGCTGCACCAGCCCACAAGGTTCATGCTCCTATGATCTCCTTTGCTACTTACCTGTGGCAAGTATTCTGTACTGCTCAGCACTGTGAGATATCTTATTTCCTGAAACAAACAGAACATACTTTGGGCAAGGGCTTTATTTTTGTTCTTCTTAATATCTTCCACAGTTCCTACCATCTGCCTTTTGCAGATTAAACTTCAGTAAATATATTATTTGTAAAATTGTATTTGTAAAAGTAACTTAAAAGTGATTAAAAATCATAAATAGAATGTAATTTAAGAAAATAGGTTATTACTATTTAAATGAAAATAAAGACCTGTTTTACAGAAATATAACAAAGTTTTGAATAACTGAGATTTGATTTGCTTTTCTCTAGCTTATGAGTAGATAATTACATTGAAAATAAAAATGAAAGCAATATCATGAGTTATCTTTTTTGAAGAATAATAATTTTTACAACTTTGTATTCTTTATTAACAGGGAGAAGTAGGAGATCAAGGAAACATTGGAAAGATTGGTGAAACGGTAAGCTTATTTTATGCTCTTCCATTTTTTAATCATCTGAAAACATTTTTAGGAATCATGTTAGCCATGAACTGTGCTTATAAAATTCAGGATAAAAAATTTTTTATCTACAACAAATTTAAACTCACTTGTGGTATGACAAATAAAACCTACTATACAAAAGAGAAATGTGGGAAAACACAATTACTGACATTTTCATCCAAATAAATTGTATTTATGATTTTAGAAACATTCTTCTTTCTAATATTTGGTCTTAAATTTCAGTTCTGATCATTTCAGTGTAAATTTGACCTTAACATTTTTCATTATTAAAAAACTACAAGTTATCAAACTACAGTAGTTTAAAGATTTTTTTTTTTTTAATTTGAAAGATGGAGTAAACCAAGAGGTAATGAATTGGAAAGCGTACTATAATTTCTTTCCTTAAAAATTTTGACTTGTTTAAATTTACACTACTGTAGAAGTAGAAGGCTTCATTTGTATTTGAATAAAATATGTTAGAAGAAATTTTATTTTTACAGTGGGGAAGGCCAGCTAACATTCTTCAACAAATGAACCTACATAGTATACATAAATGATATATTAAATTAACACAAGGCAAGTGAATTTACTTACAAAGTGTGCTGGGTTTTAACAAAGCAAGTAATATTTAATAAGTTAAATAAGCAAATTCAACTCCCTATAACCTATTTTATAACAAATAAAAATAAAATTTTCTAAAAAATTGTTTTATAAGCTTAAATAATTTAATTATATTTTCTGGTCTTATAGTAAAACAGCTATGCATTTCTGCTACTGTTATTTTTGTCATTAATTATTAATAAAAATAAAGAGGAGATCCATGTAGTCTTAAAAGATCACTGCCACACCAATTAATTCCGAGTCACTAGAAGGTGAAATGTTTGTTCTTTCTACTGTGAAGGGAAATGTCAATGGAATATTTATATCAATTGATTATTCAAGGCTTCTAATCAAATATGACTATAACTCATATTTCCCTAAGATCACTCAAAGAAATTAAATTCTGCCATTTTTGAGTGACAAATTGCTTTAGAAATATATATAAACTAGAGTTAACAGCCAAAGTTAAAATACTTATGAAGAGCGTCTTTTCTTAAAATAACACATATCAAATTTAAATCTAAGTGTTATTTACTTAATAGTGTTGGTGTAGGTCCACACAGTATAAGAACCCATCGCCATTACTATCAACAGAGGGACTAGACTGTTTAGGCAGGCAGTGAATTTCTGTTTTTGGAGGGACATTAACATTTATTGATCATTTCCTATGTGCCAAGCACAATACCAAGTGTTGTTTCATATTGTGGCATTTCACTTAATTCTCAAAGTTTTAAAAGACACATTTTGTTATTCAAATTTTTTTAATGAGGAAGCTAAAACACAGTAAGTAACCTGTTCAGAGTTACATACCTAATAAATTGCTAAACTGACATATAAACCGAGAGCTCTAAACTCAAAATCCAAAGAATTATACCATGCTGGGGATTTCCCCGCCCCCATCTTTATTGAGTTATAATTTGACAAATAAAATTGTAAGATATTTAAAGTGTGTGTGATGATTTGATATACATACACATTGTGAAAGGACCCCCACCCCCATAAACACACACACACATACACACACACCCATCAGGTCAATTAACATAGCTGGGGTTGTTTCAGTGTTAGTTGAACAGACATTTGGCCCAGATGTTGTAGAGAGGTTTTAAGTGTAAGTTAAGTTATCAAACAAAAAGACCTTAGAATGGGAGATAAAGGCTTTTTAAAAACTTTAGTGGCTATATTGAGTTAATATATATAAAATGCCTAAAGAATATTTTTGACTCTTGCTAATTCCAAGCTTTTATTTTATCTTATTAATTTCAAAATCTTAGAAATATGAGTCATCTAATTCAGTGTTCTGTTAAAACTCTCAAGAGATATTGGAAGATTTGGTACACTTTTTTATCATCAATTTGATAATTTTGGGATATCTAAGGTTAATTGTAATTCCATAGCTAGTGTTTACTTTTCCCAATCTTTTTGTATAGGCATTTAATTTACTGTAACTGGATCTTCTTCGGTTGTATTTGTTTCTTTCTAGAGTTATACAAATTAGAATCCAATTTGTAATAAAGCCTGCCAAACCAGCAATCCCATCTGTACTTTGTGTGTCTATATACCTCTTACATTCATTTACTGTAGGCAAAAAATTAATTTCTATAAATGGACCTAAAATAAGTCTCTAATATCAAAAGGTGCCCCCTTATCCTCTTCATTCTAGCATTGTAATTTTTTTTACAAATAAACTGATATTATCCCACCTTAATTGCTAGTCCTCTCTGTCTTTAATTTTCTACGCTGAAAGTATTTGAGCAACTGTAAAAGAAAAATATACATATATTTTTTAGTATTGGTCAAGAGAGCAGAATTAGGATCAGTAGATAAACATTATAAGAGAATACCTTTTTTGTAAGTGAGAATATTTTAATAGAACTTCTGACACTGAGATACTTTCCATAGAGTGATTCAATACCTTATTATTAGAAAGTTTAGATGACTTTCTCCAGTAATTTATTCAGTAGCTATTTATATTTCTATTCAGGCACATTTATGAAACATGTGATCCCTGGCTTCATGAAATTTACAGTCTATTGGAGGTTTGACAGCATTAAATAAATAATCACATAAAAGTAATATATAATTATAAACTGTGATACATCCTATAGAAGAAAAGTTTAAGAGACTATGACAAGGGTACTGATTAAGGATCAAGAGATGAAAGAAAACTTTTGAGGAAATGACATGAGTTATGATTGTAAAGAATGGTATAAGTTAGCTAAAGAAGAATGAGGAGAAAGAACATTCCTAGAATGTGCAATATAACATACTTCCCACCTTTGCCACTTATGTCACTTAGAGAAATTACTTAATTTACTTAAATTACTTAATTCCTAAATACTTGTTTTTTCAACAGTAAAGGGATGAAACCTTATAGTGTTTCCTGTGAAAATTAAACCAATAATGCACTTAAGGCAATTAGCACAGAAGTCACATATTAAAAACTTCATAAATGTTAGCTATAATGATGTTGGTGTTGGTTATCATAATATATTATTGTCCTAAGCATGAGAGCTTTTAGCTGTTTTGAGGAACTTCAGGAAAGCCAATGTGCATAAGACTGGTGAGCCAAGGAAAAGGCAATGTGAAGTGATATTAGTGAAGGAGGCAGGAGCCAAATCATTGAGGTCCATGTTTATTACTTTAGGCTTGATCCTAGAGATGGAAAATCATTGAAGTATTCTAAGTAAGCCAATGACATGATTTAATTTGTTTTTTAAGATCCCTTTGGTTGCAATGGATTGGGAAGTTGGAACGTGGTTGTAAGGAGCAGAAGTAGAAGAGGGTAACCAGTTAGGATGCTATTGCAGTAGTCTAAATGAAAGAGAAAGGTATTTGGGCTAGGGTGGTGGCAGTGAGCATAAGAGTGGATATATCTGAGATATATTTGAGGAGAAAATTTGGATATAGGCTGTAAAAAAGTAAAGAGTTCTAGTCAGTTTCCAGAATTTAATAGGCCTTTGATAACTAAACTATTTATGATTTATCAGAATTATTGTGGAAACATGAGGAATTGGTATATGTGATGTCTAAGGATAATTCCAATTCTAAGACTCTGTGACTCTTTTCTAAGAATTATAATGTTTCTAGCTTTCCTTTCACCTGTTGATTTGGCTACTTTTCTCTGGCTGCACCCCAGTTTCATTATGTCTTTCTGGAATTGAAGCAACCAGAACTAGACTAAATATTTTAGAAGCAGTGACTCCACAACCTTCTTCATGAGTGGGATGATAACTTCTATGTTTATTGTGATACTCAAACCATGCAGGCTTTTTCCTATAGCAGACAAATGGATATCTTTGGAAAATGATCAGCAGTCACTCTCAGGATCCTTTTCTAGTCTGTTATTTTAAATAGAAAATTTAGGATTTTTATTCTTAAAGCAACCTTGATTGCATTAAGTTTCAGTTGCCACTTTTCTGCCCTCTCGAAAAGATTCTTATGATTGTCTTATATAGTCTGGCCACATTGATTTATCTCTTAAAATATAATCCGACTATTTGCTTTCACATCCTTAGTTTATCAATTTAGCAAGATTTTATAAGCAATCCATTGTGTCCTTTCTGTTTTTCTGCCTGCCCTTTGGTGTGCTAGTGTATAGTAAATGACTGATGAACAGAAAGGAAGAAGAGGAGGAAAGGCCATGGATAATCTTCAAAATCAGGTACTCCACTTCTCATGACAAAACCTTTGGAATTATAGAGCTTCTAATGGCTGATTCTAAGCTGTTTTATAACCAATTCATTCAAGACCAAATAGAGGTGGAGTCAAAAGAGGAAATACCAAAAACAAAAAAAAAGTCTATCAATGACTTATTATCTCATTTAATCTTGAAACAATCCTTGTAAGATAAATCTCATTGCCATTCTATGTAAGAAAACTGTGGTTTGTTAAAGTTATATGATGTGTTCAAATTCATACAGCTAGTAAGCTTTTGAGCTGGGTTTCACATCTGAATTTTCTACTTCCAGTTCCAAGAGTCTTTTCTGTGTGGCAAGCAATCATCAGTTTGTCTCGTCTTTAAATGGAACCTTGAAGTTCATCCTTGGAAATTGATGGTTAGAAATATTTGGAAATATGCAAAATCAAGTTTTACTCTGTATCTCTCAGGCCAACCTGGCAATTAAATTAAAAAATATACATTGTTGAATATTATTAGTTTCTGAGAAATATTGAAACATAATTTAATGTATTTATAATGAAATCGTGAAAGATTTTGAAGGATTTGGAAAATAATATTTTAGAAGTACTCAGCATAAAACTTCATTTAATACAGTGATTAATTTTGCTGCTCTCTAGCATTACCATGAAATTATTATCAGACACAAGTCGATAAAAGTTTATTTTATTTAATAAGCTCTGTTTATACTTTTGTTAGGAAAAGAATGCTAGCTTTAGATGGACCTACCTAAGCCATAAAATTTGACTCAGATTTCCTTGAGGATAAGTCTCAGAAGCTGATAGCTCCATTTGGCCAGAGGAAGAACTAAGTAAAACACTATCAGCTGCCTCTGTGTAGGGCCTTTTTAGTCTCACTGACTTTATCTTTAAAAAAAATTTCATCTACCCTGCCACACACACTGTTTTTAAGATGCACACATGCTGCAGCACAAGTGGAAAGCTTTTGTGTATTTACTACATGAAAGGAATGGTAATTTTTCTCAGAGATAGAAAGTTATATGAGATGTATATTCACCATATATTCCCTCATCAGAAAAACATTTACCTGAATATGATAAAAATAGCAACCATTTATTTAAAATATGTAATATGCCAGAGGCTTTGCAAATATCATTGAATCCTCACAAATACCTAGGGAAATAAAAATTATTTCTGTTTTATACAAAAGACAACTTTCGTTTTAGAGAAGTTAAAAACTTGTCCAAGTCAGATAGTAAAATAACGGAGAGCTGAGATTGAAAAAGCGTTATCACTGACCTCTCTATATCAACCTGCATTCCTCTTACAATGATGTGATGATGTCCAGCTGTTTTTCTAATGAATATATATTATATGAAGTTAGAGATTATGAGGCCCCAAGTACCACGTTGTGGTTTGAAAACTGTCTCAAATACATGAATATGTTAAAATTATTATGTCTTAGGATTTTGTATTTGACATTTATCATCTTTGAAATATGTAAATAACATCACTTATTTGATTAAGAAGCCACAGTGAATTAATTTCAGTATAGTATTAAGCTTATGAAGGTGTAAAAAATTAGAAAGAAGTAAAATCATTGAAATCAAAAAGGTTGATGCGGAAAGCATGTAGCCATATTGGTGGATATGGACAAAGAGGATATATGACATTACAATTCCAGGTAAATTGAAGGGAAATGAATTTTAAAAGATAATGCTGCTAAAACCCACCATTCTCTGAAAATCAGGTGCAGGCAACTCTAAGGTGAACTATTACTTTATAAATTGGATGTCCATAGTTTTAAAATCTCAAACATGAGATTTATCTAAGAAAATGAAGTCAACTCTTCAGGAAGAGTTGAGGTGCTTAAAAGGTGGAAGGATTTCTCAGTACTTTGGGCAATAAGATAATACTATTTTCCTGACATTTATGATATCTCTGTAAAAAGCAAAATAAATTACTGGGGAAAAAAATATTGTATTAGATGTATTTCTGCAGCTATGAAAATTAAAGGGTATAAGAAAATGATGACTACAAAACATTTTTTATATCACAAAACCGAGTATGATAAAATTATATTACATATAAATGGTTATTAAATGGAAACCAAGAAAAATGTTAAAACATTTACATATTTATAAGATAAAAGCTAAAAGACAAAATTTCTATCTATAGGGAAAATGAATGATATTTCATGATGCTGTGCTACAAGCTAAAATCACAGAAGTTATTGAATACCAAGTATATCTTGGATGTATAAAAGCTTATATACTTTGTTTTAAATTGAGCACATTTATCTTTTATCTTTATTAAATATGCATTTAGTTATCATGAAAAAGTAAAATATTCTAGAAAAAAAGAATAAAAGCCAATACTTATGGACTGATATAGGGAACAAGGTATTTATCATACATATCATGTTAAAGAAAATAAACAAGAATATCTTTCTTCGTAATAAAGTTTCTCAGATTGTCCAAATTAGAATAGCGATAAACTGCTTCAAAGGAACCAAATAAAAAATAAAGTACAATGAAAATTTGTAGTTCCAAATACAAATAATATTAATCTTTTTTGGATTTAAACATATAGTGTACTTAATGCCTGGGCATTAAAGCTATAGCCTTCTGACTAAGGAAACATAACACCTATTTAAGAATTGATAGAAGTAATTATTTTTTAGTTTCCTTGGTTCTTAAGGATTTACCCCTAAGGATTATTTTTAAAAAGAACATTCAATTTAATCCTATATTTGAGCCTAGGACATTAAGATTCAGAATTCAAGTAGGTTCAAAGAACATTATTCTATGATTTGAAGTAAGTTAATCATCTATAAGTGTATGTATCTCACATGTTTTTCTTCATCGTGTACTTAATGTTTATGTTCTAGAAGGATATTATGATTTCTTATAGCCAACAAAAATGAGAAAGACACTAGTAAATTTATTTTATTTATTTATTCTGTCATTTAAAACATACTTATTAAACATTTACTGTGTGCTATATATACAACTAAATAAGACTTGATCCTTCAGTGATATGTCTTGTAGAGTTATACACATAATTTCACCAAAATATTAGTCCTGTTATCTAAGATACCCTAAGAAAAATTAGTAAAATTTGTTTGATACCTATCATAAAGATGTATATGTTGATAAACTCTGGAACTGTTTGGCTAAAAATATGTTACTGTTTTTTTAGGTAGGAATACTATAAAGTGGTAATCACAGCTTCTGAGAAAGTGGCAACTCTAAATTTCTATATAGAAGTTGAGTCTCCTGCAGGCAGCACATACTTAGGTCTTTTTTTTTTTTTTTAATCCATTTAGCTACTCTACGTCTTTTGATTGGAGAATTTAGACCATTTACATTTGAAGTTATTATTGATAGTATGGACTTCCTTTTGCCATTTTGTTCATTGTTTCCTGGTTTTGTAATTCTTCTTTCCCTTTCCTTCTCTCTTCCTTTGTGATTTTATGATTTTCTATAGTGATATGCTTTGATTCCTTTCTTATTAACTTTTTGTATCTACTATAGGCTTTTTATTTGTGATTATCATGAGGATTACATAAACATTTTATAATAATCTATTTTAATTTGGTAGTAACTTCAAACACATACTAAAGCTCCCCACTCCTAAATATTCATTTTTGCTGTCACAATTTGCATCTTTTTAATTGTGTATCATTAACAAATTTTGTAGTTATAGTTATTTTTAATACTTTTGTCTTTTAACCTCAGTACTAAAGTTATAATTGATTTATTCATCACCATTATTTTGAATTTAACTATATACTTATTTTTACCAGTGAGATTTATACTTTTGTATTTAGAACCCTTTTATTTCAGCTTGAATAACTCTCTTTAAGATTTCTTGTAAGTCTAGTCTCATGGCAAAGAACTCCTTCAACTTTGTCTTGAAAACTCTATCTGCTCTTCAGTTTTGAAGGACAACTTTGTCAGGTAGATTATTGGTTGATAGTTTTGTTTTGTTTTTTCTTTTAGCACTTTGAATATGTTATCTCATTCTCTTTAGGCTTGCTAAGTTTCTGCTGAAAAATCTGTTTATCATCTTAGGGGGTTCCCTTATATGTAACAAGTAGATTTTCCCTTGTTACTTTTAATATTTGTCATTGTCTATAACTTTTTATGATTTTAGTATGTATCTTAGTGTGGTTATTTTTGGATTACTCTCTTTTGGAACATTCTGGGTTCCCTATATCTGGTGTCTGTTTCTTTCTCCAGCTTAGGGAAATTTTTAAACAGTGTTTCTTTAAATATGCTGTCTCTTTCTCTTCTCCTTCTGGGACCCCTAGAGTGTATATATTATATATGTAGTCCTTTGATGGTGTCCCATAAGTTCCTTAATCTATCTCCAGTTTCTTAAAATATTTTTTTCTTCTTGTTCCTCTGATTGAATGAATTTCACTGCCCTATCTTTGAAATTGCTGATCCTTTCTTCCACTTGATATAGTCTATTGTTGAACTCCTCTAATGAATTTTTTTTAACTCATTGTATACTTGAATGCTGTGATTCCTGTTGATTTTTTTTAGATTCTCTATTTTTTTGTTGAAATTCTCACTTTGTTCATGTATTGCTCTCCTGACCTCATTGAGCAAGTCTATGACTGTTATTTTTACCTAACAAGTAAATGACTTATCTCTGTTTCAGTAAGATCTATTTCTAAAGATTTATCTTTTTCTCTTATTTAGACATATTCCTCTATTTATTTTTTCTTGACTCTCTTTGTTAGTTTTTGAACATTAGATAAAACAGTCACATCTCTGTCTTGACAGAGTGATCTCATGCAGGAGGTAAACCTTACCCAGCCTGAGTACCAGATGTTTCTCAAATTTGTGAGTGTATAGGCTCAATTGTTCTTAGTGGCTCCTAGTAGCTGAGGGTATTCCAAGACCTATCAATATCCCAGAGGGAAGGATCATAGTCAGCACTGATATTCAGGATGATTAGAAGTTCAAACTTCAGGCAGAAGCTAAGAAATTATGTTGCCCCTTCCAGTGAGAAACTGGGAGATGTGAGTTTTTGCCTGCTCGCTCTTTGCTGACCTGAGTATATATTCCTCACAGAGAAATGTTCATTACTCATTAAGAACTATTTCTTTATTTCCTCTAATCCTGTGAGACTCAAGAATACAAGTCCTATTAGTTATTAAAGCTAGGAGACCTGGGGACCTAGTCCACAAGTGGCTGCTGCAAAAGCTACAGTGCCAGAAGTAGGTATTAGTACCTCCCAGGGAGAGACTGGCAACTTGGCTTTATATTGGAGTGGGCTGGAGAGAGAAGGTGGAAGGGGTATTTTTTGGTTTTCCTGGTCTTTAGGGAGAATTGCAGCCAGCCCAGAGATGCCTGCTAAATTAAAAGCCTGCCCCTCAAGTAGCCATCTTATAAAGTATGCAGTAAAACCATTCTCAGGGAAAGACTGGGAGATGGGTATTTTTTCCTTCTCCCTTTGCACTAAACCTTGGGCAGATAGCTGATTAAGAACTGCTTCTTGGTTTGCTACAGTCTTATAGGACTTGTGAATGTGAGCCCTGCTGGCTGTCAGAGCCAAGAAATCAGAAGACCCATCTCTTCAGAAGTAGCTGGAGTGAAGTCACATATACAAACTGCTCCCAGGCAGATACTAGTAATTTGGAGCAGGCTAGAGGGGGAAGGTGGAAGAGGTATTCTCTGGCTTCCCCAGTCTTTGGGGGAGATCACATACAGCCTTTAGATGCCTGCTGGATTAGAAACCTAGACCTCAGGCAGCAGCTTCTAAAGTATGCAGGTAAACTCTTTTCAGGAAAAGACTAGGAGATGGGTGATTTTGCCTGTTCTCTGTGCAGAGGCCTGGGAAGATAGCTATGGTGAGTGCTCACACACTCATTGAGTTTTTTGTTTGCTACAGTCCTTTGGGTCTTGTGAACACAAGCCCTGTTGGCTTTCAGAGCTAGGTGTTTGGGAAGTCCCTCCACCTGGTGGAGGTCTTAAAAGTTAGGGCACTAGATGTGGAATCCAAACTCTTTACTCTTCAGGGGCAAGCTGGGATTTGAAGATTCTCTCCCAATTGTATAGTGCTTGGCTGGAGGTGGAATTGTGGTGAGAATGTATCTCAGCCTTTCTTTACTGTTTTAATGTGGGTATCTTGTCATTTGCCTGATGTAGAGGAGATACTCAGCTAGCTTCTAGATCTCTTTCAGAGTGAATTGCTTCATGTTTATATGTACATTTGGTGTATCTATGGGACTAGGTGTGTTCAGGAGAACTCTATTTCTCGTAGTACTTCTGTACTCAGTGTTGAAAGCTCAGCATTTTGTTTGTATTATTTCTCTCCTTTTACTCCTAATAAATGATTAACTCTTGTAAACTACATTTGCAGTATATCTTGTATCCATTCTCTATTCCAAAGCCTTAATCCACTGGATTTTTGTGGCTCTCACTATTCCACAAAGATTAATTTTATACTAATTATTTATCAAGTATTCTGCTAACTGCTACAGATAAAAAAACAAAAAAGACGGTTTTGTTTTTGTTGTGTTTGTGCAAAAACATGTAAAAAACAATTCGATACAATAGTTGTATGGCTTTAAGAAAAAAAAGAACTGCATTCTGAATGGGGGAACCAGGAGAAGACTTTCAAGGAGAGTCAGTATTTAAGCAAAACTTTGAATATTTCAAAGTTTTCTTAGAAATAGATTGAGGCCTTATGTAACACTCCAGATACAAGGCTGAACCTGTGCAAAGGGTTAGTGTCATGAGAGAATCCAGTATATACTGAATTGTTATTAATTTAGTACTCCTGGATCATACACTAAAAGAGAAGAGAGGAAAAATGAGTCTGAACATGTAGACAATGATCAAATAATGAAGAGATGCTATGCACAATGGTTCACATTTTTCACTGCAGGCAGTAAGGACACACTGGATTTATACTAATATGCAGAATAATCACATTAGCCAGTTAGAACTGTCATGCTGGCTGCAAGGTAGAAGATAAATTGGAGATAAAGTATAAATAAGTAGTTATAGTAGTAGTAAAGAGAGATGATAGCCACATACTTTAACTGGGACAGTGACAAAGGAGAAGGTTATAAAAGCTATTTAGGAGCTAGAATAAAATATTTCTAAACTCATGGATTATATCTTATGTACAGTGTCTGCTACATAATATGCAGTAATAAATATTTTTTCAAAGATTAATGATTGAGATAGAGTCTTAGTTCCCTTTTGAAATGCTCTACTCTTTCATCTCTATAAAGTCAAATTTCATCTAACTTTAAAAGCCCAGCTTACACACTACCTGTAGGAAATTTCCCATAAATCTTTCAGCTGAAAATAAACTTTTCATCATGTTAAATTTCATGCTATCTAGTCTTTTGTTTTATTTAACACTTTAGTCTTTATTAGATATTTTTATATATCCCTTGGCCCTCTTTCTTATTATAAACCTCTTGGGAGAATACATGTTTATATTCCTATGTATAACTCTAAACTTTCAAGCACATAATCTTGCACTTGCTACGTTCTCTATAAATATTTGTTGGATGAAATAATGAAGATATATCTAACTATGACAATTGAAACAAAATATCCTAGATCGGTTTAATAAAGTGGTAAGAGTAAGGACTCCGGAACCAGACTGCTTCTCAGGCTAGTAGAAGATACTGTTATTAGATAACCTAAATGGGAATGAAGATATTGAAAAGGTAAAATATTGTCAAAAGCATGTCAGAAAAAAATGATAAGCAAAAGTTTCAGAAAACCTTATAAAGATTAAATTATTGGCAATTCTTTGTATTTTTAATGTTGTAGCTCCAAATAAAGAAGATGTTTTTGACTCCTTGGTGTTGCTGCATACTGTGAGAATACAGAAAGACATGATTATATTCTCCTCCTTAAGGATCATGAAGTCTCAAAAAATAACAAATTTATAACTATCAAAAAATGTATGGTAAATTTATTTACTAAATAAATCAGAGTAGTAAGAACTTAGAGTGGCTTAAAATAGTCAAGGAGTCTTCCTGGAAAAGTAAAAGCTTGATTTAGCTCTTTAAAAGCAAGAACAAATTGATTATTCGAATCAGCACACATGTGTCACACTTTATGGAGCAATTGATATTTTTTCACCCACATAATTCATTTATAACTGGAAGTTTATCCTTTTGATTCCCTTCACCCATTTTTCCCACCCCCAACCCCCACCTCTGGGAACTACCAACCTGTTCTCTGTAGCTGTGTGCTTGGTTTTTATTATTTGTTTTTAAAATTACACATGTCAGTGACATCATACAGTATTTGTCTTTTTTCTGTCTGACTTATTTCACTTTGTATAATGCCTTCAAAGTCCATTCATGTTGTCACAAATGACAAGATTTTATTGTTTATGGCTAAATAATATTCTATATTATATGTGTATATACCACATTTTTTTTATCCATTCATCTACTAATGGAAACTTAGGTTGCTTCCACATCTTGGCTATTGTAAATAATGCTGTAGTGAACATAGGGGTGCATATATCTTTTTGAATTAGCGTTTGTTTGTTTTTTTTTCAGGTAAATACCTAGAAGGAAATTGCTGGATTATATAGTAGTTCTATCTTTAATTTTTGAGGAAGGAACCTCTATACTATTTTCCGTAGTGCTTGCACCAATTACAGTCCCACTAATAATGCACAAAGATTCCTTCTTCTCCACATTCTTGTCAACACTTTATTTTTAGTCTTTTTGGTACTAGCCATTCTAACAGGTCATCATTTTCCTGATGATTAGTGATGTTGAGCATCTTTTCATGTACCTGTTGGCCCTTTGAATATCTTCTTTGAAAATATGTCTATTCAGATTTTCTGCCCATTTTTTAATCAGGTTGGTTCTGGGGGATTTGTTTGTGTGTTTGTTTGCTATTGAGTTGTATAAGTTCTTTATATATTTTGGATATTAACCCATAAAAGGTATATGACTTATAGATATTTTCTCCCATTCATTAGGTTGCCCTTTCATTTTGTTGCTGATTTCCTTTGCTGCACAGCAGCCTTTTACTTTGATATATTCCAACTTGTTTATTTTTGCTTTTGTTGCCTTTGCTTTTGGAGTCAGATCTAAAAAATTATCACCAAGACCAATGTTGAGTAATTAATATCTTAACAATACAAAAGCTATGGAAGGAAGGGAGTAAACTATTTCAAAAACATCAATTTACAAAGAAATACAATGACCTAGGAGAAAACATAACAGAATAATTTATTACAGCATACTTTTTAAATTATATGCTTATGAATTTCATGGTACCAGAAATATCTTAGACAGCCATGGCATGCATGCCTGCCAAGTTCCACGAAAATTCTATCTTAGAGAAAAGTGTCAAGAGGGAAGTTTTAATGTACCCCTGATATCATTTAAATATTCCTAAATAATTCTCTTTTTAAAAATAGAAGAAAAAAAATTTACAAATACTTATTAGCCTGGATTGGAACTTTTATGTTTCAGGAAGGAGAGTAGTTTAATGCCTAATGGGATAACAATCTCAGATGACCATGAAAGATCAATCAGTTACATTTATTATTTTTTTTTAATTAGACTCTCCAAAGCAATGATTTTGTTCTCTGCAGGAGAATTACTAGAAGTTCTTTATTGTCAAAGTAGCATTTGTTGTTTTTTTCATTGGTGGCAATAAACATTGACATGACATGCCCAGCATGAAAACCTCTTCAATAGTCATTTATTTTATTTTCATTAAGTTTCTAGCTAATATAATTTAGATAAAACTGAGACACAATATATGTTCTGAACAAGGTGATTTTGCTGATGACTTAGATTTCCCTTCTCCACACCATTTATATACTAACACCATTTATATGCATTTCTTTCACTGTATTTTAAACAGGGTTTGGGGAAAAAGAGAAATCATTTTGGTTTTCTATTTATCTAGCACATGCTGGCATTATGATAGAAATTCAGTAAATAAGTTCTGGATTGAAATACTTTACAATGGTGGCAACTCAAGTCAGTTCAGTTCACATGTATTTGCTGAGACTGCTGTGTGCTCATCAAATTATGGTAGGCAAATCTAAAACATTTCAGTGTCATGTAGTAGTAAAGACAAGAATGTAAAGGAATTTCTCCAATCACCATGGCATTTCCTTAGGAAATGGAAACTAATAACTACTGAAGCATCTGTTGATGCCAGTACTAGTTTACATTTAATATATAATTTAATCCTAAGGTTTTGGAAGCCAGGATTATCCTTTTGTCCTTCAGAAAGAGCATGAAGTCCTTAGTAATTGAAATTCTTTCTTTCTGTAGTCGTGTTTCACCATTTGGCTAGTTAGTAGGCATATAATATAGAGAAAAATAGGAGTTTCTACTGAATAGTAGTTCTGTTTCATTTTTAATATTGAAAAGTAAATTAAAACTACCATATAAAAATGTTATTTTAGTTAAATAATTATTGCATACAAAGGAGAAGGAGTGGATGTTATATTTAAGAAGAGCATGAGTTTTGAGGTAATATAGATTCATACTCTAATTCTGGATTTTTTTCTTTCTCATTTTTAAAACTTAGGGTAAAAGTATCTTTTTACATGTTTATTGTCAGGGTTAAAAAATAAAAACTACCTAAGATGAAATGTTCGCACAGGAGGTGCTTAATAAATGGTGGTAGTTTTATTTGTTGTTGCTGCTGCTAGTGCATAAAGAGAAAGTTAACAAGGCACTTCTATTTCTATTTTTTGTTCAAGTTTCTCATGGAGATAATATTAACTCAGATACTCTAGAATATTATGTAGGAAGTTCCCCCAAGTCCATTCACAGCTTCTGTGGTCATTAGGACTCACAGGACTCAGTATATAATCATACTCATGACTAAGATGTATTACAATGAAGGGGTACAAAGGAAAGTCAGCAAAGGGAAGAAGCATGGAGTGAATCCAAAAGAAACCAACACAGCTTCTCTAAGTCTTCTCCCAGAGGGATCACACAAGACTCAATACTCCTAGCAATGAGTTGTGACATGATGTGGGAAATATTTTCTACCAGGGAAGCTTATTAGAAACTCAGTGCCTATGGTTTTTATTGAGAACTGGTCACGTAGGCAGCCTCTGTCTAGCATATTCCAAAATTCTAGTCTCCCAGAAGGAAATCAAGTGTTCAGCATAAACCATATTGTTTACACAAACAGTTTAGGTACTCTAGTAAGAAGCACTCGTATCAATTCCAAAAATGGTGGGGACCCTCCCAAAATTCAAGTTCCTATATGCCAGTGAAGAGTCATTGTAAAGATAGTGATTCTTGTAAGGAGGACATTGTAGGGGTAGCAATCTCAGGCCTACTATGTTAACTCTTTTCTGCACAGGCATATAAATGCAATGTTCACAAGAAGCAGTATTTGAGGAACATATATCTACCAAGTATAGCAAACAAATAAATCATGAAAAACTATATTAAATTCCTCCAGAGAGCATTTCCAAGACTTAAAGATGTAGATAGTCATTCAGACTATCTACAGGCAATCTGAAAGTGGGCCTGTCCATCTCACTCTTACAATTCAGAGTCACTTAAAATTGGAACTACTCTCTGACTTCTCTTTCTTCAAGATCTAGCTCAGTATATATCCAGTTGCCCCATAATTAGATAAACCTGTGTGGCATCTGTGGCAGTGGTTAGCAAATCAGTTGGTGATGGTCTTGAGGTCTCAATTATTAAAGGATGAGAACATTGTTCTTTTTGATTTTCTATGTGTATTGTAAGATTTCAGGAGAATAGAGGAGTCATATAATATCACACTCAAGCTGTTTGCTCAGAAATTTCTGGTGGGCTTACATCTTGAATAATAACAAGGAGTAAGCCTATTTGGCTAGACTTGGAATCTCAAGTACCTGGGAAGTAGTTGAGTTGCAGCCTTGTCCTCTCATTGGATAGGTAAATAAATAAATATCTTCTGAAATTGAGCATACTTTGATAAAACTTCCTAAGTAAGGAATTGGAATACTTATATCCTTATAAATTAAGAATTTGACAATGTTAACATGTAGCTTGATTGACAT
Organism: Macroglossus sobrinus; assembly: GCA_004027375.1. Classification (NCBI taxonomy): domain Eukaryota; kingdom Metazoa; phylum Chordata; class Mammalia; order Chiroptera; family Pteropodidae; genus Macroglossus; species Macroglossus sobrinus. Next base: position 354,427 of record PVKZ01000598.1, read on the forward strand.
TTTCACATTTTTAAGGATTCCAAAGATCTAGTAGATGCTCTGGCATGAAGCTTCATGCTGCTGCATAAATAGAATCTAGGTATATCTGTATAGGTCTTCCACATTTCCACATGCCCTGAGTTAAGTAATGGTGAAGATGATATGACCAGCATGATGGTATACAGGGCACTTCTTAGAGAAAGTCAGCAGTATGAGAAACCTAAGAACCCACATGGAATTTTTGTGAAATTGCTCTACTTTCCAGTGAGGGCATCATTAAGCTTCAGTATTTTCAGCACAATGTTGTTATGATTATTCTCAGCACAGTATATGTACAAGGACCTGTTACCTACCCAGAGGCAGTTTTCTACCTGTGAGGTACTATGAGACTATTAACTAATCCAGCATTTTCTACAATGTGGCAAAACTAAAACAAAAAGTCTCTAAGAGTCAATACTAGAGAATTGATGAGCAACATCATACACAGTCTGGAAGGCACAGAAGGATGCCAAGAATATGCCAATCATTTAGTGAAGCCAGAACTATATAGGAAAGATACTCAGAACTAGCAGGAATAAATGATACAAAGGAGATTACAATGCAATAAAGAAATGAGAAATGTAACTCAGTATGATTTCATTATGGCTAATAATATCTTCAACTTTCAGAGCTTTCCAGGTTTTTCTGTAGCATATCTTAAAGATACTCTCCTGCACTTGAGCCCTAAAAATGCCATTTGTGTCAGTCAAGTGCTCTTGCAAAGAACCATAATCTCACCAGATGGCAGAAAAGTTCAGAACCATTTGTCATTACCTAAAGAAAGACCATTTCTTGAGGACATTCTTCTTCTCTGATCTTCGCTTCTCCTTCCTTATTTTTTCATAATTTAAACCATACACATAAAGATAAGCACATTTCTTTGTGAACTTCTACAATTTCAACATTTTAATTAAGAATCCAGGAACCAGTCTATGGCCATGCCACTCTGTACATACCCAATCTTGTCTGATCTTGGAAGCTAAGCAGGGTTGAGCCTGATTAGTACTTGGATGAGAGACCACCTAGTAATACCAAGTGCTGTAGGCTTAGAAAAAAACTGTCCAGCACTCAATTTGTATTAGTCATTCAACAGATATTTACTGAGTACCTACTGTGTGCCACATAAGGTGCTCAGCAGTGAGATGAGTATCAAGATGAACATCAAAGTGAACCCAGACTCTGCTCTCAAAGAGCTCATACAAGTTTAGAAAAATATTTTTTAATTAATAAGCAATGAGATTACAGAAAGCAATAAAGGAAGATCTATGAGAGGTCAAAAAGGCTGCCTCTCATAAATGTTGTCAGTAGTTTCTTTAGTGACATGAGTATCCATCCAGAATGCTAGATACACTCTCCTCACTATGAAATAAAAGTATTAAGATTTTTTTAAAAACTCACATCTCTTTCTCACCTGTTCAAAATATTTTAAATACCTTTAAGTACCTGAGTGCTTTTTATCTTCCTGATGGTTAAATTATAGAATTTTAGAACTGGAAAGTATGAGAGGGGATATCTTGTTCATATCCATGCTTTTTAGAAATGGGAAGATGAGACCCAAACTGTTTTATGATTTGATTCAGAATTAAAGATATAAACTGTAATTTAAGTCTGTAGACTAGTAATCCACCTATACCATACTGTTATTTTCCTCATTTTTAGGTACAGAGATTTTGGTGGAAGAGGAGATTGTTTGGAGGCATCAAATATTAGATTTTCTGATTCTAATTTTGTCTTTAGATAGAGTTCACAAAAACTCAATACCTATGAGGTCTGCATGAAAAAAATATAGAACTAATTTAATGCTTTATTTGTGAAAAAATGTGCTGTGATTATAAGCATACTCTCCTCTTTAAATGATCCTGCTAGTTATTAGACTCAGGAAAAGCTTGCAATTCAAATGTTTTGCAACACAAGTGTAATAGCAGGAGAATTCCTCGTATTTCTCATCCAACTTTTTTAAAAAAACTAATAGCCTAAGAAGTTCAACCAAAATAGGTGATAGTACTGTGCTGATAGGCAATTTATTACCTTTGATTTATTGCCAAGAAATTCATTTAAAAGGACAGAATATGTGAACATTTCCAGGCAATTTAGTGCAGGGACAACAGCACAGTTGCCTTTCTATTCTCTAGCTTCCCATAACATAAGTTGAGAGTAAAAGCATCTGTTGGATAGACCTTCTAAGCATATTCTTTTAATCACTGCCAAGCCTTCCTGAGGCAAAACTTTATTTTGAACTTTTATTTTATGAGTATATGTATGATCCAAGGGAATAAGAATCAAATAGTTGTTAGGGAAATGTCAGAAACAGAAATCCCTATTTGGATACTGAGCAGACCATTTAGTTATATCTTTTCGGAAACCTGTATATCCAAATGTCAAGACTCTGAAGTGGAGGCACCGTGATGCCAAAGTAAACTATTGTCCATTCTGGAACCGTTAAAATAATGAAGTGTTTGTATGTGTTTTAAATTTAACTGCCTGTGCAAAATATCCCAAGTTATTTATTAGTGTCTGGCATGTAATACATTCTTAAATAATGTAAACTGAATAAATGAATTTATTTTATGGTATTTCTATACTTTTTAAAAATGTTAATGAATGTAAGATTTCTATATAATTGTCTTTTATTTAGTCACCAGTGTCTTATAGATAATATATCTTCAATTTTTAGAAACTTTAAATTAATAAGGTTAATTATGCACAGTCTTAGTTTCAGACTTACTAGATAATACAGGTAAGGGATAATTATCTTTATTTACTTATACTCCTTCCTCAATCCAGAAAAAAATTAACAAAGCTATCTATATTCTATTTTTAGTAAATTGTTGTTTAACATAATTTCTGTGCTCATTTGATTTATTTGAATTCCTTAGGCACTAGATATTTGTATAATAAAATTGTCTGCATATGATATAAGCTCATCTCACTTAATGGAAGAGAAGTAAGCTTAAAATATTTTTTGTAAAATAAGTCCAATATTTCAGAAAACAAATTATAATGTTATAATTTTGCTGCCAGTGTCCTCAGTCTTCAGCCTATTAAGAAAAGATTCATTACTCAGTAAAAATGGGAAGGGATGGATATCTCACTCCAGATGCTATCTCAGAGTCTCCCTCAGGTTGTATCTGAGATACATCCCAAATGCTATTTTCTTGTACTTTGGACCTGGGAGCCAATCCCCAGAAATCACATGCATGGAATGAACTGTTTCTTCTCTTAGAAAACAGGATAAAACATTCTATTTAACCTAAGAATGTTAGCAGTCATTACCCAAGTATTAAAAGTAGATTTAGAGTCTATACCTTACTAGCCACACTATTAAGTGTGACAGTTATATCTTGTGTTCATCAAACATAAAAGAACATTGAATTCAATAGAGGTAGAAAAATCCCCATGATTTTCCAGAACCTCAGCTTTGGTTAAAAAGGGAATCTGCCTTGGTTTTTAAATTCAGATATACTCTACCTTAGTGACTTGCAGTCTTTTCAAGAATGAAGATCACCTTTACAGACCAAGTCATAGTTGTACTTTTACCGGTTTAGAATACTTTTGACACCTATCTCTGGACTCACTGATGCTTTGCAGTAATTCTCTGTCTCTCAGTGGTTTGAGTCCTATAGTTAAGGGAAGACTGTAGGCATTATTTGAATATTCCAGAAGAAGACTGCTGAGATGGCATTTTGCTAGAAGGTACTTATTAGGAAGCAGCACTTATGGAAAGAGGAGAAGGAAACAGGATTGTGTTGAAGGAGAAGTCACATTGATATAAGCCCCTCTAAGTCTCTACCATCCCTACAGGAAGTTCCTAATCCTGTGTACTCCATCATGCTGAGCTGAATGACTGGGCTTTTATACTCTTAACTCACGTAGTCATTGTATTTGGGCCACCCTGGGAAGAGTGTGCCTTTGATCAAGAAGGCCCTCTGAAACTGAGACAAACTTGAAGCTAATGTCAGCTTGAGCAGTAAGTTTTTCCTCAAAGGAGGATCTGTGTGGCCCATCTTAGTATTCGCTACACAACATACTCCTGTGTCACTTGGACTGAGTTCTTCATAACCTTTCAGGGAGATGCTCCTCTAAGATTCTGGTGTGTTTTCTTCCTGAGAGGAAAACTTAGGAGTTAGTGTTACAAATTACAGCCCCTATTTCTGCAGCTAGTTTTAGGAACACAAATGATATCAGCCTACCCCCTACTCCTGATGATCAGGATGAATTAACTGTGCCAATATAGTGACTCTTTTTCTTGTGTGCTGGTGCCTGGATACAGGGAACTTGAAGTTCTCAGGGGCAGCTATAAGATTCTTATTGTGTCACCTGGTAAAAATGTGTCCTCTTTGGAAACCAGGGCATACATTCTTCAGAGGTCACATTTTGTGGGAGTAGAAAGTACAGAGTCCTCCACAGAGACATTTGGAGTGATAGTAAGTAGGATTAATTTTGCTTCTACCCCTTAGTTTCAAAACCAATGAATATTTCCTGTAGGGGACACAGTACCATGTAAATGTCTTTGATTCAGTGTATAAACTTTTCATCCTATAGGATGGTACCCTATCCTCATGAAATATCACCTCCTAGCTGTACTTTAACTACTGCATTCCAGTGCTCTGTCAGTTTGGAAGCTTCTTGTTGTCATGTGATCTATTAGATCCCTTGGACATAGGCCCTCTTTCACACTTTATTTGCTGTAAAATGGGTTACCCAGTCTGACACAATGTTTTGGAGACCCTGCATGGTAGATTAAACACTTTGTAAGCCCTCAAATATTGCTGCTAATTGAGACCTGAGTATAATAAAACAAACCATTCCCAGAGTATAAGTAATGTCTGTTAGAATAAATCTTAAGAAGCTCTTCCAGAGTGAACTTGCCCACAAATGACTGGTTGATCTTCTAGAAGAATGGCATCATATCATAGGCTCAATGTGATATTCTGTTGTTGGCAGTTTGAATATTTAATGGCAGCAGTAGTTAATTTATCCTTGTTAAATGAGAACCCATGATATCAGGCTGGTAAACATCTTTCTTCTCTTCCATGTCCCTACCATTCATATGGCTATCATCCAGCACTGAGGTGACTGATGACCAACACTTGCTGATGTCAACTTTCTGAGTCATTCTGTATCCTTCCAAGTATTCTATTATTGACTATTTCTGGAATGGTCATTTAAAACAAAGATCTTTGCACTTTGTGTCCAGTATACCCATCTATATGCCTCTTTCTCAAACCTGTCCCTAGTCTGATAGTCTTCTTCTTTCCAATCAGCTGTGTCACTACAAATTCCCATAAATCTATACATATTTTAACCTCGAACCACTTCTTCCCACAATGGAGCAATGCTGGAAACTCCATCCATTAGAATGATATCCCCTTGCCACTGCCCTCTAAGGTTCTCGTGAGTGAAACTATAGTTAGCTTCAGTTTGCACCTACATATTTAGTGTCTTAGTCAGTTTAGGCTGCTATAATGAAATACCATAGACTGTAGCTAGCACTACAAACATTTATTTCTCACATTTCTGGAGGCAGAAAGTCCAAGATCAAGGCACTGACAAATCTATTGTCTAGTAAGGGCCCTCTTCCTGATTTGTAGATGGCTACCTTCTCACTATCTTAACATAGTGGAGAAAGAAAAGGCTAGCTCTCTTCCTCTTCTTATAAAGAAACTAATCACATCATGGTAGTTCCACACTTCTGACCTAATGACCTCTCAAATGCCCCACTTCCAAATAGCATCACATTAGGGCTTTTGAAGAGACTCACATATTTAGTCCATAGCATTAAGCCTATCTACCAATAAATCAAGTTTGGGCTTTTTCCTTCTCTATCAGCTGGTTGTAAGGGATCCCCCACATAACCAAAGTTGTCAGCTGACAAGATACACTGGTTGGGGATCTAAACTGCTTGTCCATTTTATTTGTTTATACCACTGCTCTGCTTGTTTCACCTCAGATGGCACTGAAACGGTTTGACCTTATGTCTGATAAAATTCAGCTTATGATAGATTCAGATACATGGTCTCTTAGTATCCCGTGGTTAGCTGCTCAGTCTCTACAAGAGCCTGGTAAAACACTGTAATTTGTTTTTCAAAACATATAATTCTCTGCCACAGATGGTATGGCCTTGCTCCAGAATCCCAGGAGTCTATGTTGTGTTCTTTCTATTAAGGCTTGCCATAAGCTCTATATGGCTTCTTTTTTCACCACTGATGTCTCTAATCCCATAGGATCTGCTGGCTCATATGAGCCAAGGACTAAACTGCTTACTCACAGCTTGAGGGTTCACACAATTTCTTGAGGTCCTTGCCAGGGTGTTAAATCCTATGTTTTAGAAGAGTGGTACCAAATTAAACTCTTCCACATCCAATTTTATGTTATGTTTATATTTTTTTATATAATGATATGGCTTCCTTAAAAGTACCTATAGAATCAGGTCCCGTGCATACTCTTCCAGGTCCTACAAGTACATAGCAGCTAGAATTTTCATTTTTGGGGGGAATAGTTTCTTTCTCCTATATCAGGCTCAGCAAATTCCCAAGTGGGATATGCTCTAACTTACTCCGCTATTGGTATGATGATCAGAAGAGGAGGTATAGAAAAATTTTAATTGTGGCACTTGTTTTCTTAGAGGGGAGAGATCAAGCAAAAGGAAAGTGACAGCAGATAATAAGGAGGGGTAGCCCACTTTTTCAAGTGCGTAGAGTTCAAAGAGTTTGGTGATTCAGAAACTTCAGGGATCTCTATTCAGATGTCCCCACCACAAGTGTCAGGGTCTCATTTTTTTCCCAGCCAAGGTCCTGACCTTGACCTAACAGATTTGTTTGGGTTAGGAATTTAACCTTATCTTGTCACTCTATTAAATGCTGGGTTTTTGCTCAATTGTCTCTGCCCTTGCACTGGAGATGACCCTAAATAACCCTTTAGGGAATTCTGGGACACATATGACCTATTAGAGTAGTCCCGCATTAGGCAAAAGTGGCCAGGCCTCTGTACCTACACTGTGATAAGACTTTGGATGTAGTCCTCTCTGTGGAAACCTAAACTTTGAAGGAATTGATTATAGGGGCAATAAAATCTTTTTTTAAAAATGATGTGGGCAGCTCATCTCTGTTTCCATCATTATTGCTTTAATTTGTTTGCTCATTCATTCAACATATATTCATTACCTACCTTCTGTATTCAAGGCAGTAAGACATAAAAGATAAAGTATCATTTAACACATCATCCTTGCTTTACAGAGCATACAGACTAAAGAACTTAAAGTCATATCTCCCTGAGTGGTGAAGAATGAGGCACAATGAGCTAGAGTAGTATACTCAAAGTCACATAGTCAAAGGAATATAGCTTTAGTTTACAGATTTCACTGAAAAAAGAAGTTATTTGGAAATAGTGATATATTTAAAATGATTCATTCATTCTTGTCAAGTCATAAAATTATGCTCAAATGAAAAGGCCTGAATAAAATTGACAATACTCCCCTTTTGAGAGTACACTTTTTTCTATGTATAACCAACTTTATATGTTTGTTTGTTTTTTTATCCTGCTGTCTAAATATTATTGTTATCCTTTCCCTTGGACTGCATGCTCTCTTTGGTGACTCATTTACTGTCTGGGTCTTTAACTACCATCTATGTGCTGCTGATTCACAAATATCTTTCCTTTGCTCTAGATCTGCATACTCAATTGTGTAGTGAATAATTCCTACCAGAATGTTTCATAGATATCTCATATATATCATATCTTAAAAGGAATTCCTCTTTCTTACTCAGACAAATTATATACATTCTTTCCACTTTCCTACACCTTCCCTTTATTTGTCTAAACTGAAAATAGTCTATATCATCATCTTGGACAAAGTATAAAGGTACAAGAACTTGAGGTGGAGAAATAAAATATAGATATGAAAAAACATTTTCACATGTAGTGCTTGAAGCTGTAATTTTCTCACATCTAGCTGATCTTCTGTTTCTTCTAAACTTTCTCTCAAAAGTTTGTACTAGATTGAACCATATAAAATTACCATTTTTAGTTGAAAATAGTCAAATATTAGCAATTTTATATAGCACAACCTAATACTACCTTTATTGGAATAAGGTGATATCTAATTTTTAAAAAAATTTAAACAGAGTAAACACAGTCACACTAATATAAATGTTGAAGTTAATATGTTTCTAAGATGAAACAGAACTAAATCCTAGAGAATTAGCTTTGTATATTGTATTTTCAAGTGAATTTGAAGAGCTTTGGGGTCTGAGTCTTTATCATGTAAATGTAGTTATTTCAACATTGAAATGTAAATTGAAAACAATGTAGAGAAGTTCTAAACCACAGTTAAGACACAACAATTTTTTCAAGATAATTGTCAAGTCTCAAAACTTCATATAAAATATTTTTTACACATTATACTTTCAACTAGGAAATATTCTAATTTTATATCAATCTTTAGTGAATAAGTAGAATCTAGTTACCTTAAAAAATAGAACTAGAATATCTCAGTTTTTTACTGATTTTGGTGGGAAAAAATTCTCAGTTCTAACAAGTGATTTCTTATACATAAGTCTTTTTGGCCCTCTAAATTTCTGCTTTAGCTAACAAAATCTTTAAAAGCTAACTAACTGCCTTGTAGGCAGGCTCTATGGAGATCTACATGGCAAGAAATTGAGACCTTCTGCCAACAGTTAGTGAGGAACTGAGGCATCCAGCCAACAGTCTTCTTGGAAATGTAGTCTCTAGCCCTCATTCAAGCTTTCAGATGACTGCCTCTCATGCCAAGTCTTGACTACAACCTCATGAGAATCTCTGAGCCAGAACCACCTATCTAAGCTGCTCTTAAATTTCTAACTCTCATAAACTGTGAGATAATCAGTATTTATTGTTTTAAGCCACTAATTTTGGGGGGTTATTTGTTCTGCAGGAATAAATAACTAATACAATAATATCAAAGATTTCAACCTTTGCTTTGAAATTAAGAGTGAATAGGAAGTAACAAAAACACAAATCATCCATATTTTTATTTAGAAAGTCCATAAGTAAAAAATAATTGTGAATAAATTATGGTCTTTTCCACATATACAATTTGTATTTGAGCACTTTAAACTTGAAAGTGCAGTATTTTATCCTTGGCTCTATCTTACATATGTGACACTTGAGGTTTCAAGGATAAAATTAGAACAAGTCATAGCAATATAGTTTGTCCTTTTAAACAGTGCTTTAGCTAATAAGGAAGAGCAGATTATAGGGCAACTTGCCCAGCACACATCTCCTAGCTGTGAGTTCTATACTCACAAAGTATTCCCTGTACAAAGAAGATATCTAGAGACAGGGAACTGGCTAAGACATAGCCCTTGGGATCAGAGTCACCAGTATGTTCTCTCTGATACAACTGCGTAGGTTTTCAATCAAGATGGATTAGTTTATACTATTAACCCATTTAAAAAAGTTATTCTATGAAACAGAGTTAAAAGGTAGGTTTTGAATATAATTTTCATCTATTCAGAATAACATTTTTCTATTGTAGATGAATTTTTTTTATTTGGCAGACAGAAAAAATAAATTTTAAATATGCTCATTTTGTAAACTACATTTTCAAGCAGTTATTGTACCTCCAGCCTTTTACTGCCAATTTCTTAAAAGAATAATTCACACAACTTTTCTTCCACTCTCCTTACCCATACTCTCTTAACCCTTTGGCAAACTTATATCCAAACATACAAAAGCTATTGAAATTGTTCTTAGAGGTCACCACTAGCCTTCTAATTCCCAAATTCTATGACTTTGTCTTAATACTGTTCTTTCTCAACCCTACATATATAACACTGATTTCTCTCTCCTTGAAACTTTTTTCTCTTAACTTTTTTTGCACATTTCTCATTCTCCTGACCCCTCTTTTTATTTTCTATCTCTTGCCTCCAAAGAATCTTCATTAAGATTCTCTTCTCTTTCTCTTCTACTGTTGCTTTACATACTGAGTCATTGTTATGGTTTCAACATTTGACTTTTCTATGGACTCACAAATATTTCAAGATAGAACCTTTAAGAACCACAATTTTTCCATGGCTAATTCATCAACTTTTTTTAACACTGGCCTCTCCCTTTCTTTTAATTATGATACCATTGTCATAAATATTATTACATTTAACATAGACTATTACAATAGCTTCTAACCTAACCAATCACACTATTTTCTGTTTTCTTCCATTTTCACATTGAACATAGTGTTTTCTAGTACAGATATGATTACATTTCTCCTTTACTCAAACCAACAATAATTATTCTATAACCACAAATTCTTCTGCACACACCAAACACACATTTCTCACTTGTTCCTCAAAGCCCTCCATATTATATCACCAATCTATCCCAGTCTATTTCTTACATATATCCTGTATCCCAGACAATCTTGATTTGCTTTATGTTTACCAAATGTTTTATCATTTGCTACCTCCCACTTTCTGTTCAGATCATTCCCTCTACTTAGTATACACTCTCACAATTTTTTTTCATCGATAGTTAGCCATACCTCAAATACTACCTTCTCTGTAAAACCCTCCCTTATGTTCTCAACCATATGTAATCTTCCTTGCCTTTGCATTATGTAGAATTTTACATAAATTTTACAAAACATATGTGTTTACCTTAGCCCGTTTACTAGATTACGAGCACCTTATTATATTTACTCATTTTCATATCCTTAACTCTTAGCCTGGGGCCTATTAGAGGGGCAAATAAATATGTATTTAATTTTAATTTCTTCATATCATTTTGCATTTATTGAACAAGTTGATTTGCAACCTAAACCAGAAGTTGGTTCAGTACTTCTTATGCCAGCTCTGTGACTTCTGTTTTTTACTTTCTTATATTTTGTCTTTGTTGAAGTTCTCATTGTGTTCATTCTTAAGTTTGATGAGCACATTTATGACCATTACTTTGATTTCTTAATCAGGTAAATTACTTATCTCCATATCCTTAAATGTTTTTTCTAGAGTTTTATCTTACTTTTTCATAGTGAAACATTTTCCTGTGTTTCCTCATTTTACTGAATTTTCTGTTTGTTTCAATGTATTAGACTAAATAGCTACCATTCCAATCTTGAAGGAGTGGCCTTGTGTAGGAGATAAACTTATTGTTCAACCTTGCCTTAGCTCTTGGTTGTCTCATAAACCTTTGGCAATGTCTAAGAAGCTTGATTTATTCTTGATAAGTCCCAGTTATAGAGGGTATGCCGAGACCTGTCAGTGTTCCAAAAGGGAGGAATCTCAATGACCAAGTAGTTCAGGTTTATTGGAAGCCAGGCAGTAGCTTTTAATGTATAAAAATATATACAGTCTTATGGAACCACAATGGTAAACCCTGCTGTGTTCCAAACTCATCCATCTGAAGGTTTCCCTTGAGCAATGGTTGGAAAACTTGGGGCTGCAGATGAGTGTGTAAGCTTCTTTAACTAGGTACCAGTGAGCAATAGCAAGACCAAGGGAGAGTGCAAAGATGGTGTCCCCTGGTTTATGTTCCCTGAAAACACCTTTGTAACTGCTAGATGTGTGGCAGACTTGAAGCCTACCTCTCATGTCAAAGCTCCAAGACAAGTAAATAGGCTTTCTTCGCAGGAAGATTGGAAAAATTTAGTCTGCTGTCTGTGCAATGTCCTGGGAGTGGTATCCTGTGAAGAATTGTCTTTCTGATTGTTTCAGTCCTATAGGGCCCAGAAATGCAAGCCCCCCTGGTCACTAGAGCCAGGCAGTCAAAGGGCGTGCCTTATGTAGAGTGTACGTGTCCATTGGCTTTAACAAGGCAATGAGAGGGTATAGGGTTTAGGCATGCCTGCCAGCTTTATCAAGGCAATGGGAAAGTGCTGGGCCAAGGTGTGTCTTCCAGTTTTGGCAAAGGGGTGGGAGAGCTCTGCTGGCTTTATTGGGATAGTGAGAGAGTGCTATGACTGCCTGGACCTACCAGTGCTATCAAGGAAGAGGGAGAGTGAAAAAAAATGGTGCCTGCCAGTGCCACTGTTCCAAGAGAGTCTCAACAGGCCTAGCCTCTGTGGAGATGCTTTAAAATTAGAAAATGAATCTCCTTCACATATAATCTATATGCTTTTCAAACTGCTGCTTTTGAACAGAGTCCCAGGGTAAGTGAGTCTGTATGTAAATACTTTAAGAGAAGAATTTCAGTTACCTACAGCTCTTTGGGTCTCCTAGACACAAGCCCCATTGGTTTTTAAAAACCAAGCATTTCAGGGGCTTATCTGTCCAATGGAGGTCCCTAGAGTTGCAGTGCCTGATATAGAGCATGAACCTCTCACTTCTCAGAGAGAAAATTCATATTTGTGAGATTCCTCTCAACTGTGGGTCACCATGTGGGGAATGAGAAAGAGGGGGTAAGGTCACATCTCTATTTCACCTTTTTTGATGTGGCCCTTTTATCCTTTATTGTGGAGGAGTTTTTCAGCTAATTTTTAGGTCTTTTTTTATAGGAAATTATCCTATATGTAGCTGTAGATTTTGTATGTCCATAGAAAGAGGTGAGGTCAGAATCATCCCAAACCACCATCTTGAACTATTCTCTTCACTTTTTGTTGAGAGGGTACTAATTAATAATGGGAAAACATATGAAAGTAAAAAATCTCACTGGTAAAGTCTAATATATAGTAAAGATAGTGGATTGACCATAAAGCTAGTATGAAGGTTAAAAGACAAAAAATAGTAAAAATATATATAACTACAGTAATTATTTAAAGGATACACAAAATAAAAGAAAGTAAAATATAATATCAAAAATCATAAAATGTGGGGAGTAAAAATACAGAGTTTTAGAATGTGTTTAAATTTAATTTGCTATTAACTTAAATAGGCTGTTATATATATATATATATATATATATATATATATATATATATATATATATATATATATATATATATATATAGGCTGTTCTATGTGAGCCTCATGATATCCACAAAACAAAAACCTATAGTAAATATACAAAAGATAATGAGAAAGGAAGGTAAGCATAATTCTAAATAAAGTTGTCAAACCACAGGGAAGAGAGCAAGAGATTAAAAGAACAGGGAGAAACTACAAATCAGCCAGAAAAGAAAAAACAGTTGGCAATAAGTACATACCTATCAACAATTATTGAAATGTTAATGGACTAAATTCTCCAATCAAAAGACATAGAGTGGCTGAATGGATTTAAAAAAACAGGACCCGTCTATATTCTGCCTATAAGAGACCCACTTCAGATATAAGGAGACACCTAGACTACAAATGAAGAGATGGCAAATCATGTTTCTCTCAAATGGAAGCCAAAAGAAATCTGGGGAAGCCATATTAACATCAGGCAAAATCAACTTTAAAACAAGGATTGTAATAAAAGACAAAGATAGTAATTACATGATAATAATGGGGTTTGTCCAATAAAAAGACATAATATTTATAAACATTTATGCATCCAACATAATAGCACCAAAATATAGAAAGCAAATATTAACAGATCTAAAGGGAGAAATTGACAGCAATGCAATAGTAATAGTGGTCTTTAGTACCCCATTTTACATCACATCAGTGAATAGATTAACCAGACAAAACCAATAAGAAACCATCAACCTTAGAGGACACATTATATCAGATAGAATTAATAAATATATATAGAATATTTCATTTAAAAATCAGCAGAATGCACATGGATGAATTGATAAAGAAGATGTGAAACACACACACACACACACACATACACAATGGCATACTATTCAGTCATAAAAAAAGAATGAAATCTTGCCATTTACAACATGGATAGACCTTGAAGGTATAATGTTAAGTAAAATAAGCAGACAGAGAAAGACAAATACCATATGAATTCACTTATGTGTAGAATGTAAAACAAAACAAAACAAAACAAAATCAAAATCATAGATAGAGAATAGATTGATGGTTGCCAGAGGGAAAGGGGTCTGGGTTTAGTGGGTCAAGAGGTACAAACTTCCTGTTATAAAACAAATGTCATGAGATGTTATGTATAACATGGTGACTATAGCCAATAATATTGTACTGCACATCTGAGAGTAGCTAAGAGAATAAATCTTAAAAGTTCTCATCACAGGAAAAAAATTGTAACTTTGTATGGTGATGGATGGTAACTCGACTTACTGTGGTGATCGTATACAAATATTGAGTCATTGTGTTATACACCTAAAACTAATACAATGTATGTCAATTATACCTCAATTTTGAAAAAAGAAGCTATGAATACTGGATTTGAAACTCAGTGCCTCCCAGCACAGGGTCTGTAATATGTTAGACATTCATGTATATATTTTTTATACATGAAAAGATTTTATAGATTAATTCTCATAGGAGGAATTTTACTCTAAAATTTAGAATTAGTTGGAATGATGTGATGATTATATGTGATGATTATAAATTATTTAAAACCAGGATGCTATACTAGCAGTGCAGTATATGTGTATTTTCTGTTATATTTTTTTCTAAAAGGGACCTCTTGGTTTACCTGGAGAAGTAGGAATGATTGGAAGCATTGGTGAAAAGGTAATTCTTTCATTATTTTGTTCAGTAGTGAGATTTCTAAACTATACTCAAAGAATAGACATTCATATGATATTTTACATTATTAAGGAATCACACAGAATTTCAAACACATTACCTGTACTGAATCTCTTAAATATACTGAAATATAGCTAATATATTGAAATATAGCTAATATCTAATTTTTAAAGGGCAGAGCACTTTTTGGTTGTATTTATGTAGTTGAGGAGGAGATGAAACTGGTGGGCTAGATTTATAACTAGAAAATATTGAAATCTATTTTATGAGCTCAAGACCCCTAATGAAGCAGCTTTGAAAGAGAAAAATAAGGTATTACTTTATTCATATCCAAGTCTCAGTCACAATCTTTATTTCTACTTGGAATCTAGTATGCAGTTATTCATAGATATTTTGGCTATTGTCATGGCAATTGTAATTTGCTTAAAGATTCCATAGAAAGCATTACCTTAAGAGTGACTTTTACATATTGAATTTCAAATTTAGGATAATTTTTTTAAAAAATAAAAGTAACTCTACTTGAAACCAACAAAGGCATTTAAAATTTTTTATTGTTGAATGGAATCTCATAATCAACTACTAGTACTAGGTAATAAACTATCACTCTTTGACTAAAACCTGACTTGGCAAATATAGATTGTAAACCTGATAATCTACTACACAAGGCTAGTCTTGTGAATAATTAAGTAGAAACAGGACTAGAGATAAATTAAATAGTATTCTAGTCATTTCCATCTAAAAATTTTGATTTAAATCAAACTCAACATCTAAAATTAAATTTAGCATTTTTCTCACACTCAAACTGGTGTCTTCCTAATTGTCTCATTTCTATTAACGTGCTTTCCTATTTCTATTCTTTCAATCATCTAGAGTAGAGTGAACCCATCTTTGAATTCCCCTTTTTCTACATCCTTTATCCCTAATCTTTTAGCAAGTTTTAGAGATTTTTCTTTACCATTTATCCTTTCTAATAGTAATGCCAAAGCCACCCCCTCAGACATACTCTTAGTAATTTATCTTAAATTTACCCTCTATCATAGTTACTCTAACCTTTCCCAATCTGTCCTCTAATCCATCCTTCATACTATAAGCAGAAGACTAATGTTTGTAGATCATCATGAAACATTTTGAAAAACTTCATTGGCTCTCTCTTGTTAACCCTACGAACTCTTCTGCTCTGCTGTCAAGATACTACATAATTTTGGCTTAATCAGTTTATCCAAAAAATTCTCTAATATTCTTCATTATAAACCTTTCTCTCTCCTCTGTCTCATATTTTATATACTTATTTCTATTCCTATTCTTACTGATTTCTTAATTTAGAGAATCTTCTCTCCTTCCCTCTATGTATTCGAAGCCAAACTGTAGAACTCAACTAAATTCCCATCTTCTCCATAAAGTCTTCCCATATTTCTCTAGTCTTCCCTGACTTCTTCCCTTCCTAAACTTAGAATAAGTACCACAAAACTTAAAATTTAATTGTCATGTAATTAATGTATCTTCGTTAATGTCATGTCTCCAATTATTTGAAGGTAGACTCTTAAGTCAAATTTCTGTTATATCTCGCCTAACTCACACTTAGTACTTTAAAAGTGTTTAATATATGTTTATTGATTTTTAATTAATAGTATAGCAAATATCCTATGATCTCAGTTCAAACAATGTAGATAGTTTTATAAATTTTTCATTTTAATTTAGTTACTTCTATGCTAGGTCAAATCTTCCACACTAAGATTTTGACAATCCTGGGAATTTTAATATTAATTATTTGAGTTCTTTTAATCTATTAGGGATATTTAATAATCATGATCTTCCAAAATTATTTCTAAAATAAAATTTTGTTCAATGGTTATACAGATTTATTTTTACAATATGCTTTGACTTTTACTATATTTATGTTTTATATGTCACATAATTATAAGCATTTCTGCTTACAAAGCTTTAGCATATGATGCATGATCAACTTAAATTCTGTTTAGTCATAATTTGTTTTCCTCATTTTAATAAAACTTTTATTTTATTTCTTAAAAAATATCTTAAGAGGATTTTATTGTATTAAAAATCAAGCAACTTTAGGGTAAAATTTTAAATTTGTAATTTTAAAAATTATTGGAAATTAGCATAAAGTATGCATGTAAGTAATGATTCTGACTGACAATTTTTCTGTCTAGGCTTAGCTCAGTCATGACTAATTAACATGACGCAATGTTTCTCTTTCTTTGCTTTAAAAGGGTGAGCGTGGAAGTCCAGGTCCACTAGGTCCTCAAGGGGAAAAGGGTGCTGTGGTAAGAGCTCAGTGATTTAAAAGATGTTTCCAAAGAACATAGAAAATTTAAGTCATTCTAGAGATTAAATCGCCTTGAATCAAATTTTAGTAAGTGAAAAATGCTATTTTATAGTAAATTTTCATTAGAATTTTTTTCCCCTTTAAACAGGTTAGCTTTCAGAATGCTATATAGCATAAAAAGCTTGCCAATCAGGTGACATGGTCAGAAATTTCTAAATGTGAGGGGAACGAGAATGCATTTTTATCAATAAAAGAACCTTGCTTTTAGAAAATATATTGTGATGGATCTGGTGGCGCAAAATACTGTCTACAAATTCATTTTGCCTAAGTTATTCTTTAGTTTTGACTTCTGTTGGTTCAGAAAATCAATATAAGGGTTTTTGGGTGGAGATTGTTTCTTTGTTTTGCTATCTCCCGTTGTTGTCAGCTAGGAAATTTAATATAACCATAAGCTAATCAATTTCAGAAACTAATACCTGGTAAGACCTTCTCTGAATCATTATCAATGCTATAAAGAGTATGTTTTTTATAAAATTTGACAGGCTAGAATATTTGTACAGATTCACATTCCTTTATTATAGAAGTCTGTGACCTCTGAAAACGATAGAGTTTCATAATCTATATATAACAAACTATAGAAGATAAATGAATATTCTCAGTAGGTTATAATATGTGATGCTGGTTAGTAAATTTTCTAGACAAAGACTTTCTAATTAAAGTATACATAGCTTCTATATAATCACTTTTTATTTCTATTGTCTACCTGTAGAACATTTCTGTGGCTTCATATCTTGAATAGGAAAGAAAGATCTTATCAGATTAACACTTTTTATTTATATGGTTTTTCTTCAATGAAAATAAGTAGGTATGATGAAAAATTTATATCTTTCGTATTTTTATTCAAATTATAGGGATATCCAGGTCTTCCTGGGATTCCAGGACCCATGGGTCCACTGGGATTACCTGTAAGTACAGAACGTATTTTATATCTTCTTCTAGAACGTTTATTTAAATTTTAACCTACCACTTTGATTATGCTATATTTTTTATTTTTGTGCAAAAGAAATAATGTGTAAACTGATGGAGGCTCTCACCAATCAATACAAAACACTTTAGAATATATCATGGTACCTTGAACTTCCTCACCGTACTTGTTATATTATTTTCTGCTTACTTCTAATAGTACAACCTGTTTCAGTTCTGCAGCCTGAAACTAAAGAACATTTAAACTTTCTTTTGAAAAACCACATATAAGATAATAGGGTCAGCAATCAAGATTAGAAATGAGACTAACTGGATAAACAAATCACAAGCATAAGTTTCAACACATTTTTTTCTAGGAATTTGCAAATATTTTCAGCCAGATATAATTCAGAGAGAATATACCTTTGTTAAACAAAAACTGAGTTTTCAAAATACTCCATTTTTGCTTGGAGAAAGAAAATTAAACCTTGTCTCAAGGGATAATATTTGCTTATCTAAATTTGACAGTTTTTATGAACTTAATATGAAACAGATTAGCCTTTATGATCCCCTCAGCAGAACTCTTATTATAAGAAATGGTTTATGCTGTTTTGTGAAGCTTCTATTTTGAATATAAGCCCAGTATATTGAAAGACACGCTGTTTAACTTCTAAAATTAGGAAGACTGATCTAGGGCACAGTTGCCAGTCTTTTTTACTCATATAAGATAAGAAATCAATTTGAGGTCTTGTAAAAGTACACTGTTTTTGTCGACCTAATATTATATAAATAAATTTTGTTTTTTAAGTCTTTATTGAAGACTATAGACATAAAAATAATTTCATTATAATTGACTTAATAAATAGCAACTTAATCTTCATTGCAAGCTATTTTTTGTAGCAAATTAATATAAAACAGTTTGTGATTTTTTTGTGGTAACAGAAAACAATCTATTTTGATGTTATGGGGTTATCATAAATGTCTAGAATAATGGGGAAAAAATTGTGCAGTGATAGTTATTGCTTCTTTGATGAACCAGGCAGATTAGACTGGTCAGATTGGCTAAGTAGGTATCTGCCTCCACCATCACTCTGTGTATCTTCCTCCAGAAAACTACTTGGTTAGTAAATATTAAAAGCTACCCATTCTTTGTCCGGGGTGTAAAATGAAAATGAAATTTCTCCAAATAGTAGGATATGTCAAAAGCAGGATATTGGGGGTGGGGTGGGGAATATACTATATATTTAATAAAGCATATTTTTAAGGAAACTAATCAATTTTGTTTTAAGACATTAAAATAAAATAATTACATGTAATAAGAAAGATTATAACTATTGTGATAACATTCCTATGAATTCTAGAACTGATTTTTAAAAATTTTTTATATGTAGGGTCATATTGGGGCAAGAGGACCACCTGGGAGCCAAGGTCCCAAAGGACGAAGAGTAAGTTATCTAATGATGGAAGTACCTTAACCTCAGAAAATGACTTCATAAATAGGAATAAGTGTTCAACAAAAATAACTCCATATCTTCCAGTTTGTGCTTAGATATTGTTGGCTTTTTCCTTCATCTTCATTATATTAGATGAACCACGTATATTAACTGAAATGTGACTCATAATCATTTGGATCTAGAAAATCATCAATTTCTGTTTTATTTTTTACGAATTTCATTAATTCATATAGAATTTTTTTTTTCTTATTCCCAATTTCTAATTACATTCTTTGGAGGAACTTTAAATGTGAAGATGTTTAAATAAATTATTTTTCTACTCACAAGAGACTTATATAGCCAGGAATAGTAACATCATGACAAAATAAGAGCAATGAGAAATGGAATGAAAATACACACAAGATACATAAGAGTTTATTAACTATAAATCAGAGGTGATACAATCATCATCTAATAATTATGCATACAGAATTAAATAAAAAATCTTCCTCTCTTTTAAACATTAAATCTTTTTTTTTCTTTAAGGAAATAAGAAACACAATTTATTTTATTCCTGTCACATACCTGGCACTTTCATATATATTATCTTAATACTCAAAACTACACTAAGAAGGGGAGGCAGTATGTCAGATATTATAGGTAAGGAAAATGAGGCTCAAAGTTTTAGTATGTAGCCTATAGACACAGAGAAATGGTACAACTAGGATTCAGGTCTTAGTGTGTCTTACTCCAAAGCTTATGCTTATTTGATACAGCATGGAATGCTAAGGAATATTATTTCCTTGATTAATTTGAATACGTGGGCTTTAAGAGTTCTCTTTTCTCCCTGGCTTTATCTTGACTTTTACTTTAAAATTCTAAGAACATGGCCTCCAACTAACAAAGGTTAAAAGCAAAACAAAAATTACTGTCTTTTAGTTGGCAGATGAGAGAAAAGTATTACGAATGCTCAGTTTGAAATAATGACTCTAATTTTATATCCTGTGTTTTAGGTGAAGATTGAAGAAAGAGAGAAAATTTATCATCATTATTTCTGTTCTAACAAACCATTTTCCTTACTGGGTGATAGATTTATAGTCTATAAATAATCCTGATGGCCACAACTATTTTAGTTCAAATGAGATTTAAAATAATAAAATAAAAAATAACCGTAGATGATCTGTGCTCAAACTGTGATTTAGTGGTCTGTATCCTGCCAGCATTCAGTACTTGGTCAGGTCAAATGTGTTTATCCAACTTTGTATTAGTCATAGTGGGAAAGTTTAACCAGTTTTGTGACATGTGAATAAAAAAGAAATACTAATGCTTTTTAAGTAAATAACTGAGACCTTATTGATTTGATTATCCAGGCAAAAACTATGCACTCAAGCAAGAACTGCTCCTAAACCACTTTGCTTTCTCAATAAGCCATATGGGACGTTCATTTGTGCTGCCATTTTCTAGCCTCCATGTGATCTTTGGGTAGCTGATTATTCTTTCCTGATTTGTCACTTTGTCCTCAACTCTCACCTCCTCCAGGATATATTTTCTGCTCATCCTTCAAATACATTTGAGAGAATACATGATTCTCCCAAAATGGCTTTTTAGAATTATTTAAAATTCAGCCAGTACTTTCTCAATAAGGAGACTTTCTTTAGAAATAAGGGCTGTGTTTAGGACAAAAGTGCTTTCTTTATAGGAAAATATTTCAGGCAATCAGTGAACACTAGGAATACAAAAGAAAAGAAAAAGAGCTGAAGACCAATATTTGAGAAAGAATATAATATTAGGAACTTCCATTCTAGTTGTTGCCTGGTATCTTCCTGTTTCTACTCTTTCTCATCAGTCCTTCTTCACTATGGATATAATCTCAATACCCTAGATCAATCCTTCCCAATGGGTTTCATTCACAAAAAAACAGCAGTGTATGTCGAGACCACTGAGATAAATGAAAATGGTATCTGGCTGGGAGTTCTTGTGCCCTAGCCCTTCTCAGCCACCCCAAAAGGTGAGGGGGTCCATATTTCTGGTACACCTATAACCGCTTTGTAGCTCACAATTGTGTCATAGTACACTGGAGGAAAAGCTTGCCCTAGGCACATTTACAATGAGACCACACAGTGAACTATCATTATGGAGCTAGCACTTACATACCTACTGTCCCACCTGTGATTTATAGTGTTAGCAAATGGCCATATCAACATCATAATTGGTAGGATTATTCTTTAGGGAGTCTGCCTGCCCATCTGCTTCTTCCTGCCTATCCATCTGATTCTATCTAATATTTATTGATTTTCTACACTTGTCACACAGTCTTCTAGTACTGTGGATGATTCAGGGTTAACTATCTCTTAGAACTAGATCCCATAATGACTGACTATAGTCTAGTGGCTTTTAAAGTGTCATGCAATATTGGCACTTTTTCAAATGATAAGAAAAACTTAGACAAGCAATCACACCTGCCATCTCAGGAAACAATCTATACAGCTTATTATTATAAACATTTTCTAACCCTCTTTGTGAAGGTTGTGTAATCCTGTCACACATAGCTGAAAAAGATAATGGGATTGGCCAAGAATATTATTCTTAGGGTTTGAAAGTCTTAAGTGGGAAACTTGCATAAATTTCTAGTATTATTATTCATTCTACATACTCTAAGCTTTGTTTCCACCCACAAAGTCTGGCTGAGGAATAGTTATTTAAGTAAAGTAAAGAAATTTAATATACCAAAGATCATTAACATAACATGCACAATCATATCCTTCATATAGAAAATATAGACTAGCAAATTCTCTACTACAATACCAGAAAGACAGTGGCTTAGTCTTTTGGGTCTCTAGAAATAAGCATAACATCAGCTGTTGTCTCTCGTGTACATATTTAACTTCTTGGGGCTAGGTATCTCCCTAATACTCACTCTATGTCCAGCTCCCCTGACAGGAGAGAGAACAGAGAGAACAAAGTTAACTTCATCTCCTTTCTTGCTCATGGATTGGGCCTTTGTATGCTTTCTCTAGAGGGGTGCTATAGAGGCATATAGCTAAGTAGTTCTTATTCTATGCTATTTAAGAATTAAGTGGGGAGAAAAGACTGAAATAACTATTAGAAATATGTAATGTTTTAAGATTTTCTATGCAAGATGAGGAATGGACTATAAAAATTCTGAACTGTGGAGCATTCAAGGAAATGCATATTATATTGGAAATGCTAGTAATACCTGGAGTACTCCAAGTGATAAAGAAGAGCTATTTCCTTGGTTTCTTCTCCTGAAAAACAGTTTATAACAGGAATAGAATCAAAAGATTTTTTTCCACAAAATCAAAGATAATGTTAGTTTTTGTTTTAGGGAACATTTTGTTCCAGTTGTATTAATCATGAGCCAGAAAAGACTGCTAGACATAATTAGTTAGGCATCTGAGTAATTTAAAGTTAATAGAGGAGTCAAGCAAAGACAGATATGGTTAAAAGGAAACATAAATATACTGAATCTTAGACATTTGTTTGTGAATAAGGGTTGTTTCTTTTATTTGTAGATACTTTAGCTTATTAAAATTGATCACAAGAGTTAGAGAGATGGCTTTAGAATTCTCATAAAAGTCTCCCTGAATAAACTAGTATGCAGCTTGTGTTACTGTTTTAGTTAATAATGGACTTTTTTCTTCTAATCATAACATATATATGAAATAGTTGTTCTATCTCCTGTCATCAAATGCATTTAGGAGTATATTGATTATTCAGGAATTTGGTTAACTCTTTAAAATTATTGCCTACAGTTCTTTACTTTACAAAACATGCTTAGTTTATATAGTTCAGCTTTCAGACTTTATACCAGCTTTTAAAAGCTACTGGTAGACACTTGTCATAGCCAACTTTACCTTGTCTAAAGGAAGATAAAGAAGAGATTAGGTTTGTTATTTACCCAGGATACAGTATCCAAGAGCTGTATATATAATCAAATATTTTAAAGTGGGTATTAAAAGATAACTTTATACCCAGTTAGGTGTCTATTACAATACTATTTATCTAACTTTCTTAGAGTTTGTCCTAAAGCTTATTTTGTCTCAGAAATCAAAGAAGGCATCTATACTAACCCAGGGATAACTTCCACAACTAATATCAAAGTGAAACTTACAGATACTGATAAAGCTAAGTTTTTAGTTTATTAATAACCCTTAACTGAAGCTAAAGAGTACTAAACCTTTCTAGATTTCCACCAGCCTTCACCTTTTAATTAGCAACCCTAGGCTTCATAACTTTTAAATAATGTAATTGTTAATTAAACAGTCTATACTTAGACAGTTTTTTTTTTTTTAACTAAATGTGGTTATCTTTGTCATCACTGTAGGAGCAGAAACTTCTCTTTCTTTGTTCCCTATGTTGTCCTGGTTTAGTAAATGAAATAATAAATGCAAAAGGATTTTTTTTAAGTAGAAGTATTTTGATGGAAAACATTATAAACTGAGTGGTTATTATTACTATAGGTACTACTTAATTTTAGAGGAAGTTCCTTGCAATTATAATACCCATCAGTTCAATTATAATACCCATTCCAGTTCCTCTATTTCAGCCCGAATTCACTTGCTAACAGCATTAGCCTTCATTTCATTTTAACATTTGGAAAAATGTTATAAACTTAATAAAGCATAATTATTCAAAGGCTTCATATATTTAAACATCATGTGAATCAGGCAACTCACTTAAGTCTTCAGGCTTCAGTTTCTTCATCTTAAAAAGCAGAATCTGGACTAATTCTGCCTTGACAATGGGTGATTTACATGATGAGTCAGAAAGTGGCAGTTTATTATGAGACTTTCCTCCTGAGCTAGATGCAGCCTTTTCTACATGTATATCTAAGCAGCCACTTAATCTGATTTATCCAAGTAATGAGACTTGTTTATCATCTTTGGACCAAATAATCTTTTAAAAAATTTCTAAATTTACTACTCTGCGTCTGGGGGTTTGGGGGACTTTTGCAGCTTTGTTCTTATGGCTGCTACCATTTAAACCTAGACAGAATGACTCCTAACTCTCTAGCACTAGCCTAGGAGATATCTGCTTCATGGTGGTGGTTCATCTAGTGTCAAACTCATTACCTTCTCCCCACTCCCCCCTTTCCATGACAAATAAACTTACATTTCCAGTTTGTTTTTTTTAATTAATATTGTCATCATTTTACCAGTTACTTACTAAAAAATATTTAAGAAAGACAAATTTCAGATTACAGAGTAGCTAAGTACCTAATTATAACAGTGTACACATTTTCAGTCTAGATTTTACTTTTCTGTAGTATTTTAAAATATGAACTGCTCATTCCTTTTCATACTATCTCAGCCACATTCTGTATTACTCAAATATTGCCAAATGTTTTCTTGCAAAGTAGGAAAAAAATAGACATAGAAGCTGTAAAAGAGAATGAGAATACAGGCTGCTGAATTTTTAAGATGAAGATGAGTTTTAAATCAAAGAATCTTTGCACTTTAATCTTCAGAGTCATCTTTTGATCATTGTTCTTTTACTTATTTATTTTTAAACTAAATTTACTGGTGTAACAATGGTTAATAACATAAATTTCAGGTGTTATGACATGAATAGAACATGAATTCTCTATTGTGTGCTACCGTCTGAAGTCTAGTCTCCTTCCATCTTGTTTTTCTTTTTATCATTGGTTACTTAATTGTCCAACATTACAAGCATCCCCCCACCTCAGGACCTTTGCAGCTGCTATTTCTTCTGCCAGAATTTTTTCTCCAAGTTATTTGCACCGCCTGCCATCTCAACCTCCTTTATGTGTCTACCCACATATCACTTTAGAGAGACTTCTGAGACCAGCCTGTCTCAAATAGGGATCCCCATTTGGATTCTCTCTTGTCTCTTAACCTACTTTATTTTTCTTCATTACACTTGACTACTTATTGTCATTTTATACTTTAATTTTATATATTTATTTTCTTGTCTATGAATTCAGGGATTTGTCTCTTCTTCCTACCATAACCTCTGGGCCTAAAACAGTACCTGGTTTATAGTAGGGACTTAGTAAATGTTTGTTGACTGAATGACACACTTTGAAAATTATGTATCAAAATAAGTCCATACTCTTTAACTTGACATTCAAGGTCCTGCACAATAAGACTATAACTTGGTTTTTCAGTCTTTTGTGGAAAAATAGGGCAGAAGTAAATTGGGGGTCAGATCATGGAGTACCAATGGAGCTATAGATCTTCCTGAAATGTGAGTCTTTTCTTCAGTCCCATGAGTACACCCATCAGGAACTGCAGTTAGCATAAAAGAACCCACAAAGAGTCCTTTTATAGGAAATACCTTTTTAATTATATAAAACTAAACTAAAGTGACCTTAGATGCAGTAAGAGAGAAGGTGCTGAAGGCTAGGGGGCTCCTTCAAATCAGCATATTGTACTGAAAGATTTGTATGACTGTTTTATATAGAAATCTTCAGTGCTTTCTCATTGATTATTGATTTAAATATAAACTCTGGTACTTCATCTTTTAAATCCCAGTCTTTCCACAATTATTTCTTTGTATGGAAATACCATTTTTCAAACTAATTTTTTCAGTCTTGGATGTCTTGTTTCCTGCCTCTTTGCCATTTTCTTACACTATCTCTCTATCTAGAGTTTCTTCTTGTGCATGATCTCCAACTGTCAAAATGATATCTTCATTCCCATTACAGACATTTGAAGATGTCTCCCCTCCTTTGAATGTTCTTAGGCCTTAACATGCCTTATCTCTTTCTATATTTTAGTCATTTGTACAATTTACCTGATTTATTTCTATGCTTTATAATAGAGAAACTTTCCTATAATTGTGTATCCTCATATCATGTAATGCAGAGCCTTTTCCACAGTAGATATTTAGTTAATGGTTGTAGAATTAAATTCATTCCCTTGAAAATGACTTTAAGATCTTCCAAGGATAGTTATAATTTAAGCAGGTCGACATATACTGAAATTTTTATTAGAGAATGACTTTTGCAACTAATACTTTTTCTCAACTAATTACTGATTGAATATTGATGGTACCTTAGCTGAGAAGGTTTAAATTTACATGAATATTCCCACCATCATTTTATACCCTTTTTCTGTGCCCTGGCTATCTTCCAGTATCTGTTGTCAAGTAGGTGGTGCATAGCAGGTACAATGCAATCAGCACTTGTTTCTAATAAAGTAGAAAGAGTGCCATTCTAAAAATATAAAACCTAAGACTATTTGGAAAAACAAACCAGATACATTTTAGTTAATTTAGAGGGGTTTTTTTCTGGAATAAATTCTGGATGGCTGCTAGGTAAATGGTAAGGTGAACAAGTACTCAAATAACGAACCCATATTTTAGCCACCTCAATAACTGAATCAGCCGTTTCTTGTGGTCACCTGATTTACTATTTGGCATTAAAACTTGAAAACACTGGTATGATTCTCTCATGCAAATAGATTCATCCATATACCCAGATGTATTATTTTCTGTGGTCATGGCACAGAAACAAACAGAGGGAGCTTGTCAGCTGAAGAGTCTTCATTTGTGAAGAGGCACAACAATAAAAAAGGAGCCTTTCAGATTAACAACAGGATGTTTTTTCTATATCTAGGGCCCAAGAGGAGCAGATGGTCTCTCAGGGGAACAAGGCATACAGGGTGCCAAGGTAACCACTGATTTTCTCATTTCGTATACAGTTAAGTTTTTTTGAGCCTATAGAGCCTGCCTGTCTCAAAACTGATGCATTTTTTACAAAAGTATAGTTCTAAATTTTTAGTCTAAATGTAAAACATACATGAAGTTTTTACCACACATACATAAATGTTTTCTTTTTAATTTTGAACTATATACTTGATGTCTAATTTTTTTGCATGTAAGACAATAACGTTCTTATTAACTCACCTGGTGTCAATACTTTGTTAGGGTGAAAAAGGAGATCAAGGAAAAAGAGGGCCTTATGGTCTTATTGTAAGTAGTAAAACATTTCATATTAAAGACAAAAATTTTACATCTTTCTTTTTTTCTTGATGTGTGATTAATGTTTGAGAGGAAGCTACTTAACCCAAGGATTTTCTTTCTTATGTAGGGTAAAACTGGAAACCCTGGAGAGAGAGGAGTTCAAGGGAAACTAGTAAGTAATTAAAAATAAGCTAGGAATAAATTTTATCTACTTTTTCTCTGGCACAATTATTGTTCATAATTCAGTATGTCAGACTAATAATACAATTTTTTTTCTTTCTTCAGTCATTAGGTCATTGTTTTAATTTGAGCAAACCCTTGCTCATCTGGGGCTTTGGTTGTACCTCTTTGTAAACTGGTGGTGAACACTGTTACTTCACCCTAGTTATGATAAATTAGTTTTTCTATTACATTCATATGATATCACAACATTTTCCAATTAAAATGTTGTGATATCATATAAATATAATAGAATATTAATACAATTAACAAAAAAAGAAACTTCTTTGAGGTTTCATGCCTAGTTTTGTTTTATCTCATCTTGATGCTTTTAAACCCTTGAAATATGGAGCTATATGTGTCATCATGCTTTATCATGGCACTACTCTGTTTTTTATATTATCTAATACTAGATATTTTTCTATTGTCAAAATTCTTTTCAACAATATACTGTTTTTTCCCTGAGGGGCAACACGTTCTGTGGTTATCATCACAAACTGAGGGGTAAAATATTTAAAAAAGAAAGAAAGAAAGAAAGAAAGAAAGAAAGAAAGAAAGAAAGAAAGAAAGAAAGAAAGAAAGAAAGAAAGAAAGAAAGAAGAAGAAAGAAAGAACAAAGGACATACACATATGTACACAGACACACTTATGATATTGCATGTATAATTTTGAGCATATAAGCTTAAATGTATGGGTATCTTTACTTTCATTTGGAATCATAATTTTTAATGATGACTTTTTTCAAATACATTGATGTATAAAAATAAAGTTATAGAACTACAGAATAATTTAAATAGCCTGCAACTGAAGAATCAGAAAAGGATAAAAAAAAAAGTTTTAGCTGCCATAGTAATTGTCACTGTCACTCATTAATTTATTCCTCTTTGTTCTCTGCTGCCCCCTGCCTGTTGTTTTTCATAATAGAATTATGTTTGACAATGGTCAAACCTAAAATATCAAGAGACTAAAAAGAGAACAATGACTATCCAGGGAAAGAACTTTTGTGTGACTTTGTATTATTAATTGACATAATTCCCTAAAGAACATTCTTTTAGTATTAATATTCATTATTTGAGTTTCTGTAATATAAATATAAATTGTGTTTGTTTAATTCTTGCCATTTTGCTCTATTGTGCACAAAGCTAATATGATAGAAGGAGTGGAAAAACTTGGAGCTCATCAAGTTCATCAAGCCTATTAGAGATTTATAGATTAGTGTTAAATTTGAAATTTGAATCCTCAAATAAGTTACTAGAACTATTTTGTAACCATAGCTTATGGCAAGCAAGTTTTATAGAATACTGAAAGTAAAGTTATCTTAGTGGATGATATGGGTTAGATGTCAAATTATGAGTTTATAATAGTTGTTGAGGTTAATTAGCTCTATACCAACATTATCTCATTCTTCTTGATTGAGCTGAAATAGATTTTTTGATATCTTACAGAGGCTAGTATCAATCAATCCAAGAAATCCAGACAGCCACAAGGATTTATTTGATCCTATACTTCTCTACAGTAATCTCAGTGCCTCTAGACATTTATGCACTGTCAGCAAGCAGGCAGTGCCATATAATAGAAAGATTTATTGGAGGTCACACTGACCTATGTTCTTGTGCATGCTCCTATTAGCTGTATAGTCTTGGTTAAATTGGTTACTTCTCTGGATCCTATTTCTCTCATCTGTAAAACAAAGTGACATGTCTAAATTGTCACAATTGTAAATCAAGGTATTAAATGAAAATTAGTAACATATATAGTACTCTGGTAATCCAGATAACCATGAAAGATATATTTGTCTGTGAGCCAACATTGTTTCCTTATGTAGCTCTTCATCATCGAAGGGAGAATCAACAAGAAAGGATGTGATCCATTGTGCTATTAAGATGATAAAGCCTGAGGAACTATTTTTAGTTTTCTAAATCTTATAAAAACTTTAACAGTTTATACATTATTTTATCTTGATCTTTCAATTTATAAGCTAAGGGGTTAAATCTCCACTATAATTTTATATTTCTATTTCTGTGTTTAATTTTGTCAAATTTTGCTTTATGTATTTTGAAATTGCTTTTAAAGTATTCACTTTTATGATTATTATGTCTTCCTGATCAGCTGATCCTTTTATCATTACAAAATGTTTTCCTATCTCTGGTAATACTTTTTATTTCTGGTAATACTGTTAGTTTTGAAATCTATTTGATGTCTCTCCAGCCATCTTATGCTTTCTCTTTTCATGGTATATCTTTTCCATTCAGTTACTTTCAAGCCATCTGAGTCTTGATGTTTAAAGTGTCTTATATGTGAGTCTTACTTTATTCATTCTGAAAGCCTCTGACATTTAGTGTTTGGCCCATTTTCACTTAATGTAATGATTGATATGGTTACATTTAGGTCACTTATTTTATGATTTTTTTTGTGGTTGTGGTGGTGTTTTTGTTCAATGCCTTCTTTTGGCATTGAAAAATTTTGAGAACTCCATTTTAACTTAACTATTGACTTTTTTGCTATACTTATTATTATTTTTAAGTGGTTAAGTCTAGGTCAAGAGTCAGCAAAATTTTTATGTGAAGTGCCACACAATAAATGTTTTAAGCATTGTAGGTTGTATGTTGTCTCAATTACAACTACTCAACTCTGTCATCATAGTGTA
This sequence comes from Macroglossus sobrinus, assembly GCA_004027375.1. Classification (NCBI taxonomy): domain Eukaryota; kingdom Metazoa; phylum Chordata; class Mammalia; order Chiroptera; family Pteropodidae; genus Macroglossus; species Macroglossus sobrinus. Next base: position 384,490 of record PVKZ01000598.1, read on the forward strand.
AAAGGAGCCATAGACAGTATGGAAAGGAATGAACATGGCTTTTTTCCAGTAAAACTTTATTTACAAAAGCAGATGATGCTTCAGATTTGGCTATAGTTTACCATTCTCTGGTTTAAGTTTTATAGTATGTATTCTCTCTAAATAATCTACTAATATAGTAGAGATGCTCCTCAACTGATGAGAGGGTTTTGACCTGTTAAACTGATCATTAAGTTGAAAGTATCATAAACTGAAAATACACCTAACCTACCTAACATGGCAGCTATACTAGCCTATCTTAAATTAGCCTACGGTAGAGCAAAATCTAATGCACTGAATACACTGTAGGATATTGGTTGTTTCCCCTCATGATATGCACGACTGACTGGGAGCTGTGGCTCACTGCTGCTGCCCAGCCATCATGAGAGAGCATTGTACAGCACATTCCTAGCCAGGAAAAAGATCAAAATTCAAAATTCGGAGTACCATTTCTACTGAATGCATATTGCATTCACACCCTAATAAAGCTGAAAATTGTAAGTTGAACCATTATAAATCAGGAACTATGTGTAATACTTAGCATAATTGTAAGAAACTTGCAACCATATTGACCCATTTACCAACATCCTGTATTTTGTGCTGCACTTATTTTATGTATCACATCTAAATATATTATAAATCCCACATTGCAAAGTAAAAATTTTGCTTTAATATAAATAAAATATTTTTGCTTTAATATAAGTGAAACGTGTTTGTTTTGTTTGTTTGTTTGTTTGTTTGTTTGTTTATCTATGCATTTACTCTTTTTGGTGCTCTTCATTCCTTTCTGGAGATCTGCATTTCTAAATGGTGTCATTTCCCTGCTGCCTTACAGTCAAGTTCTGCTAGTGATTAATTCTCTTAGTTTTGTTTATGAGAATGTCTTTATTTCATCTTCATTCTTGAAAGATATTTTCACTCTATCTAGAATTCTGGGTTTATTTGTTTTTATTCGACCCTGCAAAACTGATATATCATTTTCTTTTGGTTTCCATTATTTCTGATGAGAAATCCACACATATCATTATTCCCTTGCATACAATGTATCATTTTTCTCTGGCTACTTTCAAGATACTCTCTTCATCTTTGGTTTTAAGCAGTTTTGCTATGCTGTGCCTAGATGAATTTTCTTTGTATTTATCTAGCTTGAGGTTTGCTAAACTTCTTGTATATATAAATCTGTTTTTAGTAAATTTGAAAATTTTCAACTTTGTGTTTTCAAATATTTTTCTATCCCCTCTTCTCTCTCCTTTCCTTCTTAGATTCCTGTTAAATACATGCTAAGCATTTGATATAATCTCTTAGGTCCCTGGGGCTCTATACACTTGTATTTCAATTTTTCTTTTTCCTATTTTATTTTTTTAATTGGATACCCACACTCTATCTTCTCTCAGTTATTAAGCCCATTCAGTGAAATTTTGTTTATGATATTGTATTTTTACATTTTGTTTTAGATATTTAATTTTTAGTTTTGTAATTTCCAATGGTTTTGTTTTGTTTTGTTTGCAGATCCAATTTCTCTTCTGAGATTTCCTATTTGTTTATTCATCATGAGCATATTTATCTATACAATATTGGGAATATTTATAATAGCTACTTTAAAAACCTTGTGTGATGAATCTGAGTAATCTTTAGTTTGGTTTTTATCAATTGCCATTTCTTATGAATATGGGAAAATTTCCTGTCTAGTAATTTTTAATTATATCTTAGACATTTTGAATGATGAAATTTAGAGATTCCAAATTCTGTTACATTTCTTTAGAGTATTACTTTCATTTTTTTTTTAATTTGGCAGGTAGTTAACTTGGCTAGAGTCACAATTCAAGTTCTCTAGCCTCTCTGTGGTAGGTGGAAATCTATGCTGAAATCTCTATTCAGTTCTTTTAGTCTTGGCTTGCCTAGCTGGAGTCTGCCAGACCATCATATACTTCAAATGTCAGCAAGAGATTTAATCAGAGTTTATACTCAGAATTGGAGGATTCAGCTCACTGGCTCTTTTTTCCATCACTTTCTAGCAGCTGTGGTCACTCCAAATTCTGCCTTCTGGTTCTCTATGCTAGTAAGAGTACTGGTTTCTATTCTGCTTTTTTTCTAACCATCCTATATGGTCTACCTTCTGGCTAAAAGCCATTAAAAAATTAGAAGCTCAACTAGTGACATTCTTTTCTTCTATGTGCAGATCCTGCCACTCTAGTTTTTGCCTATTTTTGGTCTTTTTTCCAGAACCTTCAGATTTTTTTTTAATATTTTGTCCTGAGTTTATAGTTATCTGTATATCAGTTGATTATCTGTATTAGGCCCTTTGGCCGATATGAGAAGTTGAAACTCCTAACATTTCTTTAACTAGAACTTTCTCTGAGGTAACTAAGAATACCTGAGAAACACTATATCATAATTCTTATAATACAAAAAGTTATAGTATTTATTCTTTTTTATTCCTCAGATAATAAAGCAAAATGCACAGTTTTCATGATCCCACAATGAAAGCATAGCCATGGAAATAACATTTAATAGCTTCCTTGCTTATTCTCATAAAAAGTCTCTGAGGATGACTCTATGTATTTACTGAAAATGGAAAAGGCATTGAATGTTGGATTCCTTGTTGAAATCATTAAAAGGCAGTTTAGTATAGTGGAAGAACATGGCATTGGAGTCAGATATATTGGAAGTCAAATATTGGTTCTGCCACTTACTAGCTGTTTTACTTTGTACAAATTACTTAACCTTTGTGATCCTCAGTTTTTTTTAATCTTTAAAATGAGATACCTTTCATAGTTATAACAAATGATATTTATTATTTGCTTAGCACAGGTTCTCAATAAATAGCAACCATGATAGTCATTACCCTCCTGGTCAGGGAGTTATACTACAAATAATGTATTTTCAATAGCATCTGAAAAGCCCTTAAAAAGGGGATTTTTATTTTGTGCCAGCTTATGCTTTTCTTCTTCATCTCCAATAAAAAGAGTTCATTTTAAATCATTTTATAGCTTTGCCAAACAGCTTTTATGCATCATTAACAACATTTAAAGTACATATTAAGCTTGATATTATGTGCAGACACACTTTACAAAGAAAACTGGATAGACATTATTTAAAGTTCTAAACTGTTGCTATATATTTCAGTTGCCATGCCAGGCACAGAGGCATCCTTTATGTTGATTATGTCTCTTGATTTAGAAGCCTGCAATAATAGATAACATATAATTTTCATGACTGAAAGATGGCCTTAGTCATTTGGCCATCTTAGGACATTTATGATTTTATATATTTCCTTTTCTGTAATCCAAGAACCATACATAACTATATGGCATTGATGATTATAACTTGGAAGATTGTATGTTGCTAGGAATTTTGAATATCTGTACTTCTCATTTAATGTCATATTTTTCTCTTAGCTTTTAGTTTTAAGATAAAATAGTAGTTGTGATCCACTGCATAGTTGCCAACCTTCCTGAAGTCAATGATGTAGAAGGGGCAAATTGCAAATAGACAAAGGTGGTATTTTATGTATTATTAGTAGTCACCATTGCCTGGTGCATAGTATGTGCTCAGTAAACCTTTGAATGGGAGAATCAAAGAGGATCTGGAATTTGACTTAGAATTTTATATACCATTTTTGACTATACCCCCATACCTACGACTCAATTCTGTGGTTCCATAGATGGCATGGTATAAAAATGGGGAGGAAAAAGAAGTTGGAGAGGTCCCATGTGGACATTTTTGGTCATCTAGGTCCTGAGGCCCCTGTGCTTTGCCAGGTTTTAAGGGCATAAATCACACTTATTAACATGTCACAGGAATATTATTTTTGAAAAAAAACACTTTTAATATCAATATTAAAGTTATTAAAAATCTAAATTTAAAATAATTCTAGATAATTATTTGACACTATAGGAATGGAGATTAAATATAATAATAAACATAGATATAAAGAACTACATAGGACAGCAAAAAAAATATGGCAAAAATATGGCAAAAAATGGCAAAAGCTTTGAATAGACATTACTTCAAAGATGTACAAATGGCCAATAAGCAGATAAAAAAATGCTCAATATTATTAGTCATTAGGGAAATGCAAGTTAGAACTGCAATGAGATACCACTTTCTACCCATTAGTATAACTATTATGAAAGCATGCATATAAGCACACAGAAAATAGCCAGTGCTGGCAAGGATGGGAGAAATTGGAACCCCTGTGCATTGCTAGTAAGAATGTAAAATGGTGGGACTTCTATGGAAAACAGTTTGGTGAGTCCTCAAACAGTTAAATATTGAATTACCATATGATCCATCAATTTCACTTTTAGATACATAACTAAAAGTATTGAAAGTAGGGACTCAAACAGATATTTGTTAATTAATGTTTATAGGTACATTATTCACAATAGCAAAAAGGTAGAAATCTCAAATGTCCATTACCAGATGAATGGATAAATAAAATGTATTATATATGTACTGTGAAATATTACACAGCCTTAAAAAGGAAGTCTTAACACATGTTACAACATGGATGTACTTTTAAAATGTTATGCTATATGAAACAAGTCAGACACAAAAGAACAAATATTGTATGATTCCACTTATGTAAGTTATCAAAAATAGTCCAATTCAAAGACAGAAAGTAGAATGGTGGTTGCCAGAAGTATGAGGGAGGGTGATAGGGAGTCATTTAATGTGTATAGAGATTCAGTTTAAAAGGATAAAATGTTTAAAAGATAGATGGTGGTGCTGATAGCACAACAATGTGAATGTACTTAATACCACAGAACTATACACTTAAAAATTGTTAAAATGGTAAATTTTATGTTATATATATTTTTCCATAGAAGAGAAAAAAAGAAAAGAGAAAAGTTAGGTGGGAGGATTGTGAAGGAAAGATGAAGTAGGGGAACTGACTAAAACATTTCAAACGTCACTTTTTTTTCAAGTTTCGGTTTTGTTTTTCAGGGTTTACAAGGACCTGCTGGAAGTACAGGAGATAGGGGACTTCCAGGAGAACCAGTAAGTTTATCTTCATACTTTTCTAATTGTGTTTTCCTCATGGTATACATTTATCTTTGTTATTATTGCCTTCTTGTGCTGTGGCAGGTATGTTTCTGAAAGCAGCATTTATCATGGATATCTAATTATATAGAATGAATTTTTTTAAATCAAACTTTTTATTTTGTGGTAATTACAGTATAACATGCAGTTATAAGAAATAATATAGAGACATCCTACATACCCATTAGCTAGTTTCCTATAACATATTACAAAACTATAGTATAATACATATCACAACTAGGATATTAATATTGACAATATTGACATTGACACTGTTAATATATAGAACATAGAATGAATATTTTGCTGTGAATATGGTCTTGAATGCCTTCCTGGCTTCATGTAGTAAAATTTGGTCATGTTTTTCTGGAATTGTTAACACTTCATATATTTCTATTTTCAACAAAAAAACCCCTCTGTTTTATGAAATTTCTGAATAACTTGCTGATAGTGTTATAATTATTATACCAACACACACACACACACACACACACACACACACACACACACACACACACATTTATGCGGCCAACTCTTTATAAAAGACCATGTAGAGAAGCCAAAGTCTATTATCTGATTGACTGGAATATACAGACATGAAAGAAATGTGGTTACGTTAATAATATGAAAATGTATATTGCACTTTTATAAATGTGATTCAATTATAGAGTTTCCATGGAAAATGAATTATGAAAAGGAAAGACATTGTCACACCTACTTTCTCAAAATTTATTCTTTATTTGCTGTGAAGTCATTCTTCTAGGGTGGTATCAGATGTAATATGTTGTAATGTGCTTCTAAGATTTGCAATACAATACAGTCTTTCAAATTACTGGCCTCATCTTATCCATCAGTTGACACAGGTTTTCAGGTGGCCTTTGCATAACTCATTTAGCTAGTACAAGTGGAAAATTCTAAAAGTCAAAGAATTATTCTTACCAATATGTATTCATTTCCTCCTTTCCATGTTTAACCTATGATATAAGCTCTCTAGACAATAAAGAATTGACCATATATATAATTCTTTGCATTTAAAAAATCTTAAATAATCTGTTGACTTTATCAAATTAAATCCTTCTCAGTTTTCTCTGTATTTTGTGTGTGATTCCTAAGTTTCTAGTTTGAAGAATTAATGAGATAATTATACAATTTACTGAAACTGGAAATACTAACAGAAAGCAAGGTTTGAGAATGGAAGATTATAAAATCAGTTTAGCTATGTTGAATTTGAAATGCCCTCAAGAAATAAGAAGTTAGCAATTAAATATGGAACTCAGAGCAGAGAAATGTCCTGAAGTTAAAAATATTGAAGTCACTGGCCTAGGTAGAGAGTAAAAGAGTGAGAAAAGAAAAGGATATAAGGCTGAGCTTTGAAGAAATCAACATTTAATAAATATTGGTAAAAGAGGAATGGACTCCAGAGAAGACTGAAGGAGCTGAGAGAAAAATTAAATATATAACTTAGTTTACCCCTAAATAGAACCTATTTTAAAATCTTCATGACAATCTTAGATTTCTTTAGAAGTGTGTAGGTAAAACTGTGTATCTAGAGTAAACTATAGCCCTCAGACCAGTCACTACTTTTGTAAATAAAGTTCTGTTGAACACAACTACAACCATTCATTTATGTATACGTGACTGTTTTCTTGTTACAACAGCAAAGTTGACATATGTGACAGAGATCACATGATCCACCAACCTGAAATATTTATTATCTGGCCCTTTAGGAAAACATTTGCTGACCTCTAATCTTGATTTTCATCACATTTGCAAAAAAAAAAAGTCTAAATAATGCAAAACCAATGGATGTATGCTCCTCAGTTTCCAGGAATACTGAATAAATCGATAATTATCATACCTGTTAAATAACTTTTGAAAGTCCTTAGCATAATTTTTCACATTTATTAGGCATTTGATAAATGTTTATTGAATGAGTGAGCGAATTAGAGAATGACAGAATGAATGGTACTGTCCTTTTTTCTTGCTTTTTCTTTTGATTCCAAGCATAACTTAATATTATTCACAAGAAAAACATAGATGTAGCTACTAAAGATATAATTTTTATGTAAAAGTAAAGTAATACATTCATAAATGTATTATGTATTATATTACAATCTTATAAATTCCATATTTAGATGCATATATTAATAGAGTCAACTTTGAGTCTCAGATTATTTTAAATTTTATTTTAATATAGGGACCACGTGGACCGCAAGGTGATGCTGGATCTCCTGGAGAAATAGGTGCTGAGGTAATTTTGAGGGGCTCTTTCTTGTTAGTTTATCAATGCTCAATAATTTTTATAAGACTCCTCTAAGGTATAGTTAATATATTACATATATATTATAAAGAATAATTCTATAGAATTTTGTTTTATATTTAGGAAATAAAGCCTAAAATCCATTAAAAGCAGGAACTGGTTTTACACATATAAAATTCTCTTAACAGCTCATTTTAATAATAAAACAAAAAGTGGATAAAACTTTTTTTTTACTTCTTGAGAGTTTAACTTGGTAGTCCTTCATTCTAAGATGTTATATCTCTTTTATAGAAGACTTGAAAAATGAATCCTATTCAGGAAATATTTTAGAGTAATAAACCACAGTTGTTATAATTCTGTTTGTTTGTTAACATTAGCACTAAATGAGTTAGACAAATTTTCTCCTTCCTTGGCTTCTGTGAAACTCCTGTCTCTTGGTTCTGCTCTTTACCTTCTGATTAGCCTTTCTCAATCTTTATGAGAAGATCACTTTCTTCTTTCTCAGTTTAGTAGTCATATTGTAATGGCGACTTTATTTATCAGTATTATTCTGATAGCTCTCAGCTGGATAACTCTAACTCATGCCTCTCTCTTCAGTTCCAGCTATTGATTTCCTGTCATCTTTTACATATGTACCTAGATATCCCACAAACACTTGAAATTCAAAATATCTAAACTTAACCCATTACTTTTCCACTGTTCTTTTTCTTTTTATTTCTATCTCACTGAAAAATAACTCTTTTACTCAAGGATCTAAAACTGAGTCATCCTAGACTTCTAACCTTTCCTTTTCATCACTATTGCCAAGTGCTCTAGTCCTTCACTTTTATCCCACATCTCTCCTTACTCCCATCATTCTTTAGCTACTTGTTGCCAGTTTATCATTGTCATAGCTTTCCTCTCCTTGAAAATTTTCAGTGGCTCTCATAGCCTTTACCAAAATATCAATTTTATAACATGATAAATAATTTTTCCACATTGTCTAACTCTCCAGGCCTATTCAATCACATCTCAATAAAACTTTTCTCCTCCCCTATGTATTCTAGGTTTGTTGACCCATTTTTAATTCCATGATTATGCCATACTTTTGCTCTGCACTGTGTAACTACTGGTAATAAAAGGATGGCTGAGATATGGTCCCTGACTCCTTTAGGAACTTATAATCTATTCCAGAGTATAATTATATAAAAGATTATTATGTTGCAGTGTGTTAGACCCAATTATTGAGATATCCACAAGGCGATTTAGGAGCACTTCACCTGGGTAAAAGGAAGAAGAAGACTTGGGGTGGTGGAGATGGGCAGGAAATGAGATGAATTTTAAGAAATGAGTAAAGTTTGCCATATGAAAAGAAGGAATAAGGAGAAGGGAATTCCAGGAAAAGGGTTATTTTGAGCAGGAACATGCAAACATGAGACAATATGGATTTTTTGATGCTTAAAATCAAAGGAAGGAGTGAAGTTATAAATGAAATTGTTAGATTATGAAAAGTTTTGTGTACTCTGTTAATAAGTTTGAATTTTTTTGTTCTGTAATTTTGTAAGTAATTATAGGGTATAAGCAAAGCAGTGATAAAGTCAGATTTGTATATTTGGAGGATAACTCCTTCAGTCACATGGAAGATGTATTTCAGAAAGCCAAAGTGAAGACATATAGATCTACTAAAAGCTTGTTGCATTCATCCAGGCAAAGAATCTTGACAGTCTGAACTAAAGTAGTAGGCATAGAAAAGGAAAATAGGGGATGGATTTGAGAAGTGTTTGTTTAAAAATTCTATAGAACCAACGTATTTGTGGGATATGGGAAGTAAAGGGGAAAGAGAGGTAATATATTGATCCCAGGGTTGCAGGTTGTACAACAGGATGCATGGTAATATCCTTTTCTGAGACCAGTGAAGAATGTTAAGGAGGTTAAGGTCATAATCTGCTAATGTTTCCAAAACAAATGGTTAATAAGTAGCGGAACCTGGCTTGGAATCCACATTTGACTCAAGAGGTAATACTGATAACCTATACTAATCTGTAACCTCTGAGCCTAAAGAAAGCTGAGAGAGGTCATGCCTCATAACTTAAAGTTTTTTTTTAACAGAGTAGAAGGCAAGAGTTTTGTTGTGATAAGGATTAGAGGTTGAGAAAGTCAGTTGAGGAAAATATGCTGATTTAGAATAATGATTGAGGAAAAGGGAAATGACAAAAGACAAGTAAAAAAGTGTGTATACCTTACTAAAAGTCCAACTGAAGTAGGAGACTGTGAATTTGCATTATATTAATAATAATGGATAATAATAGTGAATAATTATAGAGCATTTTCTATGTGACTAGCTTATTTATATGCTTTGCCATATTAATGAATTATCACAGCACTCTATGAGATAGATGCAGTTGTTACCCTCATTCTACAGATGAGGAAACTAAGACATAAAATGGTTAAGTAACTTACTCAAGAGCAATAGCTTGTAGTAGTGGTAGAGCCTACATTTAAATTTAGGCAATATCTTTCCATAACCCATTCTCTTAGCCACTGTGCCTCTCAACGTGTAATAATGCTATTTTGCATAAGTGTGTAATTTTTTTAAGCAATATTCAACTGGGAACATAAATGGAAAAAATGATTTAATTGCTAATTCAAGATTGGTATAAAAAAATAGGCACGAGGTCAGAATATCAACTATTGGATTTAACACAAGAAAAGAGTAAAAGAAGCCAAAGGGAGATGACAGATTGGAAGAAATTAGGGACTGGGAGAAGACTATGATATTAAAAGCAATTTTGATATAGAAGTACTGAAAGAATTGTAATTCTCTCTCAAGACAGAATTTTAATCTTAGAATGGAATTTTGAATTCTATAATTACTAAGGCAGAGAAGTAACCCAGGCAATCTTACTTCATAGTCCTTCCTCTCAAGTACTGTACTATATTGCCTCTCATAATAGTAAAGAAGTCACAAAGGTAACCAACAGAAAAAGTTAAGTCATATAACTATGAAAACTTGGTGAAATGATGATAAAACAGTGATTATAATGGAACTAAACTTTATCAAGGTGATCCATCAAGAAGTAAAGGTATATCTTCTGAATTAAAGAAGTAACTACTAAGAGGTCTAAAAACGAAAAATGTTTTATAAAATAGTTGCCTCTGAGGAATGAAACTGAGGCTTTTTATTATAAGTCTGTCTGTACTGTTGTGTGTGTGTGTGTGTGTGTGTGTGTGTGTAGTTTTTGTTTTGAAAAAAGAAAATTATTGTAGAAGCTAAGTCAAAATGGAAAACTGTATTTCCTTTCATCTGACATAATGACATAAATAATATTTTAATCTGTAATAATTTTTAAAAAGTTTATTACCCATGAATCAGAACTATTGAAGAATCTCTGAAATATAGAAAGCAAACAGGAAACTTTTGGTAAAAGTAGTATTGTGAATTAATACTTTAAATACTCCTCTATTCCAAAATCATGAGAATTATAGACTACATATGTATGTGTTTGTTTATAATTGTACATCTACATAAATATATGTATATATTACATATATAGCATATATGCACACATATATCACACACTTAGAGTGCGAGAGAGAGAAGGACAGAAAAGAAGAGAAAGGGGAGCAAGGAGAGCAGGGAGGGAAATGCAAAGCATGCTCAAAAACAAGATAAATATCTCCAAGAGACAAAAGAAAAAAATTTAAAAATAAAATAAAACAAACAAACAAAAAAAAAAACAGTACAAAAGCAATTGTAGGTGATCCAGGCCTAGAAATAGCCACTGAACAGAGACTCATGGTCATGGACAATGGACTAGTAGTTACCAGAGGTTAGGGGACAGGAGTTGAGAGGAGAGAGGAAAAAAAAAATTAAAATGAGATGACTGATATATATGTACATATGTGTATATATATCTTATTGAATATATAAAGATATAATTGTGTAGGTTTACATAAAAAGAAATAAATTTTTTTTCAAAAAAAAAGAAAAATAACCAGTGGTTGCAAGAAATTGTATGTTTTCAAGGTAAAAGGAATGAAAAGCTTCTCAACTGGACCGACCATAAAAGGAGAGAGTAGAATAAATGTCATAGATAGACAGATATAGTTTTATAATGTGAATAAATTTGTCTTCTTTTGTGGCATATTTTATAAAACCAATAAAGAAAACTGAATTATTAAAGGAAGTGAGTTGTGAGAGGCTCAACAGAAATGGATGGGAAGGAAAAAAAATAGAATAATAAGAGTACGAGAATAGAAAAATAAAAGAGGAAATGGAAGGTAGTTTGTCTTTCACCAAGAATTAAAGGATGAGAGGAAAAAATTAAAAGAAACTGGACTTAAAAGTCTTGATTTAGGTTATGTTGTTTTGGCATTTAACCCATTAAAAAAAAAAAAACGGTCCTAGAAATTATCTGGTTTTGTGTCATTAAGTTTATAAAGGGGCAGACATCAAAGAGCCTTTCCTGGACACAGACATCTAATCCTTGGGCTAAAAGTTACCACCATCTTATGACATTGTTACTGCTTTTTTGTAATTGGTGAAAGAATGTGTCAAATCATTCTCTTCTAGGGACCTTCAGGTATTGAAGGAGAATCGGGTCTGCAAGGAGAGCCAGGTGCAAAGGTAACCTTCCTAAATAGTAAAAGGGAAGTTCTCCAAACTTTCACAATTGAATCCCCTCCATTTGCCACATTTTGACAAAATCATCTTGAAAGCGGGTGAAGTACAGCATAAAAAATAAAAAGTGTTCTCAAATGAGAAAAAATATTGGTCAGAAAAATATTATCTTATATATGTATACAGATTTCTATACATATATACAAATAACATATATATAACATATACACATATGATATATAAAAAATATAAAGTTATATGTCATATACATATATAGATAGATAGATTATATATGAGGGAGGGGATACAAATGATAAAGCTAATGGGGCCAAGTATCAATAAGTTAATCTGGAGAAAAGAAACGGGAAGTGGTTTTTGGAACCTCTGTCCTCATGATATGCCTTCCATAATTATTAGACATGCAGTTTTAATAGAAAAGAGTTTACTCTTCCTCTTTGTTTCTTCAGGGAGATATTGGACCTGCAGGCAGTGTTGGAGTTGCTGGGGAACCAGGGTTACGGGTAAGTACCTAATGGGCAGTAGTCGCTGAGAAACTAGGGTTTTTGGTAAGTACCTACTAGAAACCATTTTAATGCACTGCCCACGTATTACAATGACTCGAAACTTAACCTGAAGACTTGGAAAATTGATAATAAACCTTTCTAATGCATTACAGAAAAATTTTTGTCTTTAATCCATAATTTCAAAGCCACATGCCAAACTATGTCCACATTGTAATTTAATAGCATTTAGAGTCCTAACTTTATACATCCTTTACTCAGAATCAGGTGTTCTCTGCAGAACTCTGCAAATATGAGGTGTCACTGTGATTGTCACTAATGTTAGTATAAAGAAATTCGCAAATACTCACCATCAACTCTCAGGATATTTCCTGACTTAACAAAACAGACAAACTATTGAAATCTAATTTATGTTTTAAGAAACAGCAACAGAACACTAATCATGCAAGGTTAACAAGATTCAAGGAAATAATTGGAAGTAGTAATTAGATAGCTTACAGAAGTTATTCTAATGTAGACAGGCTTTATTTTGATCTTTGGTAATTTTTTTCCCAAGATAAGAGATAATTTTGTGACCTTTTTTATTTTTATTTTTTTTACTAGAATTCAAAGTAGAGAATAAAATTTGCATCCAGTTTCTTTTTCATTTTCCCTGGTTTGTTTGCAGGGTAGCAGAAAGTATGAGATCAGAGCAATGGGAGTGTCAGTGGTGGGACAACTGTGAAAACACAATGATTAATGTGCTTTTAAATAGTTTGGGTAGCAAGGAAGCAAGTACTACCTTATCAGCTTTGAAAAGGCTGGCTCTAACATTTCTATAAGTTCTGTATCTAGAGATAGCTTCTTGATGTACCAGGGACTTCATTTTTGCTGCTCTGTAAGAGAGAAAATACAAACTAAAAATCAGGTATACTGAATTTAACTAAACTGAGTTGTATTAATCCATGTTGATTCAGTATAGCAAGGTACTATATAGTTTTGTGAGATGCAGTCCTTGAACTCAGAAACAGAGGTCTAGCTGTATACATTTCCAGAGCTATCAAATGAATATGCTAGCTTTTATTATCTAAAAGTTATTCATATTCTGGGACCATCTTGTATTTGAATTTACAACACTATGACTCTTTAAATTATCTTCAGAGCTATTCTGGGAAAATTAAATCATGCTTATTATACTGTCTGATATTTCTTATAAATAAAATAGAAGTAAGAATAAATGTACACAAACCTGCTACTTTCTATAGATACCAGGGGCAAAAAGAAATTATTTAGCAAAATAATAAATCTTATTGTTTCTGCTACAAAAATAGGGTGAACCAGGAGCTCCTGGAGAAGAAGGTCTCCAAGGAAAAGATGGATTAAAGGTAAATTATATTTTTAACATTATGTATAGATATTTTTGTTAAATCGTTACATAAAACTATTATTATATTCTAAAGAAAAATCTGCTTATTGTGTGATATAAGTACTTCACTGCTTTTTTTTTTTTCTTAAAAAAATTTACTGCATTACAGGGGAACCCAGGAGGAAGGGGACTTCCTGGAGAAGATGGAGAAAAAGGAGAGATGGGCTTACCAGGGACTGCAGGGCCCTTGGGCAGACCTGGTTTATTGGGCCCTCCGGTGAGTACTGCTGGATTTGTTTTCAAATACTCAGTGAACTCAAATGTCTGTGTGTATACACACACACACACACACACACTGACCACCCCCCTTTTACATCTGCTGGGTAATTAGAGATGTGTAACTGTGGCTTGAAAGAGGGACAAATCAGGGAGTCATTATCAGCCTATCTAACATCCAAGGAGGAAAGATACTTTTTCCATGTGTCACATAAGCCACTTAACTTTGTTTTTTTCCTTTTACTTTATAGAGATATAATTGTCACATAATATGTAAGTTTAAGGTTTACAACATGATGATTTGATATACGTATATATCGCTGAATAATTACCATAATAAGGTTAGTTAACATATCTGCCACCTAAAATAGTTACCTTTTGTGTGTGAGTGCTAGGAATTATAAAGGTTTTTTCTCTTAGCTACCTTCAAGCATACAGTCATCACTATGTTGTATATTAGATCCCCCATAACTTATTTATCTTCTAATATAAATTTGTATAATCTCTGTTTCCATGAGTTGAGTTTTTTTAGATAATACTTATATGTGAGATCATGCGGTATTTGTCTTTCTCTGTCTGACTTATTTCACATAGTGTAATGCCTTCAAGGTCCATCCAAGTTGTTGCAAATGGCAGAATTTCCTTCTTCGTATAACTAAATAATATTCCATTGTATATATAAACCATATATATACAAACTATACACCACAGTTTTTCAAATATTGGTTGACAATATATGCATTAGTTTATTTCTGGGTTCTTGATTTTTTTTCATTGGTCTATATGCCTGTTTTAATGCCAATATCATACTGTTTTGATTAATATAGTTTTGTATTGATATAGTTTGAATTTTGTCAAATGCTTTTTCTGCATCTATTGAGATGATTATATGGTTTTTATCTTTAATTCTATGAGTGTGTTATATCACATTGATTAAGATGTTGAATCATACTTGAATCCCTAAAATAAATCCCACTTGATAATAGAGTATAATTTTTTTAATATACAATTGACCCTTGAACAATATGGGTGGTAAGGGCACCAACTTCTTGCACAGTTGAAAATTTATGTGTAACTTTTGACTCCCCCAGAACTTAACTACAGTCCCTCAGTATCCGCAGGGGATTTGTTCCAGGAATCCCTTCCCCACCACAGATACCAAAACCTGTGGATACTCAAATTCCTTATATAAAATTCCATAGAATAATGTGTAGTCATCCCTCTGAATCTGTGAATTCCCAATCATTGATCAAAAATACTGGTTTTGGTCTATGGTTGGTTGAATACCTGGATGCAAAGCCCAGGGATACAGAGGGCTGACTTTTTATTTATTTTTTAAAATCTGCGGATAAGTGGACCCACACATTTCAAACCTGTATTTTTCAAGACTCAACTGTATTGTTGAATTTGGTCTGCTAATATTATATTGAATATTTTTGCATCTATTTTCAGGGCCTGCAAATTTTTTTCTTGCAGTGTCCTTGTCAGAGTAGAGCTGGCCTCATAAAATGAGCTTGGGTGCATTCCCTTCTATTCAAAATTTTGAAAGAGTTTGAGAAAGATTAACATTAATTCTTTAAGTTTTTTATAGAATTAATTATTGAAACCTAGGTTTTTCTTTGTTGAGAGTTTTCTCATTACTGATTCAATCTCCTTATTCCTTATTTGCCTATTCAAATTATCTATTTCTTCATGATTCAGTCTTAGTAGTTAGTAAGAGTCCAGGAATTTATCCATTTCTTCTAGGTTTTCCAGTTTGTTGGAAAATCACTGTATATAGTAGTCTCTTACAATCATTTGTTTTTCTGTGTTGTTATTTATAATGTCTCCTCTTTCATTTCTTTTTTTTTTTGCCCTCTTTTTTCTTGGTAAGTCTAGCTAAAAGTTTATCATTTTTGTTTATTATTTCAAAAAAATCAACTCTTAGTTTTGTTAATCTTTTCTGTTGTTTTTCCAGTCTCTCTTTTACCTATTTCTTTCCTAATCTTTATTATTTCCTTCCTTCTGCTAACTTTGGCCTTAGTTCTCCTTTTTCTACTTCTTTGAGGTATAAAGTTAGGTTATTTGTTTGAGATCTTTCCCTTTTTTCGATACAGGCATTTATAACTATGAACTTCCTACTTAGAACAGGTTTAGTGCATCTCATAAGTTTTGTTATGTTGTGTTTCACTTTTGTCTCAAGATGTTTTTTCTTTCCCTTTTGATTTCTTTTTTGATCTATTGGTTGAGAATGTTTTTTTAAATTTTTATGCATTTGTGAGTTTTCCAGCTTTTCACCTGTCGATTTTTAGTTTTATACTACTGTGATCAGAAAAGATATTTGATATAATTTGTATCTTGTTGAATTTGTTGAAACTTATATCATGACCCTACATATAATCTATCTTTGAAAATGTTCTATGTGAACTTGAGAAGAATATATATTCTACTGCTGTTCAGTGGAATATTTTGTATCTGTCTGTTAGGTTTATTAGGTCTGGAGTGTTCAAAATCACTGTTTCCTTATTGGTTCTCTATCTGGATAATCTAGCCATTGTAGATAGAGGTGTTAAAGTTCCCAACTATTATTATATTGCTCTTTATTTCTCTTTTTATTTCGGTTAGTATTTGCTTTATATGTTTAGGTGCTCCAAAGTTTGGTGCATAAATATTTATAATTAGTATGTATTATTCATTAATTGACCCCTTCATTATATAATGACTTTCTTTTTCTCTTGTGACTGTTTTTAGCTTAAATTATGTTTTATCTTATGTGTGTAGCTATTATTGCTTTCTTTTGCTTAAAATGTCTTTTCCCATACCTTTACTCTTAGTCTTTGTTTATCTGTAAAACTTAAGTCAGCCTTTTGTAGGCAGTGTGTGTCTTGTTACTTTATCCATTTAGACATTCTAGGACTTTTGATTGGAGAATTTAATTCATTTACAATTAAATCAATCATTGACAAGTTAGGGATTTCTATTGCCATTTTGTTAATAGTTTGCTGACTTTTGTAAGTCATTTGTCCTTGCTTTCCTCTCTTGTTACCTTCCTTTTTGACTTTGCAAATTTTTGTAGCAGTATACCTTGACTCTTTTATCATAATTTTGTATATCTACTACATGTTTTTTCTTTGTGACTCACATAAAATATAACATTTTATTTCAAGCTGATAACAACTTTGATAGCATGCAGAAACTTTATACTTTTACTTCTTTCTCCCCTTTCACATTTCACATTTAATGTTACAGTTCATATCTTTTTATCTTATGTAACCAGTACCAAATTATTGTAGTTATAGTTATTTCATACATTTGTTTTTCAACTTTTAAACTACAGTTGTGATTTGCACATTACCATTATAGTATTAGAGAATATGAATATATTTTTATCTTTGCCAGTTAGTTTTACGCATTCATATATTTTTACGTTAGTTATATCCTTTTATTTCATCTTGAAAAATATTTTTTAGCATTTCTTATGAGACAAGTTTAATGGTGGTGAACTCTAGCTATCTGGAGGGAAGAAAGTCTTTATCACTCTTTGTTCCTGAAGGACAGCTTTGTGGGGTATAGTATTCTTGAGTAACAGAGGTTTTTTCTTTCAATATTTTGAAGATATTTCATTGTCTCCTGAACTGCAAAGTTTCTGCTGAGAAAGCTTCATATAGTTTTATGGGGGATCTCTTGTATGTGATGAATAACATTGTTTCTGCTTTCAAAATTCTTTCTTTGACTTTGACTTTTAACACTTTAATTATAATCTGTCTCAAAGTAACCCTTCTCAAATTCAACCTATACCAGGTCCTTAGTGCCTCAAGAATCTAGATGTCTATTTATCTCCCCAAGTTTGTGACATTTTCAGCTATTATATCTTTAAATAGACTTTCTGCTCCTTTCTCTTTTTCTTCTCCTTCTGGTATTCCCATAATGCATATAGTTTAATTTGGTACTATCCTCTATATATCATAGGCTTTCTATACTTTTTCTTCTTTTTCTTTTTATTCCTCTGGATGACTTCAAATGACTTGTCTTTCTAGTTCACTGATTTTTTTCTTCTGCTTATTTAAGTCCATTGTTGAAGCTCTCTATTAAATTCTTTGGTTCAGTCATTGTATTGTTCACCTCTAGGATTTTATTTATGGTTTCTATTACTTTGTTGAACTTCTCACTTTGTTCAAGCATTTTTTTTTTCTAATTTCATTTAGTTTTCTGTGTGTCTTATAGTTTACCGAACTTCTTTAAGAGCATTATTCTGAATTCTTTGTCAGACAGTTCATAGATTTTCATTTCTTCAGTGCCAGTTATTAGTTTAGGACTAATCAAGGAAGGCTTTATTACTTTCTTTTGGTATTGTTACATTTACATGATTCTTTATAATCCTTGTATCCTTATATTGGTATTTGAGCATTTGAATAAACAATCTCCTCTTTTAGACATTACAGATTTGTTTTGGCAGAGAGGGAGCCTCATTAATCTGCTTAGCTTGGGGTATTGGATGGGTCAGCTGGTAGAATTAGTGGGCAGGTACAACTTACTACTAGGGTCTCCAGTTGGGCTAGGTCCCTACTCATATTCGGAGGCAGAGGTAGGGTTGGCTGATCTCTAAAGTTAAGTTGACCTCCTGACTGGGCTCCACGTTCTAGTGGGGACACTGAATAGGCACCCTGGTTAGGGCAGAATGCTAGTTGTACTGTGTGGTCGGGCGGGGTCTCTAGCTGGTCTCTACTGTTATCTCTGGTAGGGTGAGGTCTCAAGCTACATTTCCTGGAAAAGCAGTATCACTTATTGGACTCTGCAACTGGGCAGGGCCTCAGGCTGTGCTCCCTAAGTGAATGGTGCCACTGGCTGGACTCCATGTTCAGGTGGAGCCACAGGCATGGCTTCACAGTTGAACAGAACTTAAAGCTCAGCCCCAAGTTTGGGCAGAATTTCAGGCTGTGCTTCATGATCAGTTATGCCACTGGCTATGCTCTTATGTTGGGTGAGGCTGCTTGCCATGTTCCCTAGTCATGTGTGGCCTCCAGCTGTATATCACAGTTGGTTGGGGCTAGAGACAGTGCTCAGTGGTTAGGTGGGGTCACTGTCTAGGCTTCTTTGCTGGGTGGGGCCACAGGCTATGTTCTGAAGTTGGACAGGGACACTGGCTGGGCTCCCTGTATTTAGCAATTAGACAGGATTGTAGGCTAAACTCTGTTGCTGGGTAGGGCTGTTGCTGGGCTCTGCAGCTGAATAGTACCATAGGCTGGGCTCCAAGGCTGCCCAGGGTTACTCTTCAGGTTCCCTGGTTTTGAGGGGTCACAGGCTATGCTTAACAATTAGTCAAGACTATCAGCTTGGCTCCCTGACAGATTAGGGCTCTAGTTTTGACTCCACAGCAGCCCAGGTTCTCTGATCCAGCATCCTGGTCAAGCAGGGCAGAATTGGGTGTGGTTGCAAATTTGCTTCCCTGCCCAGGCGGTGCCATATAACGGACACCACAGCAGCTATGATCCTTTGGCTGGGGTTCCAAATCATACAGAACTGCCAAACAAGCTCCCTGACCAGACAGGGCCACTAGCTCAGCTCCACAGATGGGAAGACTCACTGGGTAGGATCTCTGCTCAGGAGAAGATGCAAACAGGAATGCAGTCTACCAAGATCTGAGTGCTAGTTATTGTGAACCCCAGCCCTCTTCTCTGGCTCTGACTGATCCCCAGTGGTTAAGTCCCCAGATTTCCCCTAATGATCTTCATGAGGTAAGACCTGAATGGGCCACCCTGGAGGCATTTCACAGTGCTGGGACAGCTGATTGTCCACTTTGGGTTCTCTTTTTCCACTGGAGAAATGACAGGCCAAGGGGTCCTACTCAGTGTAGTGCTCTGCCAGCCTGGGGGAAAAAACAGTGAAATCAAAGTGAAACCTCTCTTCTTACTCTCTAATGTGGTCCTTCTTAGTCTCTGTGGTTCAGGAGGTGCTTCAGACTCACTCTCAGGTTCTGAGATTTTCACAGTGGTGTCTTATATATGGATAATAGCTATTTCACCTTCTTGCAGGCAGGGGATAGCCTGAAGTCAGGAATGACCTGTGTCATTATCCTGATGATGTCATCTCAGCTATGGAACTTCTGTCATAAAGTGCTTGAAAGAGAATATTTTGTGTTCTCTTAAATTTGTTTCGATTGACTATTTCTGATTTTTATTTATAAAACTGAAATTATTCCTATAGAGTAACTTTCTAGATCCAAAATGAAATAAAAATTCTTGAAAGCATAATTTGTTTAAATCTAATCTTAAATTATAATATTACTTCAAAGGAAATTCTGTTATATTGAATAAATTCTCTAATCTAAGGGGAAATGGAAGATGTAAATAAATAAGGAGAGAAGCATCTCTCTTGCTTAAATGCTTCATTTTTGATGTTCATTGCATTCTTCCAGATAAGTTCTTACTGGTCATTTTACTGTTTTACTTTACTGTTCTCTCTTCCTTATCTCATATCTTTAAACATGGATTCTCCCCAAGATTATTCTCTATTTATTTCTGTAAACATTCTTGCCTTTGAAGACATTTTCATACTTTAGGAGTCATCACTTTTGACTCTACCAAAAAATGATTTCTCTTTGCTCTGGACCATGGCAGTTTTATTAAGCCTTTTAAAGACTGTAAGTTAACTTTAAAGCCTTTAGGTCTCTTTCCCCAGGGAGATCATAGTTCTTCAAAAGTAGAGGCTCTGTCTTTACTCCCTCCTATAAACCACAGTACTGGTACTTTTGTGGTCCAGATTTCAACATGGGCTTAGTAAAGACTGAAGAGGTGATCATGAGTAAACCAATCATGCAAGCAGATTGGGAAACAAAGTAGTCATGTACAAAATTTGGAGTCTTCACATTTTACTATGTGTTTCTTTTCCTTCAGCTTCTGACATCCAGATCATTGTATGTCTTATCAATGATAGTCCTTGCCCCAGTTATCTCAATTAGATTTCCAAGAATTTAAGGAGAAACTCTATCTGGAAGATTACAACAAATACCATAAATGAAACACAAACTGTCCATCTCACCATTCATATCAATTACCCATGATTATAATTCTTTAAACAATAATTAAAACATGCTATATCACCTCTTAATCAAAATAATAGATAATTATATCAGCATATTTCAAAGTCACATTTGAAAACTGAAGATGAAACACAAAGGTCACCTGGATTTGAGCATTGACAAATTGAGTCTTTTTCTTTCCAGTTTTACAGAAGTTGTAAAGTGCTCATTTTTCCTCTGTCTTGCCCTCCTAGTGTTAGAAAACTATGATGGATGTTTCACTACAGCAAATACAAAGTATTATGGAGTCACTGCCCACCTCCTAAAAAAAAAAGTATCTTAAACACCATTGGTCCAGACACTGAGCAATACAATTTCACTTATATGCTGTCACAGAATCCTTCTAATAGCCTATAAATGCTTTATTATTCCCCATTTTACAACTGACAAAACACAGACTCCAAGAAAACTAACAAGCTTATTATACATGGTAATATAGTAGATGACATAGCTGGCTCTAGTTTCTTTATTTTCTGACTTCTATGTTTTTAAGTCATACTTTCCATGAGGTAACCAGCCTTGGGCTTATATTTTGCTTTTATAGGGTTCTTGATAGTTTTTATCTTTTTTAGAGGATTCATCAGGCCTGGACTCACAGAGAAGGCAAGTAACAAGTACTGAAGAAGTGTAGTTATCCTCCTGAGAATTTTTATCAAATTTGTTTCTATACACAAACTTCATTATCAAGTAGTACTTTATCATGAATTTTTTTTTTTAATCAATGAGCCTATTTCTTTAGGAGAAACCTAGAAGTTGGTAGGGTGGGGAACACAACTAAGAAACAGAAAGGCCTAACTATGCCATAGTATAACACAGCCAGAAATTCCAGATAGAGATGATGAAGCATGACAGTTGA
This sequence comes from Macroglossus sobrinus, assembly GCA_004027375.1. Lineage (NCBI taxonomy): Eukaryota > Metazoa > Chordata > Mammalia > Chiroptera > Pteropodidae > Macroglossus > Macroglossus sobrinus. The sequence goes on from PVKZ01000598.1 coordinate 406,469, forward strand.
TGATCGATGAAAAAGGGGCTCAAAACAATGCATGGAAAAATAATAAACACAGATTTCATCTGCTTTATAATTTTTCCCAGGAACAATCCTGCCTTGTACACATCTTTGGTGCCTTTTTTTAGTAACAACACATGTGCATTTCTTTTTTATTCTTTTTGTTGTTCTCCTTGGAATTTTAAATGCCTTTCAGCTCATAAACTCTGTAAAAATACCATGGCATATTTTTTCAAAAGAATTTTATGATCCAAGGAACTATTGCTTAATCAGACAGACTGCTGTTGGATTTATTTTTGCACTTTAAAAAATTCTTCCTTAGGCAGTGTCACAAAGATGCTACTTTAAATTCTTAAAAATTAAATAAGAAAGTGAGAAAAAGTAATTAAACTTTTTTAAAGTAAAGAGATACTCTTCTTTCTAGAAAATTGAGAAATGGGATCTGGATTCAAAAATAAGACAGGGATCCATCAATAACAAATTCTCAAATCCAAGACGTAGACTTCTTTGAATAAAAGAAAAAATTGTCTATTTTATGCTTGAATCCTGTGCTAAAATGTTCAGTTGCCTAAATGCATAACTCTGGAAGCATCTGAGAACATCTGCCTAAAATATGGTCTGTCATCCATTTCTAAAAAAAAAAAAAAATCTATCACTGTGGTATCAAAGATCTAAATAGATGTGACTATGGACTCCAAAACTGAATGTATAAAATGAAATTGTGTTGTTTTATTCTTTCAGGATAAAACTTGGTTAAATTTATTGAAGTGTGATTTTTCCTATATTTTTAGGGTGGCATAAAATTAGGGAGAAGTGACTATTTTAAGAGAAAATGAAACAAAATAAAGCACTGTTTCTAAGATCCTTTTAAGGATCTTAAGAGTAAAGTCAGAAAGATGAGAAGAATGTCAGCAGTTAGAAAAGAATGAAAAGGTATACATAACTCTTGTTTTCGAAACTGCTTCCTCAGAAACCCTGAAAATTAATCAATTTGGAAATATGAGGTCAGTGACATTAAAGAGTAAAGGATAACCTAAATCTTTATCTTCTGAAAGATTCTTATATGACTTTGGTCTTAGGCTTGTTTGTTCTGAATAGTTGTGCCTTAAAGCAACTGAGAAATAGAAAGAACCCTGCAACAACCACTATACAAAAATTGATCAAACCCTTGCTCTACCACTAAAGAGCTGTACATTGTTGGGTGAGTAATTCTTTGGTTTCTGAGTTTACACATTACATATAATAAAGGGGTTCAAGCTATGCAGAACATCCCAAGAAAATTGTGTCAGGAAGGATGCTGAATGGGCGGGCTCCTGTTCCTTCTATTTCTGCTTGAGTCCTAAAAGACCCTTAAATGCAAATGTAACATATTAGCTTCTTTATAGGCTTTCTTTAGAAGAAAATATTCTATAGATTTAAAAAAGCATTAAAGCATTAACTTAGATATTTCCACTTTTTAATTACCCTTGTAAACTTCGTTGAATTAGTGAATAAACATTTACAAGTACCGTATATAAACTAAGAACCCTGATAAGCATTGGAAATAACAAGGGGAACAAGATTAGTGAAATCACAATCTCAGATTTTATGATTTTGTGGAGAAAACTAACAATAGACAAGGTCATTGCAGGTTGTGATAAATGCATGATGGAAATAAATAGGGTGATGAGAAAGAATTATTAGTCAAGGAAAAGGAAGCCAACTAGTTCAAATTAGAGGAGATTTTTTCCACTAGGGTAATAAGAGAAGGTTTTTCTTCTCTTATTGAGAACTGAGGATTAAGTTGAGACCTAAAGAATGAAAATAAACCAGTCATGCAAAAAACTTGGGGAGATCCTTCAAGGTTTATGGACAAGCAAGGGCCAAGATGTAGAGGTGAGAATAATTTAGGCATTTTTGTAAAACTAAAGAGAAGCTATTACAGCTGCATCATAGTAAATAGTAAAAAGTTGTTTGAGATGAGCTTGAAGAAATAAATAAGAAGCAGATCATGAAGGACCTTTTAAACAATACTGAGAAATCTGAGTTTTATTTAAAGTATAGTAAGAAGCCATGAAAAAGTTTCAAGCAGAAGAATATAGTATTTAAAGGAAATCATTCTATAACTTCCAAACTTTAATAATAGCTAGCATTATTGACCATCTCAAGGGATAAAATAAATTCTGGGAAATAAATAGAACAAAATAAATTTGAATTACAAAAACATATTATGTATCAAGACAATTCAACATAGAAAGAATGGTCTTTGTTGAAAACATATAGTATCTCAACAACTCGATACCTACAAAAGAATGTTTGACCCTTCCTTTGCCAAACACAAAAATTAACTCAAAATGTGTATTAAACCTAAATGTAAGAACTAAAACTATAAATGTCTTGGAAGAAAACATAGGAATAAACCTTCCTGACCTTGGGTTTTGTTTTCTTAGATAACACCGAAAGTATGTGACAAAAGAAAAAATAGATAAATCATACTTCATTAAAATCAATAGTCTTATGCTTCACAGAATACCATCAAGACAGCAAAAAGATACCCATATAATGGGAGAAAATATTTGCAAATCATTTATATAAAGGTACTTGTATGCAGAATATATAAAAAAAACTTATAGCTCAATAATAAAAAGGTAAATAACCCAGTTTAAAAATGAGCAAAGCAATAAATTTTTTAAAAATGAGCAAAATACTTAAAGATATTTCTTTAAAGAAGATAAGCAGTTAGCCAATAAGCACTTGAAAAAGTGCTAAACATCTTTCACTATTAGGAAAATGCAAATAAAAACCACAATGAGATACCACGTCACATCCTCTAGGGTGGTTTTATTTATATTAAAATATAAATAAATACCAAGTGTTGATGAAGTTGTAAAGAAATTGGAACCCTATACATTGTTGGTGGGATGTAAAATGGTGCAGCTACTCTGTTAATCAATTTGGCAGTTTTTCAAAATGTTAAACAGAGAGAGACAGTATGACCCAGCAATTCTACTCCTAGATGTGTACTCAAGAGAATTTAAAAACAGGATTCATATAAAAGCTTTCACATGAATTTTCATGGAGGCATTATTTATGAGAGCCCAAAAGTGGAAATAATCCAAATGGTCATCAACTAATGAATTAATAATGTTTATTAATAAATGCAGTATGTTTGTGCAAATGGGCTGTATCTATCATTGAAAAGGAATGATATTCTGATATATGCTACAACATTGATGAACCTTGAAAACATTTTGCCTAGTCAAGAAAGCCAGTGATAAGAGACCACATATTATATGAAATGTCTCAAATAGGCAAATCTACAGAAAAAGAAAGTAGATCAGTGCTTTTCTAGGGCTGGGTGTGGGGAGTGCGGGGAGGGAGTACAGGAAGTTGGGAAGAAATGGGAAGTGTCTCTTTTAGGAGTGATGAAAATATTCTAAAATTATGTGGACGGTTGTAGAATTCTGTAATTATACTAAAAAACATTGAATTATACACTTTAGATAGATCCATAATGTGGTACATGAATTATATCTCAATAAAACTGTTAAAAAATATATGTGATGTGTTACTTCTGAGACAATACAGTTACTCCCACAACGTTTAAAATAATCAGTAGGAAATCACAACTGCTTCCTCTATTTTATGAGTAGGATGAACATCAAGCCAACTATTTTGTCAGTGTGACATTTATATGAAGATATCCTTATTCTTGTAATTATTGAAGAAACATTAAAACACACACATTGTAGAAGATGTTGCTGTTTTTTCAGTCTTCCCTGTGAATCTCTAAATACACAAATGATTCAGTCATATTAACTTTTAATAGCCAACATTTTGGAGCAAAATATTACATGAGTATTTTAGAATAAGCAGTATAATAAACCAGTCTAATATCAATGGAAGTTTACACTTCCCCCCTCCCCACTGAAAAAAAAAGGAAAAACTATCTGTCTTTGAAGAGAGGGAGAAAAATGTGAATAGAAGAACCCAGAAGACTTTTCTGATAATAACGACAAAAGAAAATTCAATACAGAATACAGGCACTTCTTTTTTCACACATAATGAGTTCTACAAATAAGTGCAAGTTTACTGAGCGAAATGTTCTGAGATCCATTATTGGGCTCTTCAGTATAAAATCTAGTCCCTTCTAAACTTTACGTGTATTATCTATTTAATAACCCTATCAAGAAGTAGTATTATAACCCTATTATATAACAGGAAACTGAGGACTTTAAAAGTTAAATAACCTACCTATGGTCATACAGCTATTAGGTGGCAGAGCCAGAATATGAAACTAGAGCAGTCTGACTTTTAAAATCTCACACCATTAACCTCTGTGACAGTCAATCAGCCTCTTTTTAAATCATATTAGCCACAAAAAAAAGTGTCAGGTTACTGCAACTATCGTTTCAACCTCTGGATGCAGCTAGAATTACAGCAATAGAACTTAACTTCTGTGACCTCTAAATTTAGCAACTTTCTGGGGCTAGAAGAGCATTTGCTCAAGAGCATAGGTTATGAGTCATTTCCTTAGGTATCTGTTTATTCGTTCAACAAATATTTATCAAGAGCCTACATAGCACAGTGGTAAACCACAATTTATTTCTTGTCTGCCTCATTTTTGGAGTTTGTCAAGCTTTGGGACACACATTTGAGATTTCCATTTTCATTTCCAAATGATGCAAGGAATGCCGTGATTAATTATTAGCCATTTTAGAACTTGCAACCTGGCTTACTGTGAATCCCATTTAAGCCTGACCATTATTGACCTGCAAATTCACATGGTATCTAAAATATTTTAGTCGCATTTTACTTTTAAAAAAAGTATATATTGTTTCTACTTATATCTAAACTAGATTAAAATGAAAATATTGTTTTAAACAGTTCGATATGACTACCTCCTTTCTCTCCATGTATTTTCCTCCTTTTTTTCTTCACTTACCAAAGAATATTTCTTTAATTCTCTACTCCAATGAGATTTTGAGATTCTCCCTCACTATGATTAGATATATTTTGTAATCCTATACATTCAACAAGATGTTGAATGTATAGCAGCTCATAGAAGTGCTGAAATGGATATGTTTGTATCTACTTTAATTATATTCTTGCTAATTAAAATGGGTATACTGAAACCAAGTAATTTTTTTTCTATAATAAACATCTGTTCAATTTTGTCTATCTTAGCCAGTCTGTGTATGTGAATTTTACTTACTAGTAACAGCTGTGCTTCTAAATCATCATGACCTCTTTTTAAATAATCACACAAACATAGTATTGTGGAAAAGTAACTCCTATTTTCACTTAGTATTCAATTCAGTGATTTTGTGATATAACTATTAAACATTCCATCTAATACTTTCTTTAACAAGTTATTTATTTTTTATATTGAATATTCAGGGACTTGAAGGAATCATGGGAATTCCAGGACAAAAAGGTCATCCAGGAAAAAAGGTAAAATTTTTTTACATCTTTTTATGTTGGTTTTCTTTCTTCTGATATGCCCAGAGCTCCGTAGAATGCAGTGGTCTTTTTGTTTGCACTATATATAAAGTAATAAATATATAACTGGCTTAAAAGAGGACATTTGTATAAATTAATAATTAATTTATCTTAGATGTACTTATCACCTTAATTATTTGAAGGCAAATTTTCCACTTTATGGTTTCCAAAAAGATCTTTGCCTTTCCTTCTCCTCTTTGCCAAAAATTCTTTAGTAGACCATAGGCTGGAAAAGAGAGAAAAGGAAAATACTATACCATTTGCTCTATTTAGTAGCAACTTTAGTAAAGTGTTTAAGAGAAAGGAATATGACTAGAATTATTTCTGTGTTTGTTATTAATGTGTTTTCCTTAATTGAAAAGGTTAATGACTGATTTTATTTTTCTACATATTAACTAAGAAACAAATTAAGAATGTTTTATTTGCTTCTTTTACATTTTACTTAAAAAGTGATATATTTTTAAAATTTTAGCACATCATAATTAAAAATTTATTTTTATATGGGATCAGTAATTCATCTGAGTATTGGTGAAACAAATTATTTTCCCATTAACCTCCAATTGTTCTAAATATAGTTACTATATTTAACCTCAAACCACAACATATTCTAGTTTCCAAAGTCCAATTTTATCATTTCTGCTAATATACACCTACTTCATCTTTCTTATAATTTGGGGCAGTATAAGAGATAATAAAAAAAAATTTTAAATGAATGAAATAAATTTTAGTTGCATTCTTGCTCATAAATATTGAAGCCTCTTTTTATCATACATAATTTTATGCCAAAATCAACATTATAAGTGAGGCAATAGAAGTCCTTACAATAACCTGCACCCTTGAGAAAGCCTATAAATTATGGTGAATGCTAAAAATTTTCTGATTGACTATAATTGCAGTTTAGTGTTTCTTTGTGTTTACCTGAATATCAATAATATAACAAGTTAGTTTTCATGTACAGAAAATGAGTTATATCACTTAATGTTATTTAAGAGCAGCTATATTTTGATACTAGAGAGTGATCGGTCAGCCAAATGAAAAACCAGTTTTCAGAAGTATGTGAGATGATATATAACTGTTATAGATTTCTAAAGGCAAACTTCAAACCAGTGAGTGAACATCCTGAATATACAGAACTGTGCACTAGAGCCTTTTGCATTAAACAGACCTTTGTGGCATTGAAGTTCTCTATAGAAAGAGGCTTCTTGTTTTCCCAATGAATGCATGCATGCGTACATATATGTATACACATACATAAATTTCAAAATAGAAAACTTGGTTATTTGTAAATCATCATGAGTATCAGGACTCCTTTGCTTGTTTGGAAAAAGAAGTTAAAATTCTTTTAACTTCTTTTTCCAAAATTTCTTTTAATTATATATTTAAGATAACCTATTTGGTGATGGTATGTTATAATTGCCAGCAAAGTTACTAGTTATAGAATTTTACTTACAGAATATCATCTGGAGTCATTTAGGCATATTATATAGTTAATTAATCTAAGTATAAATTTGTTTTTTTTCCTTATTTTTTTATTAATGACATCCACAGGGTGATAAAGGACAAATAGGGCCCACAGGAGAAATTGGAAGCAGAGGTGATCCTGGACAAATTGGGGAAAGTGGTCCTAAAGGTGCCAGAGGAACTAGAGGTGCTGTGGTTAGTATTTGATTTGTTTCCAGAAATGAGTTCACTGGATGGAAAAGAAATGCATCCATGTCCTTAAAGCTTCGTCCCTTGATTAATTTTACAGAGAAAGCAATAGTTCCATTGAAAATAATCTATCTCCATGGGATGTGGAGAATTGTAAGCATTCCACAGTACTTAAATGGCTTAGTGGTTTCTGGACATGAAAAAGGAAAGGGGAAAAAACTCAAAATGGAAATAAAATATGAAATGAGATTTTAAAATATTAAATTATAACTCTTAACCTAAGTAGGAAAGTTTAAATGCCTTGCACTTAAAATCAGGATTTAATATCTGCATAAAACTGTGCTGTCATGGTTGACAATTTGCTTTGAAAATTAGGTTTGCTTGAAACTGGGTTTTCTATATGCTTGTACTCCACGTGCTTATCTAGAGATTATTTTTCTAACCAGCTGAGATGTCTTTATAACATCTAATAATACTTAATCTTGTGCATGAACTTTACATGATGTTAGAAACAAAGATAACATAATACTTCTAAACCTATAATATCAAAATTATATTGCTAATATATTTGGACCTGTTCAAAAAGTCACAGCATGAGAGATACAAACATTAAGAGATTATCCAGTTTAGTCTTTACATGTTTCATAAGCTTATTTATACAATGCATGTGTATTTCCTGGTCTCCATTTAAATGTTACAAATGGTAGACTTTTCACCAAGGCCTTCTGGAGAACCCATCTGTTGTCTGAGGAAGGTTTGTCACAGGCTCATTTTAAGTATTCCATCCCTTACGGTCATCTTACTACTCCAGGTCTTTCTTACTTTCTTTAATTTAAATTTCTAATTTTTTTGTCTTTGACATATTCATTCAACAATATTATATAATGTGAATAATTTTAACGAACATAAGAACTAATTTACCCAAAGTGTATCACCTTAAGAGTAGGCTCTTACTTTGGATTTTCTCTATAAAGAATATTCACTTTTTAAATTTTGACACATGTTCCCAAACTACTTTCCAAATGTGCACTTCACCAAATGTACATTTCTCTCACCAATATTCATGTTAACTCTTTTGATGTTTGCCAATCTGATAAATGAAAAAAGTGTGTCTCATTTTCTTTGTATTTATATTTCCATGCAGCTAAGTAATTTGTATTTTTTTCTTTGGAAGTTGCCTGTTTATATGCATGCTTTACATGCTTTTCTATTAGGTTGCCTTTTTCTTATTGCTTTGTAATAGCTCCTTAAATATTTTAGATAATATATTTTATTAAATATGTTGTAAAATATATTATATATTTATTTTCTTTTATTTTCTTTAATATTTTTTATGATTTATTTTTTCTGTACAGAAGTTTTTAATTATTACATAGTCAGATTTGTCAGTCTTTTCCTATATAGTTCCAGGTTTTATTTTATTTGTTAGAAATGTTTTCTGTACTTAAAGTATATAAAAATATTCATCTCTATCTTTCTTCTAATACTTTTATAGCTTTATTTTTGCCCTTAACTCTTTAGAGCATAGTTGTTTGTTTTTGGCTCTGATATTAATTGTAAAGGACTAATTTTCTTCTTTTCAAATTGATAACCAATTGTCTCAATACCATTTAATAAACAATCAATTTCCCATTTTTCTGAAATGCTACCCTCACTGTTAACTAAATTCTCAAATATTTTTTTTTCTATTTTTTTTCATTTTCTTTATTTTCTTCTCTGAATCAGTCTGTTTCTGGGTTAATACTATATTATTTAAATTATTACACTATTATAGTATCTTTTGCAATCTATTGAACCAAATACTCCATAATTCATTTTTCAGAAAAGTTCAGCTCTTACTGTGATTTCCTCTATCATGTAAATTTTAGAATCCTCTAATATTAGTTCCTCTAATATTGAATCTTTCAGTAGAGAAATACCACATATCTTTACATATACTCAAACCTTCTTAAATATCCTTCAGTAAAACTTTTTATTTTCTTTATTTCTGTTCTTACACCTTTCTTGTTAGGTTATTAGTTTCTTAAGAGTTTTATTATTTTTAATGTAATCCTTTTTAAAATTACATCTTATTGGTGCTGTGTAAGAAATCTGTTTATTTTTATATTTTGACTTTATGCCCACTTTAATTAATTTAGGTGATTCTCATCAGTTTTTAGGTAAATAATCATATCATTTCCCCTTCTTTTATTATCTTGGCTTATTATATTGATTAGAACTTCTGGTTAGTTACTATTTGGCTAGTCACATACCTATTCTGTGCATTAATTTACTCATCCTCTACTTGATATGCAAAATAGGAATATTAATGTGGAAACTTTTCGATCTTATGAAAGGACATTTTTAAAGATATTTTTGCTTTCTTTAATTGTTTGGGCCATCTTTTCAGTAGTTTAGGGGCATTTACTAATTAGCCTTTAATATGTGTGGTTTCCCCATCTGTAAAATATTCATAATAAGAGAAATCGTAAGGGTAATTATTGCACACAAGTTTTCAACCATTTTCATTTTAACAACTTTTATCAGAGCTGAAACAATATTCATCAAAGCATCCAAAACTATCAGTGAGTACAGAGTTCTCCTTGATCCTTTAATGACAATATAAGAAATTATAAGACTTCACTCTCGAATATTCTGTGATGCACATCTACCACAAACTTAGACAAATACAAACTACATTTCCAAGAATTTGCTAGAAACCTGTAGAATTTTGACCAATAAAAGTATTTCTCTTAACTGATTAAGGTTATTTATACCAGAAGTAAGCCAAAAAGACATTTGTGTGTGGGGGGGAGTACGTAAGGGGAGGACTTCCGAAATTTTTCTTGTTTCAGAAGAAAAATAAGATAAAAGTTAAGGTGTTATTTTTTGTTTCCTCGTTTCAGACTAGTTAGAATTTCATACTTTGAAAAGTCTAAATTTTAAATAATAGGAATATAGCTTTAATGATTTAAACAATTGTCTGTTTTCTTTCTGATATTTACTTTGTTTTTCAGGGACATTTAGGATTGATGGGACCTGATGGAGAACCAGGAATTCCTGGATATACAGTAAGCAATTCTACTTATGAAAATAAGATAGTATATATTTGCATGAAAACATTTATATGAATATATTATCCCAAATATACAAATTAAGATGAAATCTCCGTGATAAATCTTTTTAACATATGTAGGCCTCATCTCTCTATAGACGGGATACTATTTTTTTTTTTCAAAATACTGCTATATCTAATGGCATATTCTTGGTGATATTAAGTGGAACATCTACAAATGATATGGAGAATGTCTACTTACTTGTCCTTATGTTAGGGTCATCAAGGTCAACCAGGACCTTCTGGATCGCCAGGACCTAAGGGAGAAAAGGTGCGTGTGTGTGCGCGCACATGCATGCGTGCACACATATAGACTTTTAATCCTAAAGTTAAACATTGAATTAATTTGTTCTTTCTGAAAGTATTCATGGAAACATTTTGAAAGAATAAAAGAAGCATTTTTCAACTTGGGAAACATTGCAAATTCTAGGAAAAAAACAAATAACAAGGAATGAAAATTTCAGTAAATCATTAAAATATCTTCCATAGGTTGTTTCAAGATTGAGATGAAATAATATGTTTTTGCAATCTATAAAGCTTTGTAAAACTAAAATTAATTAATTATTGTAAGAGATTGTGAGACTCTAGATTGAATGACTATAGTACATTTATAGTAAAATGTTTTCTGAGTTAAAAATAACTACAATAGTACTCCTCTTGATTTGTAATATTATTGAAAACCTGACACAGAAAATTCTTAAGTTGCTTTTTATGTAATTAAGGCAGATTGACAGTTTGAAGGAGAATCATACACAAATTACAACTGTATAAAATATCATATGCTAAGTTTTATAAGTAAAAGTTTCTATTTAAAAAGAATAAAATCAAATTGTATATTTCATAACATATTAGAAAATATTAGGCTGCATATTTTAAAGGTTATTTTATGAATTTGTTGTTTTTTTTTTTATAAATTATTATCTTCATTATAGGGTTATCCAGGAGAAGATAACACAGTCCTAGGACCACCTGGGCCTCGAGGTGAACCAGTAGGTCTTTTTCTAAAATTATTTTGATGTTTCAAGATAAAATGCAATTGCAATAATAGATTTCAACATCAATCACATCTTTTCAGAGTTATATTTGGTTAGTTTTATAATATGATTTTACAGGAGAGTAGTATTTCTAGTCATATAATCTAAATTTGAAAACTATAACCAGGACATATGTAAGTTTAATACAGTGATTTTGTCAATATTGTTGTAAATTATATTTGTTGTAAAAAATATTGTTGTAAATATTATTGTAAATTAAATAGGTAAAATAAATGTTTAGTTCACAGAAATAAATATAATTGGTTAAATTCTCCATTTTTCACATTATATCATATAGTGTCTACCTTAAGGTTTAAAATTAATAGATGCAGTTTTTATTTTAGGTTAATTTTCTGTCTTAAAAAGTTTTAATTTCACAGATCAAAGACAATAGAATTCCTAAGAACAGTAAAGTAGTTTTAGCTGTTAATACTTTTAAAAGATCATTAAATATAATTTTTTCAATTAATGGAATTAAGTGACTGAGTGGTCGTTTTTCAGTCATTCTAACATTAAGTAAAAATGCAAGTTATTTTGACTTCATGTATAACATACTTTACTCATCTGAAAATTTCTATTGTTTAATTGGACTTGTTTCTTCAATATTTGGTTACATATGTTTAGAAAAAAAATTCCACACTAACTGTATCATTTGCATTTATAAGTACTTAGACTCAGCTGTGAAACTGATTATTTTTGCATGTGGTCTCTGTAGGGTCCAATGGGGGAACAAGGAGAGAGAGGAGAGCCTGGAGCAGAGGGATATAAGGTAATTATTGCAAATTTTACACCTTGCTACTAAGTTTGAATAGGATTCTCTGTGGTTCTGCTCAGTTTAAATGAAAATAAGCATCATTTTGATTCTGAAAGAATTCTAGCTCTTTTTACGTGTTCCTTCTTCTAGAATTATCTTCGTCTCCTCCCATTACTGCTTTTTTTCTCATTTTTCAAATCTGAAATGTTACTTCCTGAGAGTCCTTCTCTAACTGCCCTTTCTATCCATCAATTTATATCATATTACTTGGTTTCCTTAATAATATTTAATGCTCTCTGTACTATTTTACCACTTTTTTACACTTTTTTTTGTCTATCTTCCCCCACCAAAATGTAAGATCCATGAGAATAAAACTCTTGCCTGTCTTTTTCATCATTATATCCCCAATTTTTAAAACACAGATATCCTGGAATATAGCAGGCATTCAATAAAGGGTTGTCATATGGATAGATGAATGTCATTATGTTCTCAAGCCTTATGTCAGTTCTTACCCTCTTCTATTCTTAGAAGGATTTTCTGAGAGCAACTTCATCAGCCAAAATTAAACTATGTGTAGAATTGTGATGAAGATGTTCTGTATATCTCTTCCCTTTCTGTTTACAATGTCAGTTGCTAAACAGAATATGCTAAATTTCTCCTATACTTCTTGTCTTATTTCTTTGCTCACAATGTCCTCTACCTACCCATAATATTTTATAATCTTCAATTACATAAATCCTATCTTTTATAATCTACTTCAAACTACCTTTCCCCTGAGCCACTCTAACATCAAACTTACCCTCTTCTGTAATCTTGTATTTATTGTTTATAGAAGTTATTCAACACAAATATTTTATATCTTCTGTGGCTAATTTTTTTGCTAATTATTTTTCATGTGCAGATGTTTTTGCTCCCTAATTTTGAATATGACTTCTTTCTTTACTGTGGAATTTCTTGTTTTAAGCCCTGTAAATAATAGTATATAAAATGTACATAAACATAATTTATTTTTAATGATGAATTGATGAGCTATTTTATTTAACATACCCCTATGTAAAATTTCCATGATCATATCTGAAATTAAGACTTAGATACCCAGATTGAATGGATGGCTGGTAGGTAGAAAACTGTTTTGAGTAAACTGATTTTCTCAAGCCTGAAATCTGAAAAGACAACTTTTGCTTCCTAACATTCTCTTTGAAGCAAATGTTGAAGTTAGCACTAAATGTTTGTGATATTATTGTGATATTATTTCAAATTTATATGTATCTACAAGTGTTTTCTAATCTAAAGAATCCAGTAGATTTGCTTGAATTTAGCTTTTCTTTGAGTTGAGAAACCAACCCACTACTTCTAGCATAATTTGAGAAGCTTCTTAAACTTTCTTAGCTTTTCCTGTGTATAATTTCTCCACACATTCTCAGGAAAGATAAAAGTCTTGGAATATCTTCTTTTAGCTTCGACCAACTACAAAACATTAGGTAGTTAAATCAGCATATTTACTGGCAAATGGTTAAGTATTCTACTGAAAGAAGAAGAGTCTTCACCTGTCTAGCAAAAGAAATACCCCCTAACCCCATTATTCTGAAGTCATACATTCTTCAGATATCCCCCATCAGAGGAAAATTTTTCCCTAGGCTCATTGTGGAGTCTGTTTCCACTTCCTTGTTCCACAAATGCTCCTGATGCAGTTTTCAATTTTGGATGTTTCATCCACTAATTTGATTCCCCTTTCTTTCTTTTAGTCTATCCTATGTCTTTAGGCTTTGGGGTCATTTTACCATTTGCTGATGGTTCTATTCTAAACACCCATCCTGTGGCAGATAACCACACTAACTTTATTAGAAATATTAAAGTCATGAATATACACACTTGTTTCCTGCTAACTTTTTTCAAGCATAAATTTGATTTACATAAGGGAATTATGTTTTATTTAGAGTTAAATTATTCTGTTGCACCCTCAGGTTATATTTTTGTTTGCTTTTCTATATGGATATTGTATATACTATCATTTCACTCTAGTAAACTGATTGTTAGCATTATCACCAAGCTTTTTTTTATTGTACTAAAATACACATAATATAAAATTGACCACTTCCATCATTTTAAATTATAGAATGCAGAGACAGGTAGTACATTTACAAATGTTGTGCAGCCATCACATACAACCTAGTTCCAGAACATTTTCATCACCCCAAAAAGGAAGCCACATACCCTTTAAGCAGTCACTCTCTTGACATAGATTAAGATAAATTCATTTGAGGCTTGAGAGAGCCAGAGGACATGGTACGAATAAGCATATTATACTGTTGACATTCACTTTTTAAAGGTAAGAGCAGACACCCAAGATTAAGTCAGGCTAAACATGTGTGGGACAAAGTCCTAGAAATACATTGAATAAATTATGTTCTATCTCAAACTCCTTTTTACTTTTGTTTGGCAAAGGACACCTAATTTTTTATATACAATAAAATAACAATACCAAATCTTCATTTGGCCTTCATTCCTTAGCATCACACATATATATCCAAACAGTTTATTGGATATCAACTCAGGCATCTCAAACTCAGTATGTCTCAAACCATAATATCATCATCCTCCTCAGATCTGATGCTCCTGTTTTTATGTCTTCAAGTCAGTGAACAGTACCACCAGACATCAAGATGCCCAAGCCAGTAAATGAATCCTTTCTCTTCTCTCTCTCCTCTCTGTTTCCTCTCTCCTTTCCTTTGTCTCTTTCTCTTGTCTCTTGTTATTTCTTAAATTCAGTCAGCCACTTCTTTTGATCTCTTAAATATCTCTGGAATCTAGCCACTTTGCCCTACTTTAATTTAGGCTTTCAACATTTTTTGCCTGAATTATTTTAATAGCTTTCCAACTAGATTCCCTATCCACAGTCATAGCCCACTCAAACCCATTCTCCACTTAATATGTTCTGTCAGATAAATATCGTTATTCCCCCCATGACATTCCCTCTGCCAGATGACTTTCTCTACTGATTAGAATACTCATCCTTCAAGATTCAGCTTATCATCACTTCTTTTATAAAATTCTCTCCAAGCTCCCCTCAGCCATCCAACTGATCCCACCACCAATATCATCAGGAAAATTAATAACATCCCACAGTAGATTGAAAAAAATGGTCTTTACCAATACTTATTGGAGTGTAAAAGACCAGAAGAATTGTAGTGAAACTCCTAGAAAACACATTTGTTTTTGGTGAGATTTGTGTCTAGACTTTACAAAGCCAAGAGAGACAGATGGTTTTTCCATGATCGTTCTAAAAAGTTCTCCGTAAAACTACACATGAAAGTGGTGGCAAAGCCATAACTGGCCATCATAGTTTTCAGTTTTGTACTTTGCTCATGTGCTCACTCTCACTTCACTCTATAACTCCAGCTTTGCATCAATCACTTCTCTCCTGAGTTCTGTTTTATAAATGACCTATAATAATCGTATTTACTTGTACCAAGCTCCCTCTTGATTGACCTGACTCTGTTATTTGCTGACTTTGCTCATATTTTCCTGCTAAGGGTCATGTGTGATAATGGTTTTCTCTTTAGTTATGGCCATGTGCTATAGAAAGATTTCCAAGCTAGCCTTTCTTGCCACTGTTTACTCCCTTAAACAGGATTCATTTCCTTTGCAAACAAGAAGGCTTCAATTGATCTTTCTGTAAGAGTAAATATTGTTAGCCTATGTATACAATCTGTTCTCCTAGCCTTAGAAAATGATGAGCCTGATGATTGTCTTTCCTAGAATATTTTTTTTTTCTCTAATAAACAGAAATTAGGAATAAAGGAATCTGAAGTGAAGAGGACAGTAGGGAAGGGGATAAAAGAGATTACATGCAGAATTCTGTATGCATAACTCTCACCTGACATGACCCTGGGTTGTTACTAGTTTCTGTTTACACACTTGGAAAGGGAAAAGTGGTGGATCAGCATTTCTTCCTAGAAGAACTAGGATGATGATAGATTGCTGAATCTCAGAGTCTCTTGATGTGTCTTGGCATTATACACAGAAACAATTTCTAGTCTTCAACCAAATAAATCTATCAAAACAGCTATAAACTTAGTTTGTAAAAACGAAGAGCACAACACACTTCTACAATGGGCATAAGTGGAAAAGGAAATTTGTTCTCAAATTCTTTATTCCTTTTGTTATTTACTATCGTGGTGTCCTGAGCTAGTCATGACAACTTAACCACAAAATGAGTGCCTTAAAACAACATAAATTTATTTTCTCTCAGTTCTAGAAACCAGTAATCAGAAATCAGGATGTCTTCAGGACTATGATTTCTTCCTAGGCTCTAGAATAGAATCTTTCCTTGCCTTTCCCAGTTTCTCGTGGCTTACAATGTTCCTTAAGGTGGCATCACTCTGGCCTCTACCTCTGTCTTCACAGGGCCCTCTCTTTCGTTGTTTGTGTCTTTTTCTTTCTCTTATGAAGACACTTGTCAGTGGATTTAGGCTTGCATGGATATTCCAGGGTAATCTCTTTTTAAGATCATTAATTTAATGATGTCTGCAAAGACCCTTTTTCCAAGTAAAATCACATTCACAGATTATGAAGATTAGGGCATAGTCATCTTTTGTTGAGTGCCGGAGCCATCCGGCCCTGAGTGAATTAGTCACAAGAGCGAAGGGTTCCTGAAAGGGGTCTTGAGAATAAGAAAAAAGAGAGAGAGACAAAAGATAGAGTAGGGAGGGCTAACAGTAAATACTGCACCCTGAGCTTATTTAGCACAGCATATTTATACCCTTGGAAATGCATGAAAAGCAAAACCCACAAATATTCTAACAATTACTGACATTTACATAAGTTCTCCCAAAACATCCTTGTTCCTGTTTTCCATTCTTTATTCCTTTTGTCAAGGAACTTCAACTCTATTTATTAAGCCAAACTTCCTCCTCTGCATAGAGCCCACCTGCTCTGCAAACTTCTAGCCTGAAGGCAACTTTAACCCTGTCTGTAGGGCATTCAGCAAGAATGGCTCCCAACAGGTGAGCAACCATTCAACCTACTACATTTATCTACTTGGGAAAATAAAACAAAACTCTACATTATTTCTCAGTCTCCATAATATCCAGTGGTGGTTATGTTCTATATTATGTCCAAGAAAGAATCAGAATCTCTCTGATATTTCAATTTAAATTGAAATGAAACATTTTGCTACCATTTTAAGTGATATTACCCTATTCTCTAAGCCATATGTCTGTTTGCTCTAATAATATAATCTTTTCTATTCCCAGGGTCATGTGGGTATACCAGGACTAAGAGGTGCCACTGGACAACAAGGGCCCCCAGTATGTTTTGAAATCATTCTTTGTAATATTGGCATTTTAAAAAATTAATGTTAATACATCTTAATTGGTCTCTGCTTCATACCTAATTTCTGTTTTGGTTCCTATTAAAGGGTGAGCCAGGTGACCAGGGTGAACAAGGACTAAAAGGAGAGAGAGGATCTGAAGTAAGTTGAAATTGTTTAAGGCAATTTGAAATCTATTGTTAGCTTGAGAAAGCAGGGGTACAAGGAGTTGCTGTTTATTGTAATTTAAACGATCGTTCATCCTTTCAGAGGAAGGGATCACTGTAGGCTTCTAAACAGGGCATTTATCAGTAATTGTGTTGAAACATGATTATTGGCTATTTAATGTTTTTTTCATCCCCATCTAAATTTCCCTTTACCAGCAGTCTACTCTGGCTTTGTAAAAATTGCCTAAGATTGTCTCAAAATAATTAATTGTATCTTCTTGGGGTTTCAAGCAGAAATACCAACAAATATTAAAACCAGCATTGCAGAGTAAAAACACATCAGTCATACCTGTTTAGTTGTTGTAGTAAGGTATTGGCAGAAATAGTTTATGTGACACAGACTCACGATTGGTTTAAAATATTTTTTTTTTACATCAGACAAATCAATTATTAGTTATCAAGCTAACTAAAAATCTGTTAGCTGATTAAATTTAGTCATCTCTTTTCCTGTGTACTACTGACAGATGGTGCTTCAACTTTATGCAACAACTAACTTTGTAATTTATACATGAGTTTATTGCTGCCCTGCTTTTCATGACATTCTGTTTTTAAATTAAAATGTACTGTATTTTAATAATAAATTAGATGAGAATATGTAAAAAATAATGAGTTTGAGACCATATTTCTCATAATTTGTTAAGCAGTCTTCAGCCATACTTGTGTTTTCCACTTATGGGAGTAAGTAATAAAATCAAGTTGGATCTGATACTATGTTGGTGTTCACTCACTTAGAAGCCATTTTGAATAGTCTTGGCATCTACCTTGCTGGAGCCCACTGGCTAAGATTGAACAGTTCCCGAGAGGGGGAGTGAGGATTGAGAAAAAAAAAAAGAGAGAGACAAAAGATAGAGTCCGGAGGGCTAACAGTAAATACTGCCACCTGGAGTTTATTTAGCACAGCTTATTTATACCCTAGGGTGTGCATGAGAAGCAAAACCCACAGATATGCAAACAATTGCTGACATTTACACAAGTTCTCTCAAAACATCCTTGTTCCTGTTTTCTATTTCTTATTTCTTGGTCAAGGAGTGTTCAACTCTTTCCATTAAGCCAAACTTCCTCCTTCTGCAACAGACTATCCATTAAGCCAAACTCCTCCTTCAGTACAGAGCCTGCCTGCTCTGCAAACTTCTAGCTTGCAGGCAACTTTAACCCTGTCTGTAGGGTATTCAGCAAGAATGGCTCCCAACACTACCTAGAAACCCTCTGTCAACTTCCTTAGTAAACAAGAACTAATAAATAATAAATAAAAATATCCCACTAAATGTAAGTCTTAATAAGAAAAAAAATGCAGAGAAAGAAAGCAGTGTGTACTTCACTTAGAACTTTTCATACTCAAGTTG
Source organism: Macroglossus sobrinus (assembly GCA_004027375.1). Taxonomy (NCBI): domain Eukaryota; kingdom Metazoa; phylum Chordata; class Mammalia; order Chiroptera; family Pteropodidae; genus Macroglossus; species Macroglossus sobrinus. The sequence goes on from PVKZ01000598.1 coordinate 425,357, forward strand.
AGAAAAGTGGTGGAGAAAACTGTGAACCTAGAATACTGCTACTGCTTTCTTGTATATCGCTTATATTTGCAATAAGTACCCAAGGATGCAAATGTTTTTCCAAGGTTTGATTCTAAATTTTCTAATCTTTTATAACTAGTACTTTCATATTCTCAGTTTTCTTTTTCTTTTTTTGCCACATCTCAGGAAGAAAAAATTTTTTGATGTTTGTTAGTTAAAATTATGCCAATGAAAATCATATATTCTTACTAGTCAAGTAAGTCTCTAGACAACTGAATCTCAGCTTGCCCTGGTTATCAGAGATGAAAGTGCTGAGGAGCCAAAGTTTACACTCTGTATAATACAGAAGAACTAGTTCTTTCCTACTCTGGGCAAGTCTTGCATATCAAGGTTACTTTTTTTTTAACCGCTTAAAACTTAAAATAGTAATAGTTACTACAAGGATAATCACTAAGTATTGCACGCACACTTAGGGATACCTTCACAGGCCAGGTGGATCTTGTCCAGTTGCTGTCATATTGTTTTTGCGAAGCTTTAAATTTGTTTTTTAGATTTGGAAATAACCTTTTATCATGTGGACAGCCCACGTATTTTTTTAGATGAAGAAATTCAAATCCCAGAGAGATTATGAGTTGTCTAAGATCACAGAACTGGTTAGCCACAGAACTAACAATAGAAACTTTATTTCCTGACTCTCATTATCATACAAAAGCCTCTATTACTTTGAAATCTGATTAATTTTACCTAACCAACTAATTTACTCATTGGGTTCTCTGTCATGAGAATGTGGGTACTATATAGCAAAATTTAGAGCAAGTCAAAACTAACTACAGAACCACTACATTTTTTAGACTTTTATAATGCAAATGTAGTAAACTGTCTTATAATGGCTTTCAACAACTGACTCAAGCCAAAATCTTACTTACCTCCCAAAACAAAATTCCAGATTTTAGAGAATTGACATTTCTCAGTTTAAAAAAAAAGTATAATTCTTGCCTAACTCTCTAAATCTGTTTGCATTTTAAAGCTACCTTTTTAAACAAAGTTAGAACTAGAAAGTATTGAAATAACTGTATTTCAGCTTTATTTAAATAAAAAACAAACAAGGATTTAGACTGTAGTGGCACATTTTAAAATGTTTGTTATACAAAGAATCGGACTACTTTCTTCAGTATTCTATGAACTGGTACAATCCCAATGAATGGAAAGCTGTTTTAAATGGATATGATTTCAAATGAGCCATTCTGTTTTCCAAAACTAGCCAGAAAAAAAGAGAAAGCACTATTTTTCACACACTCCAAAGACTACATATAAAATTATTTTGCCTTTCCTATTATAAGAACAGAAAAATCTGTTGATTTATGAGGTATTTATATTTTAAATAAATTGAGTAAGTTAAGTTGGAAAGTAGCATAGAATACTTGTAGCTTTATTATATTTGAATCCTGGGGATTAGTTGCAGAGACTCTTTTTTTCCTTTTTATGATACCAACTCACTTAGTCATCTGCCAGCACCTTATATGACAACACATTATTTTTGTCTTTGTCTGTACTTTCTAACTGAATAGACTACCTCTGTGTAGGATTAATGTTTAGCAATGCTTGGTTCTTAATTTTTAATACACAAATTCAAAAAAGTACCAGTGTTCTGTACTTTGTTGATTTTTATGTATTTAAAACCTCCATTGGTAGACTGTTTTTACAAGATGACATACTTTCTTTTAGTTATGGTGACAGTAATTATAACAAGGAAATCTTTCCTGAATTGAACATATGAAAACTGTTTTATTATTTATTAAACACTTTTTGCATTCAATGGATGGATTTTGCTACAATTGTCCTATTACAAGTAACAAAATACACTTTAAAAATAATTTTATAGTCATACTTTTCCTTTAGTATTATTCTGTTGGGAGCTATTTCCTATAACCCGTTCAAGTCTGAATAACATTCTAATTTTCATAACAATGGACCCATGTATATATATATGGTACACAATATTTACCTCTTCTGAAGTAATCCCCAAAGTAATGGTCATCTCAAAATGTAATTAATTTGTGATGACATATAAATTTATTTTTTATTTAAATGTTTAGAATAAAAACATACATGTGTAGCATTTCTGAACCTTAGGCCATAAATTTAGGTATCCTAAAGTATAACTTTGTTAATGTTCTTTATAATGGAACTTAACATCTGTCCTGAATGCCCATCCTGCTTGGTGGTAGACACCTAATTGGTGGAAATCTAATCAAATGACAGCCTTTGACTCCACTCAGATATCCTGTGTTTGATTTAGATTTTTCCCCATTCACTTTCTTTTCAAGTTTGCAGTTACATTCTGGGTGACAATGGTGGGGAAAGGGAAATGGAAAGTGAGTTTGGTCTTCAGTAGTCATCTATTCACATTATTTTTTGGCTTTCTATTGCCATCATCCCACCATATTAGCATCTACATTGGCCCTCCAGGCAGAAGTTCTTTGATCCCTATTGGCATGTACTGCTGTTTTCTCATCTCAGGGGCAAAGTCTCCATACATAGGGCCTCTAAGAGCCTTGCACTACTGTTTTGGGGCACATAAAAGTAACTTTCTGATGCTCGTCACACCATACTGGGTGCTTTTAGGACTCAGACTTTCTCAAATTCATTGGACTAGACCTCTCATGCAGAGATTTCTACTCTATTGCTGACACTCAGTGCAGTTATGTGGACTTCTCAATGAGAACATTAGTCTCTCTAGCCATCAACTCTGTTCCCAAATCCCCAAACTTATCTGGGGGGTATTATTGCTTCTACCCACCCTGAATATTGAGGGCAGAGTTGAATAAACAGTTCCTCACAGAGATACCTGTCAGTATTTAACAGTCTTGCTGCTCTGCTTCTCTTCTTACCTTTCTTGCACTTGAAGATCTTTATATCCCTTTAAGTAGGAAAATTTGTATCTCATATTAATATCATTCTTCTAAATCTCTTCTTTATGCATGAATTTTATGACTTGAATTCTTTATCATTTTGATTTCTGATAATTAAAGTCAGATGTTTAATATTTCAAAATTGGGGATTTCGTATTTTAAAAAATAGATTCCTCTCAAACTACTATATTCTCTAACCCACCATGACTTTCAGAGGACTATTTTGAAATTCAGGAATCTAGAACATATTTTATCACTTTGCATAAAGATAAATACTACTAAGAAAAAAACACACTGTTTAACATATTTTAATATTATCATGACTCATACTATTTAATTAGTGCTAGTTAAGATAACTGAAATCAGAATATCTTTTAATAAAACTCTTTATTACTTATTTTACTTCTTTATTTTCTTCTGAAAGATATATATTATTATAAAGATCATATGTTCCAGAAATTGTATCTACTTCAGCTAAACCCAAGTCACCAACTACCCTGTTTTCTGATTTCTTTACACTTAGAAAGACTTTACATTAGTGACTTTTAAGGCAAGTAAAATAATTGGAAGTAGAATCCTTGAGTCATTTATCTCCACATTACCAAATTCTAACAAAGTTGGATATTTATCTCATATAAAATGCCCTTTTTCTCTTAGAATAGACTATTTCTTCTTAAAATGTTTAAGCTCATTTTTAGAAGATGTAATATCTTATGAAATTGCTTTGTTATTGTTATCAAATTGAATCTTTAGCACAATTGATCTTCAAATTTGAATAACATCATCCCATTTTGGTGGAATTATTCTGTTTGTGAGAACTTTTGATGACTTCTGAGAAATGTGTCTGGTAATGACAATATGCTTCTTTTTTTATTTGTGAACTAGGTCACTCTTTTCCACATTTTTCATTTTAAAATAATTTTAGGATATCATCAGAATAATGGCATGATTCACACGGGTGAAGTTTCTAACTATCCTGGCAGACCAGTTACTGCTGAATCAATTATGATTTAAAACATCTCACACATGGAAAAACAAACAGTTCCATGGGAAATAAATATCTTTTCTTTGATTCGCAAGTATGTTCTTCTCTATGCTTCCAGGTAGCACATTTTAGGTTTGTTGTGTTATGTCTATTACTACACTGTAAGTGCCTTGTGATCAGGAACTTTAACTTTGCATTCCCAGCATGTAACAAACTCCTGATACATAACACCTCAGTAAATGTTTCCTGGATTAAATAAGCATTTAGCCACTTTTAATAGGGAAACAAAGGCCCTGCCTCTATGTGGGGACATTTGTTAAATAATGTATTCAGTTCTCCCTTAGAACTCTGATTTAAATTCTTAAATCCTAGAATTTGGAGTTAAATGGAAATTCATAGATTATCTGATCTAATTCTCTCAGTTTCAGTTGAAGAAAATGACTCTCATTCAAAGTTAAATGTCAATCCTAGTGATATAAAACTAGTTATTCGCAGTACTTGCTGCAGCATCTAGGTCTCAGGGTTTTTTGTTCTGTCTTTAGTTTAATTAAGTTTATTACAATCAGTTGACAACTGTGCTTTACATTTTTAGGGTCCTAAGGGGAAAAAAGGAGCTCCTGGTCCTTCTGGGAAAACTGGGATTCCTGTAAGTAACAAGAGCTTTCAACTTTCTTGTTTTTCTTAATAGAATTGGCAACTTTAGCAAGCAGAAAAGTTTGGGCCAATTATGACAAGTGCTGGATAAATCAAATTGTCTTCAAAAAAAAATTAAACCCATATTGGAACACAGAGGGAACACAATATGATCATTAGCTCAAAACCAAGCTTACTGTTTAAATCTAAGTCTATGCGATTGAAGGATGCTATTTTCTAGTATTATGGAGCCCTCTCTGTGTACTCATGCTATTCTCTCTGATGGTGATCCACTAAAAAACAGGGAACTTGGAATTATGACTAAATGGTGACAAGGGTCAGATATCTTCAAGCATGAATAGAAGGACATGAACTGGATTTTAATTGAAGAACTTGGTCTCATTTTTTTGGTAAATAGAATAGAAAGTCTAAGAAAAAAATGTAAACACTTTCATCACAGAACAAAAATTAATTTTACCTTAGCCGTCAGTTTTCTCTTCTGTGGCCAGGCAAATATGTGTTGACTGGCTTATTAGCAAAAACTTCCTGCTAGTCTCCCCTAGCCAAGGGCTATATGCCTACTTTGGGTGGCCTGGATTGGTTCAAAGAAAAAATAGACTAAATAAACAAAAATTATAATACATTCAGATGAGAGATTCCTTCAAATAAAATCCAGTTACCCAAGATAGAAACAAAATGTTCAGACCTTTCTCAGTAATATAATTATCTAATTCAAATGGCTACAAAAGGAGCCATAATTTGTTTCTTTAGAAAATAATACAAGGTTTTGCAGATGGTGTATGACAGCCTATATATCTTAAGCTGACAGGTGCATATAGCTGATCTTTTCTCTACAGCTAGATAAAGCATGGGGAGAAAGAGAAATACCAGAGAATTATACTAAAACTGAAAATGTTACACAGAAAATTGCTGATTGCTTGGCATATTTGTTTAGGAAACTTTTAAAAACAGTTACCTCATTTGTTGAATCCAAGCAATAAACCATTAAAGAATCCAAGAAACAGGAAAATTTATCCTATGACAGGATGTTAAAATGTAAACATCCCTCTTTATAAATATAAAGGTATTTGTTATTTAATTATCTGTATAGCATTTCTCTATAACCCAGTAATTTTTAATTAACAAGGGTTTTCCAGGCCTACCTGGGCCAAAAGGCATGCAAGGATACCATGGAGCAGATGGCATTTCAGGAAACCCTGGAAAAGTTGGCCTACCAGGAAAACAGGGATTTCCCGTGAGTAGATTGAATATTCTTTTTATTCTTTATGTATAAGTGTCTCCTTGGTAAACTATAGATATTTTATCTATCTTTCTTAGCTTTGACATTGGCTCAGATTTATTTAATAATAATTATTTTGGAATTGTGTTTATGATTTCTAAGGGATATCAATGGGTATATTCTCTTCAATATTTTTATATCTAATAACCCATATTTTTAATAATTTATGCCATTTTTACACATATAAAAACTTACAGATAAGGACCATAAAGAAACAAACTTTTAGGGGCTACACAGCCTAAAATGTTTTGAGTTCATCAAATGTCTTAAGCCACTTTTGGAACATTTAAGCCTTGACAGTAACTCGATTACCATATCAGAGTCTAACTAAAAACAAATGGCACACTCAAATGAGGCCATTGAAGAGGATTTAATAAACTTACTAAGATGTAAGCAAGGCTAAGGGAAACCAAGAAAGGACCCAAAGGCTCGCAATAACCCTTAGAACTAAAGAGGTAAAGGTAAAAGAACAATTATAAAATTTAGAGAAAGTAGTTTGCATTATAGGAGGGAACCATTTCACAGGAGTTGAGATTTTCAATAGAAGTATTCAGCCAATCCACTGCAACCCAGCAAATAGAGAGGATCCAAGAGAAAAGAAATTTCAATCTCCTTCTTCTGTTTTCTAATTCTGTGCCAGTATGTCCCACTAGCCAAACTAATCACCAAATAAGGTTGATAATAGGAACAGTCTCCCCTGATAGGGAGAAGTATTTTATCAGTCATATGGTTTAGAATTACCAATGTCTGATGATGAAAAGGAATTACTTCAAAAATTACTACTGACAATGCACTCCCTTGAAGCCTGTATCAGGGTGGGCTTCTTCCCATCCACTTCCCCTTCATATATCACTGACCAGCAGCTAGAGTAAGGGAGCCTGCTGGGTCATAGAGCAGGTTGAGAAGGGCAGAGATTGGTTCTAGAAAGGCAAACAAAACATCCAGGCAGCTCTGTCTATATTCTCATATATATATGTCTGTATCAGCAGTCTGTGCTAGTCATTAGCAAACTATACCTGGTGAACCAAGTTGGCTTGTTTTTGTATGGCACATGAGTGAGGAATGGTTTTTACATTTTTAATGGCAGAAAAAAATAAAAAGAATGTTTTGTGACACATGATAATTACATGAAATTTAAATTTTAGTATTTATAAATTAATTTTATTGGAACACAGTCATTTGTTTACATATAGCTGCATTTATACTACAGTGACAGAGTTGAGTAGTTACAGCAAAGACCAATAGCCTGTAAAGTCTAAAATATTTACTATCTTGCCCTTTTACAGAACAGTTGGCTGACCTCTGGTCTTTTTGTATTATCACACTGTTTTTATTACTGTGGCTTTATAGTATGTCTTCAAATTTAGTAGGGCAAGTCCCCCTTTTTTATACTTCTACCACATACATTTGAAATTAAGTATGCTGAGTTTCTTTAAAAAGAAAACAAAACCTTAAATTGTCATTGGTTCTGCCTTGAATTTGTAGATGTATTTGAGGAAAATTCATATCTTATCATTTTAGTTATCTAAGAGATGAAATATTCTTATTATCTTCTATTGTCCTATAAGAGTTTCTCCATAATAATAATGGCAAAAACTCATATAATGCTTAGTATGTGTCAGGTACTATATAAGTGTTTATGTTAACTCATTTAGTCTTTATGGTCTTGTAAGATAGATGCAATTATCATCCTTATTTTACATATGAAGAAACCTAAGTCAATTGTACTTCAATTTAAATAAATAAATAACCAACCAACCAACCAAGGCACTGATATTGTCATTTTCATAGACATAACTACAAAGGTAATCTAACACCATATTTTTTGCTCTTATCAATATGCACTATTGCCCCTCAATCAAGGCCTTGTATATTCTGACATTTTATTTTCTAGTTAGTTTTTACTAAAATAAATAAATAAATATTATTAATTTAAGTTATATTCTATTTAACTGATTTTATTTATTTTTAATAATTTACTGTTGTGATTTTACTGAGTTTTTAAGTAGATAATATTATCTTCAAATAGTGACAGATTCATCTCTTTCCCTTTTCTTTCCACATAAGTTGGAAGAGACCTTCAATACTATATTAAACAGTAGCAGCAATTGTAGACATCCTTCTAGTGCTCCAGATCTTAGAAAGAATACATCTAAAATTTCTCTTAAGAATATTTACCATCTTCATTATGTACTTTTACTGTCTCCTATTGGCTTTTAGGTTTTTGTTTCTTTTTTTTCTTTCCTGATACTCATTAGATAAACTGAATTTTCTTCCATTTATTTAAAAGTTGCCCATTCTTTTTTGGTTGATATTCTTGTAGTAGTTCCATTAAACTTAAGAATCAATTATGTATTTAACTATTCATTTATTTAATATATCATTATTGGTATCTTTCTTCTAACAAAGCAAGTACTTATGTGTGCTCTCATGTCTTTTTGTTGTTATAAACTACTTGTCACCTTTACCATTTTTTTATGTTGCCTTGAATTTTGACTTTCAGTTTTTATGCATTTACTTTCTATTTTTATTTGCTTTGTTTTTTTAAGAGAGTAGCAAACTTAATTAATCTATTTGGTCACTGTTATTTTCAATATCCCTTGTAGAATCTATGTATTTGTTTCTATTATTTTTTGAGTACTTCCTCTGAAAGGATCTACTGTATTTGTTTCTATTATTATTTGAGTACTTCCTCCAAAAGGTATGTAGGTGTTTGTGAGGCAAACCTTCTGAAGCCCCATATGCCTACAGATAATATTTATTACTCTCTCACAATTATATGACACATTCGACACTGTACTTGAGTTTCTAGTCAATACAGAAAGGTTCTAGTCAGTGAAATACAAAGAAATAAAAGCCATCCAGATTGGAGTGGAAGAAATAAAACTATCTTTTTTCATACACAGCATGATTATATAGAAAACCCTTCGAAATCTGCAAAAAGATAAAATAAACTAGTAAGTAAATTTAGCAAGGTTGCAGGATGCAAGATCAATATGCAAAAATGATTTGTATTTCTATATACCAACAACACACAATGATAAATTCACATTTAAAAAGCAATACCTACAATAGTGTCAAAATGGGATAATCTGATCCCCAAAAGGTACAAACCTGTGTACTGAAAACTATAAAACATTACTGACAGAAATTAAAGAAGACCTAAATAAGTGGTAGATATACTAGATTAATGGCTTAGAAGACTTCATATTATATCAGTTTTCCTGTACATTGGCAATATTGTAAAACATTAAACATATACCTATTATATGACCCAGAATTCTATTCTTAGCCAAGAAAAATAAAAGCATATGTCCACATAAAAACTTGTACATGAATATTCATAGCAGCTTTCCTTGTAATAGCCCCAAACTAGAAGCAACCCAAATCCAGCAAAAGGTAAATGGCTAAACAAAGGAATATAATGAAAAAGAAAAACAGTAGGCAAAAAAGGGCATATACTGTATGATTCTACTTATATAAAATTCTGGAAATTATAAACTAATCTGTAGTGACAGAAAGCAAATTAGTGGTTTTCTGGAGATGAGAATGTATGTGGGGAGGTGTGGTAAGGATGGCTTACAAAAGGACAAAAAAACATTTTTGGGGGTGGTAGATGTGTTATCTTGATCATGATGATGGTTTCCCACATATATTCTTTATGCCAATTTACTTTGTATCAATTATACCTTACATAATTTATAATTTTTATAATTTTATAAGTTTTATATGAAGGAAGAGGGAGAGATGACACTGAGTGGTAAGTAAGAGTTAGTAAGTTAGGAATAATTGTGATGGGAAAAGTAGGAAGGAAACATTCCTACTATGCAGAGACATAGCATATGCAAAGCTGGGAAGATCATGTATTTGAAGAACCAGAACAAGATCAGTTAGGACTAAAGTTTAGTGAACAAGATGTAGAGTGATAGAGTTTAATTCTATTGAGACATACAAGGGCCACGTCATGGTGGATATTAAAGGACATATTAAGGATATTGCACATTATCTAAAGACATTAAAAACCCATTGATGAACCCATACATGTCCAATTTTACATTTTCAAAGGATTTCCTCTGACTCCAGTATGAAAAATAGATTGGAAGGGAGAAAGATTAGATGCAGGAGACTAATAAGAAGACTATTAACAGTATTTCAGGCTACACGTGTTCATAGTTTGAACTATACTGGTGAACTGGAAATGGAAAGAAGTGGATAGATTTAGGTAGTATTTAGGAGTTAACTTTAATAGCACTTGATATTTGATTATGGAAGGTGAGTGAGAGAGAGAGAGAGATCAAGGATAACTTCCTAATTTTTAACTTATGCAAGTTTCTAACTCTATGCACCATGGTACCCATCACAAAAAAGCAAACACTGAAAGAGGCCAAAATTTTATGGGCAGGGTTGTGACATTCAAGTGGGAATGTTAAGTGAGCAATGAGATATTCTAGGCTAGAGCTCAGGGAGGAGGTCGAATATAAATTTAAGAGTCATCAGCATAAAAAAAAATGTACTAATCAGAGTCTTGTTAGGAAGTAGATGAAATACTCAACTGGAATTTTGAAGAGACTATTTAGAGTAATATAGACAGGGTTAAGACAGCCAATAAAGGATGTTGGGGGAACTTAGAGACTATTAACAGTAAGAAACAGTTATCACTCTTACACCTGAATGGTTAAAGGAAAGAAATAATGTCAAGTTCAGAGGCAAGTTGACAGGCAGAGTTACAGAAAAGGAAGGAGTTATAGTAGAAAGTAACTCAGCCACTGTCAGAATGCCAAAGCCAGGAGAAAATGGAAGAAATAAATATATTACCTCTCCTCTCACCTTTTGGTATCCTAGTAATGCATTCCATTGGCCAACCCCAGCTGGAAGTCAGAGGACAAGGGAACCCAGGTGATGCAGTCCATGAAGCTCAGATTCCTAGAACAAATGGCAAGATAGAGAAGGGATTTGGGGAGCAAGTGAGGAAAAACAAACACAAACATTAAGTAAACAACGGAAAGAATGTTTCATAATTGAGCTGTGAGAAATTCTATTATTTACAAGTCAGTTAAAGGAGGAAAAGGAGACTGCAAAGGAGCCTGAGATGGAGTGGTCATAATAGATAGGAGAAAAAGGAAGTAATGTCATAGAAACCTAAGAAAGAATATTTCAAGGAGAAAGTCATCAACTGTATCTTATAATCTTGAGAGATTGTTTTGAACATTTATTTTGTTTTGTTTTCACTACTCAGCATCTTAATCCCTTTTTTATGTTGAGAAATGTTTATATTTACTCTCTTTTTGAGTTTTGGTGGGCAACTAACTTCTTCTACAGAAGTCAAAAATTCTAGACTCTCACTTCTCAGTCCATCCGTGAGTGTGTGGGCCCATGACCTAAGCCTAACCAGTTAGTTATAGTCACCTGGGCCCTCAAATGGAGAGTTAGTGGTACATAGAAACAGGGATGGTGGAGATCCTGTTCTGGTGGCAGTGGCAGTAAAATCAGTAGCACTCAGTTTCCGGGGGGTGATTACTGTCAGTATCCTGCACCTAGAGTGGTGCCCACTGCAGTATCCAAATTTGGGCTGCCTAATCTCCCTTTAATTCTATCAATTGTTCATACTTGCTCCTCCAGGTTTATCTGTGATTAATGAGCTACTCAATGTCTTTTCAGTAAATTTTCTACTTATATTATCCCAGATTGGTTTCTGGTGTTTGCATTTAAGGACCCTGATTAATATAGAAAGCTAATAAGATGAAATTATGACCACTGTTTTGTAGTATATGGAGGTCATTGGTAACTTTAGCAAATAACTGATTTGATTAGTGGAGGCAGAAACAGGATTGGAGTGCTTGAAGAGAAATCAAGGAAAGAATCAAAATGTGCAGAAACTTCAATGGAGAAATTTTGTTCTGAAGGAGAAAGTAGTACAATAACTAGAAAAGGAACTGTGATTCCTGTAGAAATTATTTTTAAATGAGAGAATTTCAGCCATATTTAAATACTGGAAGGACCTAGTAGAGCTGGAAAGGCTTTAGACATAATCAAAGGAAAGGAGAACCTGAATATGAATTGGTCAGACAACAAAACCTGTATATTCTAGCTCCATTTCATAAGTTCTGCTTCTAGTTGGGGTTCATTATTTAAAAATAGATTCTGAGTTACATGTCCCTTTACATATGGCTAATATAAAAAAAATCCCATTGAATTTTGTGATGAAATAAATTGAAATGAATTATAGTAATGTCAAATACCTCTCAGGGCCATGAAGTTGAATGGTGTCTGGTATTGCCATTAGTAAGCAATTGGGTATCAGATCATAAATCATCAACTTCTACTTTTTAGCATTTTGAAAGAATGAGTAAGAAAAATTTTACATGCATACTTAGAATAACAGGATGTCATAAGTATTGAAGTGTTTTGTATTCATACAAAATAAAAACAAAATAACTTTTCCTTAAGGAATTCCCTTTTAACCTCAAAGTTTACACATGCTATTGTTATTTATGAATATAGAAATACTTACTATAAATGTTTCTGCTTCCTATAGAATATTTGCTGTGAAAGTAAAATGATAATACTTTATAAGGAACTAGTCTGTTCAATGAAAATAGGTAGCAGTGGCTAAACTAGGAAAAGTGATTTCTAGGATAATTACTTCTAAAACCTACTATGTTAAAGAAAAATGACAAGAGAAATTAATACAGTCTCTAAATACTAGCAAATTCCCTCATATATTTTAACAAAGGAAAAAGACATCTTTTCACTGTTTTTTTTTTTTTTTAATCATGGCACCATGATGTTTTTTGGCTTACCTTTAAAGACTGCTGGATTTTTCCACTGAGAAAAATATTTATTCTGGGATTTCTAGCATTATGCAACTGACTGATTTTCCTAAACAAACAAAAAAAAAAGTTGTTTTTTTTTTTTTTTTTGGATGTGGCCAAGGAGTTTAAAGAATTCCTGGCATATTTACTCTGCGTTTTAATGTTTTTTTTAAGGTCACATGACTGTAACTAAAGGACAGTATTAGAGAGGCTCACAGTTGCCTATGTGAATTTTCTTCTGTACAAATGAGTGTTTTGAGACTAGTCAACTTAGCACATCTGCAGTAAATGAGTCTACATGCTGTTTTCATTGAGTTGGACTTCTGTACAAGCGTAGAGCCTCAATCACTTATGAAAAAGGAAAACAACTTATCCCTGCAAAGATCATAAATCCACTTGTCATCAAAATGAAGGCATATCAGTCTTTTTATTTTTTATTGCTGCAACTATTAAAATTGGTTATTGGGAAGGAGAGAAAGAAACAAAACTAACAATTTGATTTAAGACAAATCGAGTCCTTTCAATCTTGACTTTGCAGTTTATCAGGTGAACATAGGCTTAAGCATTGTCCAAAATGAGATGCTTGTCCTAAAAGAATGCTGAAAGTTTTGTTTTCCACTTGTGGATTGTTTCCAGTATAAGAAGGAAAAACACACTTTATCAGCCCACTAGTAATCGAAGTATACAGTAGATCACCATGGGAGGTTCTATTTGAAACACCAGCAGCCCTGCCACCTATCTGGGCTATGTGTTCTCTAGTCTATGAGCTAGTCACACTAAAGAAACTTATGTTTCTAAGAAGATACATTTCTTTCTCATAGTATTTTGAAAAAAGAAACATACCTGCATTGACCATACCTCCATTCAACAAATCTTGTCAACTTTTGATTATTAAGGGGTTGATTATCCAGTTATGGCTAATCTTGATTACTACTTTCCCTCTTCTCACCCCTGCTGTTTGTTTTGGCCCATTTTCTATTCATAAAGAACTCTTTCAGAGTAGATGAAAGATAGTCATTTTGCTGATTAGCAACAAAATGAAATATTTGCTAAAGGATTAACTTTCCTAGTTGAATCTTCAAGGATTCCCAATACAGTCAAGTTCATACTCTTTGTGGAAAGTTGTTCCTTCATGATCTGGCCACTGTTTCCATATCCAGTCTTATATTCCACCCTTCTCATGCTGTGCATTTCAGCTGTAATAACAGCTAACTATTATTAAATGCTTACTATATGTCAGGCAGGTGCTGAATATGTATAAAATTAATATTCTACCCTTCTCTCTAACCTTAGGATGAACAACTTTTTAATCTTTCAGTACTAAATTGAACTGATACTTCCTTTCAGGCACTCTTCCTTACTCTACAGAGTTAAGCATGTCTGCTGTGAACTTCTGTACTCTCTGTACATTGCTACCACAGAGCATGGATCATATGGTTGCTAATTACTTATCTTTTTGTCTTTCTCTCCCTAGAGACTGTAAACTCCTATAGAATTTGGATTGTGTTTTATTCATCTCTGTATCTCTAGACCTAGCACAGTGTCAAGCCCATAGAAGGAGCTTAGTAAATATTTGAGGAATGAATGTTCTTGTGTATGACTATGATTTGGAGGACATGATTTTAAAATTAAGATGTGTTAGCTACTTAACATCTTAAGCATCATCTGTAAAATGAGTACAATAATACCTAATTCATATGGTTTTTGTGAAATGTCACTGCATGGACTTATTGAGTTATCATCTTTTAATCATATTAAATATTGATGGTTAAGCTAACTTTTATTCATTCAACAAATATCCCTTATATAGCAGTGAACAAGATTGGCAAAGAACTGCCCTCAAGAAACATATATAGAACAGCAAAAAATTCCTGACATTTGACTCTTTTTAACCCACCCCCGCAGAAAGTCACTATTTAATATACCAAATTATTTGGATCAACCAAATAATTAGGTAAGAATCTATAAATAAATTAATTAGTTAATTCCAAATTGTGGTTAAGTTCTGTGAATGTAATCAATAGGGTTTTGAGATAGAGCGTAATGAGAAACAGATTATATAGATGAAGCAGGCTATGGAGGCCTCACTGAGAAGATTATACTTCAGCTGAAGACTAAAGGTAAGACTGAGCTAGGGGAGAAATGCCATAGGAAGAGCTAAAATGAAAAAAACCTGCAGTCAGAAAGAGTTTGACATATTCACAGGATTATCGGAGGATCAAATAAAATAGTATGGATAGATTTGTTTTTGTTTTTTTTAAATAAAGAATTGATATTTTGTTTTCCAGAGTGGTGTGAGCCTAGACATGTCTAAGAACCTAAGTATAGATGAAATATCCTTTCAGTCCCCATTAGTGCTGTGATTATAGATTGAGACCTGAGTAAAGGAGATTTCATACAATACACTCATTTTGTCGAGTATGATAGTGGTATTTGCACTCTCTTTATTGCAGGATTGATAAACTACCAGTTGTTCTAATGGAAATGTGTAAATAATTTTGTGAGGTAATACAATGTTGAAATGCCTATATTCATTAAGGCTGAACAAGAGTTAGTTTTGTATATTTTTGGAAACAGACCTAAGTCAAGCAGACCTGTCTTTACTACCTTAAGACTTGCCTTGCCCCTGCTCTGTGTTCCATAAGCTTTAATATGTTTAGAGATTCAAAATTAAAGTTACCTCCTAACTTTGGTACATAGCTCATTTATAAATCTTATTTCTAGCATTTGGCCACATTACTTATGATTGGCACTGCAGGAAAAGTTATAAATGCTACCTTATTTATATATAAGGTAGCCTTACATATAATCACCTAATAATTACTATCCCACATATTTTTAAACAGTCAATTCTTTCCTAGGAGGGATATATTTAGTAAACCAAATAAAATGAGAAATTCCTACTTAAACAGAAGTGTTTTTAGTAGCTTGGAGTAAAGGAAGCAAAGTATTACTTTTATAACTCATTGGTTTGCTTGCTTAACCAGAAATGCCATATATATGTTGCATAATGTAAAAAAAAAAAAAAAATTCAGGGCATCATAGTTATTTTTTTGTACTGTACAAAGTAAATTAATTTTAATTGCTATATTCTCACACAGTAAATAACTAGACCAACATGATGCTGTGAGCACACAGAGTACTTGGCAGTAGGAAAAGGGAACAACTATTTTCCTAGTAGTTTTCAAGGGTAGTATTTAAAAGAAAAACATCGACTAATTTGAAGCTGTGTAATTTTAAATTTATCATTCTACTGTTTAAAAATCAATCAAATTAATATTAAAAATACTTATCATTTTACTCAACATAATTTTCCTCCTCTAACCCTCTTTAAAATATGAGTTTCTATTGTAGCCTGTATTAAACAATTTTTTTCTTACTTAATATACTTGTTTCAATCCTAATGAGAATAAGGCCGCTAAACTAAGGGGCCTGGGAAATAACAAACATGGTGACATTCTCTTTGCTATGTTCTACAATTATATATAAGCTAGTCATTATTGTTCCAAAATCTGTCTCTGTGTCTGTCCTCTAAATGTGTACATGTCACCCCATATTCCTTCCCAGATATTTCCATTGAGTTCCAGAACAAAGGCAGATTTATTCTTAAATTATTTTTTTTCCCCCACAGAGAAATCAAAATAAAGGCAACTCCATTTCTTTCCTTACCTGACATCCGATTAAATAAAATAATTCAACCATACTGCCATTTTAGTTTCTGATCCATAGAAGACAATCAATAAAAGCAACTTTTGTTGCTGATGCTGTTATTGTCGTTGATGTTGTTGTTATTGTCTTTGTCATTACTGAACCGAGTATATGTTTTCTTAGAATCCCAAGCCTTAAGCAGCCATCAGTTTCAGTCTTGTCAAAATTGACACTTTCCTGCGGAGTTTAAAACCAATTTACAGGTACAAATTTACAACCAGTAGTAATTATAGTCAACAATACTGAATTATAAACTTCAAAGATGTTCAGAGACTAAATCTTAACTGTTCTTAACACAAAAAAGAAATAATAAATAATGTAACATGATAAAGGTAATAGCTAGCACTACTGTAGTAATCATATTGCAATATATAAAACATATTAGAGACATAAACTTACACAATATTATATGTAAATTAAAAAAACAACAATTTAAGCAGGTACTTTGGCTCTTATCTAAGGATAATGAAATCTCCAGCCATGACATGTCATGTACTCTTATCATTCTATTAACTTTTGTAAGACTTGGGTAAACTATTGATTTGTTTCAGCATTTATGAACAAATTAGTAGTAACTATGATTTTATTTATTTTTTAAAATTTGCTCAACATGACCTACTCTTTGCTGACGGGTTTTAGTCAAATAATTTTTAAGACATTAAAAAAGAATGCCTAGGAATTAACATCTGTTTCTCTTGAAAGCAATTACTCATCCATCTGTGTATTCATAATAAAAAATGTTTGTTCTCTACTTGTATGAAACATTTTTTGGAACTTTGTACAGAACACTCTGCTACTGTCCTCAAATTTTTCTCTAAGAAACCAACATGAACAGTGAATGACTAGGAGCATATTCATTGTGCTATATTAATTGCCTAATAACACTGTAAATAAAATAGTTTCTAGTAACAGTTAATCCTAAAGAATAGTCTTATGGTCCTTATAATTCTCAACTAAAAATATCTTTTGACTTCAGGAGTGTTCAACACTATCTGAATGTCAATTATCCATGTATCACAAGAAAGGTCTCAAAAATTGCCTAAAGTTACAGGTAAAGTGAGGTGAAGTGGTATTATTTTAGAATTCTAGAATGTTGAGGTATCCTAAATTACCTAACATAATCTATCATGTGCTGCATGTTCTCTCCCTATGGCATCAAATACATCTATAATACATCCAGGGATAGGATACTCACAGCCTTGCAAGACAGCTCACTATATGTGTGTGTGTATTTACACTGATCTACATTCTGTTACTTAACTTTCCACATAGTATAAATCTGGAGCTACTTTTATGGTCTAAGTCTATTTGTATTGTTCCTTGCCCTTCTTTCCACATTTTATATATGATCTTTTAGAATCTGCTTTCTTTGCAGGCCATTGGTTTTCTTAGTTCTTTCACCTGTTTTGTTTTTATTGAAGAGGGCACTATTTATCAGAATTTTGATTTTAAAACTTGCCTTTTCCAAAAAGTCATATTCCTGTTAGAAACCAGGCCACTGATATAGCACCTATGTCTTTTCTAATCATTTTTGAAATTTTATATTCCAAAATCTCAGATGACTATGACTGGATTTGCATTCATTTTCATTGATAGGCTCTAAAATGGCACCATCTCATGACTCTAGGGTTCTCATCATTCATATGGAAAGTACACTGATAAATAATATATTTCCAAGATATGAACCAAGAGGCTCACAGACCAAATTAAATAAATCAATGTAAAACACATAACAAGAAGCAAGATGAAAGAAATAGAGCAGGTTAATGCATTTAGAATAAGATGCAAGAACACACCACTCTAATTCTAAATCCTAAATCCACAATGTGGATATTTTTCTCCCTTAGTTCCAGTGGTATTTTTTTTCCTTGTTTTTCTTTCTCTTTTTTTTATTAAAATTATTGGGGTGACATTGGTTAATAAAATCAAATCGTTTTCAAATTTACACGTCAACAATATGTTTTTTATATATTGCATTGTGTGTTCACCACCCAAAGTTAGATTTTCTTACATCACCAATATTTGACCACTTTTACCCTTATCTACCTTCCCCTTCCCCCTTCCCTCTAGTAACCACTAATCCACTGTCCATGTCCATGTCTCTGTTTGTTTGTCATGTTTGTTTGTTACTTTCAGTTTTATGTCTGACATATGAGTAAAATTATATGGTCCTCATTTTTTTCTGTCTGACTTATTTCACATAGCATGATAATCCATCCATGTTGTCACAAATGGCAGCAGCATTTCATCTTATGACTGCGTAATATTCCATTGTCTATATGTCCCACGTCTTCTTTATCCAATCATCTACTGATGGACACTTCTGTTGTTTCCATGTCTTGGTCACTGTGAATAATGCTGCTATGAACATTGGGGTGCATATATCTTCGTGGGTAAATCTTTTCAAGTTTTTGGGGTAAATAATCAGAAGCAGGATTGCTGGGTCATATTGTAATTCTATTCTTAGTTTTGTGAGGAACCTCCATACTCTCTTCCATAGTGGCTGCACCAGTTTATGTTCCCATCAGCAGTGTAGGTGGGTTCCTTTTCCCCAATGATTTGCATTTACTTAATAGCCAGTAAAGTTGAGCCTCTTTCCATATGTGTTGCTCATTGGTATGTTTTCTTGGGAGAAGTGCCTGTTCAGGTCCTCTGCCCATTTTTTAATCAAATTATTTTGTTATTGTTGACTTGTATGAGTTCTTTATATATTTTCAAAATTAGGCCCTTATTGGAGGCATTGTTTGCAAATATATTCTCCCATTCAGATGGTCGACTCTTTCCCTTGTTGATGGTTTCTTTTGCTGTACAGAGCTTTTTAGTTTGATACAGTCCTATTCATTTGTTTTTGCTTTTACTTCCATTGCCTTTGAGGTTAAATTCATAAAACCCTCTCTAAATCCAAGGTTCATGAGTTTAGTACCTATGTTTTCTTCTCTGCCCCAAGGTGGATTTTTTACTTCTATCTCTCTCTGTCTTCCTTTCTTCCTCTCTTCCTTCCTGCCTTCTTTCCTTCCTCCCTTCCTTCCTTTCTTCCTTCCTTCCTTCTTTTCTATCTCTGTCTCTCTCTCTCACTCTCCCTCCCTCCTTCCCTTCCTTCTCCCTTTCCTCTTCCCTCTCTCCCTCCTCTCTTTTTTCCTCCTCCCTTCCTCCCTCCATCTGTAAGGATTTTTTTGTCATACGGTTCCTTACAAATAGTAAGAGCTATTTATACAGAGAGATGGTAAGGGATGAAATAGTGTAGATTGAGACAAACAGAAATTTAAGGTCAAGCTAAGGAATGTGAACCTATATGCTATAGGTCAGGGATCCCCAACCCCCAGGCCACAGACTGGTATTGGTCTGTGGCCTGTTAGGAACCGAGTCACACAGCAGGAGATGAGTGGCAAGCAAGCAAAGTTTCATCTGTATTTGCAGCCACTCCCCAGTGCCAGTATCACTACCGCAGCTCTACTTCATATCATTAGGCATTAGGTTCTCATAGGAGCACCAGTCCATGGTACCAAAAAGGTTGGGGACCATTATTATAGGTAATAGGTTTCTCCTTGTAAGCAGCTAGTGATATAAAATACATGCTATTCATTATTTTAGTGAGTTTTGTGGTCATGAAGAAAATCTATTTAGAAAAGGTAATTTTTAAAATATATTGCATTATTTTTTTACCATAGTTAAAGAATAAAAAGGTATCTGATAATATAGTTTAGAGGAAATAGTATGGGGTGGGTGGAAGGGATGCTTTAGTATTAAATTCAAAATTGGCTTTATTTTTTAAATCCTATTTTCCCAATCAAGCCTTCTATAGAAATGGCTCTAGCCTATCTTGAGCATATCATTTCTCCTACCACATTTATAACTTTAAGGGCAATCTTTATCTTATAATCTACCCTACCTTCTCAGTCTTTTCTTTTTCTGATTAGCATCCACGATAACTTCCCCCTCTGAACTTCTACATTATTTATTTTATATCTCTCTTCTCATACAGCAATTTTTTTTACATTTCTGCCTTAATTATAATTATTTATATATTACATTCAATCTTTTTCACTTAATTTTAAACTTCTTGAAAACAAAAAATGTATTTATATTACCTACAGGGCTTCCCATGGTAAATTTCCATACACATAGATGATATTTAGCAAATATTTATAGAATGCACAAAAGAACAATTGCATAACCCAATTTAGTATCCCAAGAACCAAGTAGGAAAGTAGCAGTTATCTCTTAGAACAGGAGTCAGCAAAATTTTTCTGTAAATATTAGTAGCTATTTTTCTCTTTCCAGGGCAAAGAGTAAACTCAATGATATTACTTAAGAATTTATGTAGCAAGAGAGAAAGTAGATGTTTATAAAATTTTTCAAAATTATAATAAATTAGTACAAACTGTTGTAATACAAGCCTACTGAGAAAAAAATAGAATTCTTTTGGAGTGGGATAAGATTTAGCTTATTACAGTTTCCAGTCATCAGAATTTTTTTTCATCTGTTAATTCTGACCTGTAATGAGATTTTGTATATTTTACATATTTAATCTTTGGAAATTTTGTTTACATAGATAGATACAGCCAAATACTGGAATTTATAAACGTGTAATTTTAATTAAAAATATTTACTGCTTTCAAGGGATTTATAAAATTCTATTAGATTCTTCTCTTGATATTTGGCTCCTAGCATATATATTTACATTGTAGATTATTCATTTCCTACTGAAGGTAAGGTGGAAACTCTTCAATTGCTCAGTTAAATGAATTTTGAAATATAGAAATTTCTTGCATCTAGGTCTAAAAAATGTTGCTGAAACTATTTGAGCTCAGAAAAATTTACCCACTGCAAATTTGTGTGGAAATGGAGGTCTCACTTATTGTTTTAATTTTTGACAACACAGGAAGTGTATAAAGTTTGTTGACATTACTTGTGATTCACACATTAGTTTTCACAAAATGACTTTACTACAGTAAATGTTTCACATGTAAGCATTGTCTTGCCTTGCAATTTTAGGTTGCATTCATTATTAAATATTATAAAGTCTGCAGCAAAATCTAATTTCTAAAGCAGTTTTTCATTCAATAATAAATGTTGAGGACGATTTTTCTCATTCAAAAAATTTTCAATCTCAGTGTTAAAAATATCTCAATTAAATTTTGTCCCTGGTAAGCCATAAAATCACTACATTATAAAGTTAAGATATTCAGTTTCTATTTTGACAAAAAATTCACAGAGCTAATGAATATTAAATTTATGAGAGTCAAGAGAGTTCACTGTTGACTCTACTGGTTTAATAACACATACTAGATTCACATGTTTTCCTCATGGTAAACACCTTACATTTTCACAAGTTTTGTAAATTTGTCAAATGAATCTTTTTCCGATTTATTGCTATCAGTTTTATAAGACCTTAACAAATTTCACTTCAGGTTGTATTATTTAGTGTTTTTAACTTCTTTGAAAATATTATAACCTACATTCTTCACAAAGTATTCATACAGGTTAATTCTTTATCACTTGGTCCTCAGATTAACAACTAAATAGTATGCAACAGCCCTTTTTATCCATGTTTTCATGTTTTGTTATCCACAGTCAACTGCAGTCCAAAAATATTAAATGGAAAATTTGAGAAATAAACAATTTTAAGTTTTAAAGTGCATGCCATTCTGAGTATTGTGATGAAATCTCACACTATCTGTTCCATCCCATCCAGTACATGAATCATCTTCGTGTCCATTGTCTCCTCACTATATACCCACCCATCGGTCACTCAGTAGCCACATCAGTTATCAGATTGGCTGTTGGGTATGATAGTACTTGTGTTCAAGTAACCCTTATTTTCCTTAATAGTTTCAAAGCACAAAATAGTGATGCTGGCAATTTGGATAAGCCAAAGAGAAGCTATAAAATGCTTCCTTTAAAAAGTGAGAACATGAGTACTGTACAATAAGATATTTTGGGACAACATTCGCATAACTTTTATTATAGTATATTGTTATAATTGTTCTATTTTAGTTATTGTTGTTAATCTCTTACTGTACCTAATTTATAAATTAAACTTCATCATAGGTATGTGTGTGTATAGGAGAAAACATACTATATATAGGGTTCAGTACTATCTGTGGTTTCAGGTATCCACTTGGTGTATTAGAATGAATCCCCCTTGGATAAAGGAGAAGTACTTACTAAAACCTATTGATTTATCAAGAGGCAAGGAAAACCACTCAAAAACTTATTCTTTTTTTTTAAATTGACTATTAATGCTGCTCTGATGTCTTCAACATTTTAAGCAACTGTTCTTGCCAATATGCTAACAATCTTAAACAAATTTATTTTTGCCACACATTTTAATTAAGTCACTATCAATAAATGACCTTTCTTACTGGGCTAAGAAATGTACCATTTAGAAACTCACATTAGTTGCAACTTCATTTTCAACTTTTTGTGAAGAAATTCTGTTATGGTAAATTACTTAATTTTAAATGTCCTAATTTTTCTAATTGTCACATTTTTGTGACATGAGAATATTGTGTCAAATGTTTGATCTGATAAAGTTGACACATATTGTATTTTCTTTTTTAGCATAGCCTTAGTGTCATTGCATAATAAACACAAAGCTTTGACATCTAATTTGATAAGAAGATAGTTTACATTTCACTGTGCTTTAAAAACACTGCATTCCAAGTGTACTTTTTTTTTTCTTTTGTTGCTTTGACATGACCAATATGCACTGGTACTAAAATAAATTAAATAAAATGTCACAGTAAGTCAGCATATGTTCTTCTTGAAACAATGTCAAGTTATATCTTTCTCATTGCAATTTGCTGTGCAGCAAGCAGCAGTTCAAAGCAGTAAGTGCCATATACAGTCTCTGCCACAACTACCATCTCTGCCTCGGGTGCAAAGTGTCCATATATGATACATAAGTAAAAGAAGATGGCTGTGTTCCAATAAAACAGAAATTTCAAATTCATATAATTTTACGCCTTGAAATATTATTCTTCTTTTGATTTTTTCAAAACATAAAAATGTAAAAACTATTCTTAGCTCATGAGTTCTACAAAAATTGGTAATAGATTGAATTTTGGCTTGTAAATCATAATTTTCCAACCTTATTTTAAGATTTGACTTTGAGGAAATACTGCTTGCTTATTTAACTTTATTGCCAATAAAACTGTTTGTAGTAAATGTTCTGGAATCATGTGTGATTCAGAAATAGATTATTCCTCTTTTTATTGAGATATAATTGACATATAACATTATATTAGTTTCAAGTATATAGTATAATGATTCAATTTATATATATTTTGAGAAATGAGCACCAGAATAAGTCTAGTTGACATACATCAGAATACTATTCCTCTTAAGGAGACATTAATTAGTTATTAGAGTTGTCATGTACACCAGAATATAATACAAAAAGTTAGAATACAACAAACATACTTCACACATAGTCTACTTAAGTCAATAAATACTGATATATTTTTTATTGCCTCAATATTTTCATTTTAAAAACCCAAGGCCATTAAATTCACTATAATTAGAGATTTTAGGTGAACTAAAACATTGTTTAAACATCTCAGTTATTTGGGAAAGAAGCCCAGGATAAATCCCAAAACTAGCTAGTGTGTCAACAACAGCCTTTCAAAACACCAACCCGTCCTACATTTATTGAGTCCTCAGAATGGATTTTTAGGAACTGCTTCAGTTTTCATTTCTTATCTCTGTTATTTAGGGCATCAGAGGCAGCCCAGGAAAAACAGGAGTGGCTGGGTCTCCAGGTCCTCAAGGAGCAAAGGGTTCATCAGGCCTGCCAGGAAGCCCAGGAACACTAGGCCCAAAGGTACTTTAATATTTTGTTCTGATGAATGAATAATATTATTATTTAGCTAATGATAGAAACACATTAGGAGGAAAGGAAAGTATGTGGCCTTAAGATTTCCATCTCCCATGAAAGCTACAGTACGTTATTTGCCAAAACAACTCATTAACCCAGAACTGTTGATGCTTTGAAAAATGCTCTTTGACTCATTTTGATTTTTCTTCCCTCTCGGTCATCCACCTTTTCCTCTAAAGCAGGAAAATTTTATTTACTTCCACGTACATAGTTTCTCAGGTATACTTTCTGTGCCTCTAAGTCTGAACATAACCAACAAGTTAATAAATCTAATGAGTACAGATTATTTCTTAGAGCCGAGTGATTGATAGTAATCAAATCTTGTATTAATATTCATTGCATAGAGTACTGTCACATGTTAATAGGCTTTCTAAACCTCTCTTAGAATTATCTCAATGCAGAATTGACCCAGACAATCAAGACCATTAGTCCAGTGTCTAAAGCTATTTCATAAAAACCTAGGATTATGTCATTGGCACTCTCATTATTATTAGCTCTGAATTTGGTCTTCACAATTACACTTCTAAAGAATTTTCAGATATTCTGACTAATAGTAGTAAACTGAAAATGATGACCAAGTTACTTACTGTTTACAATTTGAGCCTTCTGTAATGTTTATACCATGAATATTTCTATCTTCAAGGTGACTGACCAAATGTTAAAACTAGGAAGAGAAATAAGAAAGATCCCTTCCTCTTACTGGTGAATCTACAATAAAAAGAATCCTCATTTGTCAAGTCCCAAAGCTGTATCTTTTCTCAAGACAGAAATAAAAATTTGCTAATCTTAAAGACTTTGGTCAAAGTCTACCAAGCATTATGTTTTCATTAACATACCTCTAAACTCCATCTGATTCCTAAGTTTATTTTTAGAAATAGTGTGGAAGACATTGCTACTTTAAAATTTTTTTTAAAAAGAATTGGCTTTTAAACATAAAATAATGGTGATTAAATATATCTTTACAGTGAAATTTTAGGAGCTACAGAAGGCTTCTATCAAAGGGCTTATACCTTAGGACATTTAATGATAGAATTGAAAAGATAATTGTGGCAAAAATTAAGGTTTACATTTCAGGAGACTGTTTTGTTTCTGGTGTCAGATAGCCAATCTCTCTGTATGATAAAGAAAACACAGCAAAATAATATCAATTCAAATAAAATACAAGTTTCATCACATATAAACACACACATCACACCCTCACAATCCTCTCTATAACCCCAATATCCTCCTCCTAGTTTTGTCAATACCCCTTTCCCTCCTCTTTCCACACTTAGGACTATAATCTCTGGAATTTTCTTTCCCACTGACACACTTCTTGTTTATTATATTCAAATGTTACTTATGTGGAAAATAATTAGTGAGGAGCATCATCATGCAGAATTTGATTCCCCAGTGCCTTGTACTATGCCTAAAGATTAACCAATTTAAAAGCCGGTATGTTCAAAAGTCAAGATCATTTCTCTCATTCTGTCCATAGGGTGAACAGGGGGTACCTGGTCAACCTGGAATTCAAGGTAAAAGAGGTCACCAAGGAGCACAAGGTGATCAAGGACCATGTGGAGAGCCTGGCCTGAAAGGGCAGCCTGTATGTGCCAACTCAGACATTCACTAAACACTTACTTTATAGAGCAGGCCACCATTCACAATAATGATTTTTGTGTCTATTCACATTCCAGGGAGAACATGGTGTTCAAGGTTTGACAGGTTTCCAGGGATTCCCAGGCCCCAAAGTATGTTTACGTAATTTTCTGCTAGTCTTCTAGCTATCTAGAAAGAAAAAGATGTTGAGATACCAATATTTGGTCTCTGACTTGGGCTTTTTTTTTAAATCTGCAAATTTTCTGTTGGTACAGAGTTATATATCTGAGATTTGAATATGTTAATTATAAAGCCTATATAGTTATATATTTTCTAGCAATTATATTGAATAGTTTGCTTTTGCCCCCACATTCCATTTTCCCATTTTATTATGAAAATTTTCAAACATACAGCAAAGTTGAAATAAGTAAACATCCATATACCTATTACTGAGATTCACCATTAACATTTTACTCAACTTGCTTTATCATATACCTATCCATCTATCCATCTCTCTCTTTTTCAATCTATTTTTGGTGTATTTCAGAATAAATTGCAGATCTAAGTTCTTCCAAAATACTTTAGGATGCACATCATTAACTATCACATTCCATTTTTTAAAAAGCAATTCTTAGTATTTTGGTATAAGATTATTTCATTGATAAAAGAGTACCTACAGAGTAAAGATTTTGATTTTTTGTTTTTTCTGGTATTTCTAGGGTCCTGAGGGAGCTGCTGGCATTGTTGGAATATCAGGTCCTAAAGGTCCTATTGGACAGAGAGTCAGTATAAAGTCATTCTACCTGCCCCCAAATTGTTGTTCTTTGCTAATTGTTGGAATTAGGGTTAAGAACTCTAAAATTAACATACTCCAGTTTAATGACTTAATAAAATTTCTTTAGGATGGAAACTCATTAAACTCAGGCAGAAGTTTTTAACCTTTTTCAGTTCATATATTTGAGCAAAAAGACCCTCATAGACCACCCATACTTCCCAGTTTTTACTTAAAAACAAGTCACATCAGAATGAATGTGAATACTGGATAATGTATTTATTAACTCACATTATGAACAAAAACATAAAGCAGCTTCATGTCATAATCATTAACACAACCAGAGACCACCCCTGTGTACCACCTGGAGGGGACTTGCCTGTGACCAGAGCTCCTCAGACCACACTTTGAAAAACATTTCCCAATAGCTATGTTCCCTAGCTCAGAATCAAGTTTCCCCAGAGAGTGATGAGGAACTGTTTAAAGAGTTGAAAGATCAGGGTCTGAAGAACTCAATTAGCTGCTGAGTGCCTGGAATTGTGAACTGTAGAGAATATAAATAAGATAGATAAGCCACCAGCAGCTACTGGTTATTGGTTTCATTGGTTGTACCTTTATTTATATATTTTTATTTTGTTTGTATTAACCATAGTCTCCTAATTCATAAGATGATCTATAAAACTAAAAAGAAAAAAAGTTTTAAAATACCAAACAGTGTTTTGATTGTAGTAATAGCACCTCTGTAATTAACAGCGGCTGCTAGGAGAGAGTCAGCACAGAGGAAGAAGGAAAACGGTTCAGATAGAGGAGACAGGAATCTTGAAAGATAACTTTAAAACTGCAAACCACTGTCTTTTGCAGAATATTAAATGAAAAGTCAAATTTTTGAAATTCTACACTCCTTCTCTAATAGCTCCTATAATAAATTATTTTCAATAACACAAAGAACAGTGTTTCCAAGAGAAATGTTTACTTAAAGACCCTTCTCAACATTCCTTCAGGTGCAAATTTATTAGTTATTTTTATGATTTCTGAAGAACCATGGAAATTTTGTGCTGTTATGTAAAGTCCAATTCTTGATTATCCACAAGTGAGTTATATATGGATAGGCTTCTCTATGATAAATATTGCTTTAGGTTCTTACATATATTAAGTTCCCTACTAATTAAATTTATTCATTCTAATTTTACTAAGTTCTCAATTAATTAATTTTTTTCTTGGCATTATCAAAGAAAAGTTGGCTGCCTGCCTTTTATCTGCCCTAAATAGAGCCTTACCAAGTGCTGGGTCTCTGTAGGACAGGGTCTGATCCTATATTGCTTTTCAGCTCCAAAAATTTTATCAGTTTACCAGTATTAAAGTTCTGGTAACTAGCTCACAAATACTAATTTATAAGTGCAGATAGTCCTTCGTTAAGTCATTACAGAGACAGATGAAAAGTCATAATAGGTTAATATTTAGCAGAAGACTATTATGTACCAGGTACTGGTGTACAGTTTATGTCCCTAATATTATTTAATCCTCAAAAAAATCCTGTGAGAGATACTATTATCCCTATTTTGCAGGTGAGAAAACAGTCTCTGAAAGGTAATTTGCTCAAGATCACATATGGCTAGAACATAGAGGAGCTAGAATTTGAATCCACATCTGATTGACCAAATAATGTTAGAACGTTGCTTACTAATTTCATAAGATATAGAATAGACATTAAGTGTCCTTGTACCTTGTTCCTGCTCATTAAATAATAAATATTGGTGATTAAGTAAATTAAATTAATTGAAGTAAAAAATACAGATCCATTGCCCTCCATTTCAAAAATGTAAGTTTGTAGTTAACTGGTACCGATTATTGTACCTCATGTTTTGGACACATAGATAAACAGACAATTTTGGGCTCTTTTGATCTACTTTTTCTAGAGTCCATGTATACCTGTCGCCATTTTTTAACAAATCATAATTTCAGGGAATCAGATCAAAGTCAAGTTTATTAGATTAAAACTTTCTTGACTTTTTTGTTCAGTGATAAGCCAGTCTGGAGGCTATATTTGATTAGGTTAAGAAATCAATTCTGATTGAATTCTGTATTTCTGAGTTTTGGGTACCATAGTTATTTATCACTTAAAGTCAACTTTTGTGTTTAAAAGCTATTTTATTGGATTACTCTTGGAATATAAGCTCACTTCTCTCTTTCCAGGCCAACTTAATATTAAAATTATCTGTTGGTAGACTGAATGGCATTATTATTATCTCAATCAATAGTATTTTCTGTACCTTGGCATGAGTTGGAAAAAGAGAAAACCTTTTAGATATCTATATTTATGTATTCCAAGTTAAGTGTGAGCCAGAGGACCTAAATTTGCAACCAGTAGAATTGGAAGTGAAGGTTGAAGGAAAATAATTGAAACAGCTATTTTGTATTCATTAAGAAATGATAAGTTCCATACCTAGTTTGGGAGGAATTGACAAGAGGTCCAACTTATTCAAGGTTATCTTAATAATCTTAATAATAAATAGTACCTTACATAATAGTATTAATATCTTAATAATAAATAGTACCTTACAATTTCAAAATTATTTATCACATTTAATTTTCACAATGGTTCTATGAAGTAGGCATTCTTATTTTATAGATGAAGAAACTGAAATTTAGTTGGTCACATATGAGACCCTCTGGTTCTTTCTCATATTTTCTCTCAATTCCATGCTGTATGCCACTCAAACATCTGCTCCTTCAACATCTGTAAAGGAATTTATTAAAAATTTTGTTAATCATTCTATGTAGTCTTTTTTATATAACGTAATTGCATTTTTATGTAATGACACACATATAGAATGGAATAATTGAAGTTACCAACACATAAAAATTATAATGCTGATTTATCAGTTTATTAGAAATTATACCAATATAATGCTCCTGATGGGAAGCTATAATAATTGCAGCATTGTGTCACAGACTACAAATCAAAATTACACTGATTTCTGCTAATACTATAAAATTATATAATAAAAACTGAAATTATACCGACATGGACTCTTTTACATTGCCCAAGAAATTTTCTATAATTTTTCTGAATTATACTGACAATGAGACTAACTGTTTTCCTTTTACCCCAACAGGGAAACACTGGCCCCCTTGGCAGAGAAGGTATAACAGGCCCAACAGGTAGAACTGTAAGTTTATCACAATATAGGTCTTTTTTTATATACTCTTTTTTTTTTTCCTTTAATCTTATTTCTACAGTAATCCACAAAGGATTGGCCTGGGTATTTGAGAAGTAAAGGGCAAAAATAGATGTACACTTTCATTTGAAAGATGATTCCTGAGAACTTAGAGATCATACATGTAATGAAGAAGGTGTATATAGTGAGGTAGACATTAAGATTGGAGTTGAGAAAGGAAAATAGAACTGCTGTTAGGGAGAAGGGGTTGAGTATCATAAGCATAGAGGTGATTGCTACAGCAATAAAAAGAATCAGTTTTCTGAAGGAAAGAGGATAGCAAAAGAAGTGCAGATCTGAGTCTTTGGAAGTACCCACAATAAAGGAAGGAAATAATTTGGTGAGAATAGGAAAACCAGAAAAGCACAACATTAAGATAGATGAGTCTCACGAAAGGATTAGTTAACAGTGATCTTCGAGAGTATGGTTGCAGTAGAAGTTAGAGTGAAGATTGCAGTAAAGAAGAAGTAGATTAAAATATTTAATGATAGCTTTTTTCAAATTCTAACAGCAAACCTTTAGAATAGTTGATATTTTTTATAGTTAAGACATAAGAAAACAGATGAGGTTTACAGAGGTTGCCTAGTTATTCAAGGCGATACAGCTAGTGAATTACATAGCTTATGTTTCTTATGCAAGCCCAGTGCTCTCTCCACCCCAGTCAACCTATGTCTGGGGAGGAAACTGTGATAGTATATGCTCATGTCTTAAGAAATTTGGCTATGAAATAAGAAAAATGAGACAGTTGTTGGGAGGTGGCTATGGGAGAGTTTTAAAGTTCTAATAATAATAGTGTAAACATACAAGAGCAAGAGCACAGTAGAAAGAGACAAATTGAGACTTGGAGGGAAAAGCGTCATTCCCTATAGGGAATCAATATTTTCAAACTTTTTAAAATGTTGTATAGAGAGACACAGAGTTTTAAAATATAAAATGAAATGCTTTCATTTTATACTTACAGTATTAAGTATAACTATTCTCTTCAGTAAATTTAGAGAAGTTACCACCAGGGATACCGGATTTTCGATTTAAAAAAATGAAATGTATAATGTTACATTTCCCTAGACTTTCAGCATTTACCATTTAGAGCTATGTAACCTAAGTGGGAGACTGTAAGTGGATGGTTCTTCAGCAAACTAAGGATACATACTGTTCTGATTACAGAATGATTACTGATTACTCCTCTGTCAAAAATGTGAAATATTAATTGGTCAAGGAAAGTATGATAAGAAATGGCTCAATTAAAATACCTTACTGTGTTTTATTTATAAATAGTTAAGGCCTTTGTAATATTCAACATACACATTAAAATAATCTGTTTTCCATTCTAAGAAAAAACTTCTAAGAAAAGTTTATTTTGAAAAAATAAGCATTTGAGAATGGGAATACATTGTGAAAAAATATTATTAGGTGTGAGGGACTTGCTTTTCTGAATAAGAAAACAATACTTTAAAGTCATCATAAATAAAACTATATTGTAGTAGAAAGAAATAAACAAATAGATCAATATAAGAAGCTAGAGCCCAGAATTAGATGTCAGAATATACAAAAATTTAATTATAGCAAAAATAATATATCAGTTAGAATGATTTGTCACATTGTGGAAAGCCCAAAGGTAGGAAGGATCTCAGATTTGGTTAATTTAGTGATCATGTTATCCAAGACCAGATTTTATATCTCTACTCTGCCATCTTTTATGTTAAATCATAATTAGATTTATAGCAAAATGGCTACAATTTCTCAGGAATCACATACAGAGATAATCATTGTAAAAAATGATCTATAGCCCTATCTTGGGAAAAATAAAACTTTTTCCAGATGTCTCACATTGCATCTTTCACCCAATTTTTTTATTCCCAGGTGAACTTTTAAAGAATTGAATGTTTAAAAAAAGTGAAACAATTAAGACGTTAGGAAAATTAACTAGAAAAATAAAGGGCTAGAGAGACTTTTTATATAAGGTAAAAAATCTAAAAACTGAAAGAACAGAAAGTATATTTGAATTTTTGAAAATTTTTTAATTTTGTATGAAAAAGTTATTAAAGTAAATATTAAAATAAAATATTAACATAAGTTGGGAGAAAGTAATTGAAACCATATAACATATAATGGGCTAATATGTATAGAGTTCTTACAAGTTTGTGTCAAAAATTATAGAAAGCTCAATAGAAAAATGAAGAACAAATTCTAAAGGTCAATAATTATTTGAAAAGATGTTCTTTTAATTTAGAGAAATACAACCTAAAGTAATAATGAGATATTATATCTAACCTTTCAGAATGGGGATATAGGAAAAACAGTACTCTGGTAGAAATGTGAATTATAACTTTGATGGAAAGATATCTATTAAAATATTCATATATATGTATGTATATATATATATACACATACATATGTATATATATATACATATATATATATACATATATATATATATATATATATATTTGACTAAGCAGTTCCACTTAAAGAAATTTGTCTCATAGAACTAAAAGTATTCAATACACTGAGGAAATTTTACAAAGATTTTTTTACAGCATCATTTATATTTCACAAAATTATCAATAACACTAACTTTTTTTTTCTTTTAGGGACCCAGAGGTGAAAAAGGCTTTAGAGGTGAAAGTGTAAGTTTAACTAAATTTGTGGTTATAGTATAATTTGTCACTAGGCTATAAACTCATGAAAACAAGGACTTTTTTTGATTTGTTCAGTATTATGTCTCTGATACTTGTAGAATAAAAGTATAGTTTTCAGGAAGTAAAACAAACATGCGGTATATAGCAGAGAAACCTAATAAACCCTAAACATGTTTAAGAACCTGCCAGTCACATACTTCCCAGATCCCTGTGTGAAATGGAATATTTGCTGGAGAGACAGTGTGAACCCTTCTTCACCAGGGCCAGAACAAGAGCATTGCAAGAACCTTTTAGGTATATACCCACTATGTCCGGTCAGCACCTACAAGGGCTGTAAAGCAAAAGCAAATTATTAGTTGTATATTTCAGCCAATTGGAAACAGTTGTGAAAGGATGGGCAAAACGTACGCAGCACTTTGGGGACCTAAATGGCTTATACTGGCACCATTTCCTGCTTTTCTGGGATGTCAGTTCTTCTGAGTTAAAGAGGATATTTTTGTAAAGAGACTACTTTCCCAGCAGAGATCCCTTGAACTTATTCAAGCAGCTCCTGTAAACAAAGGGCAGGCATGGAGTGAAATGGGGTGTGGGGGAGGGGAGTTTAAAACCAAGAACAGAAGGCACATAAGAATAAAAAAGATTTGATTAAAATTGATTAAAAGTTAATGAGATTGCATAGTGACAATAAATTTTTGCTTTTCACCATGGAGTATGCTTGGGGCTCAAAATAAGTAAATTGCAGTTATCTTAATTAGAAGAATGAAAATTATGCAATTTCAGATAGCCTAAGAATTCCAAAGGGCATTAAAATAAATGTGTTTAATTTGTGGAAAAGAGGCCCTCACATTTTCTCAGCAGATTTGCCCAAGAGGAGTGGAGAGGGAAAGGAAAAGCAGTGAAGCTTGGAATTAGCCCATTTCCTAGACCCGTCTGTCTCCAACTGCCTCCCTGACTTACCCTCTCCAAGTACTGTGGCTGGACTAGGAAACCTTAAGTACCTATGCCAATGTCACAGGCATTTCATGTGAAAAGAAAATTTCAGTGACTCTGAATACATTCAATGGATTATGCCTGCAATCTTAGGTTGCACTGATAGAAATTTGACATCCAGAATAAAGCAAGTAGTGGCATCAGATAGTGCCATCCTCAAGGACATTCAGAAGAAGGTTCTCAGATATATCAGAGAGCTATGTCCTAAAAAAAACCGTTGAAATACCTGGGATATTTAGCCTTCGCCAGACTCTGCAGCCTGATCATCTCTTTCCTTGTTCTCTTTTCTCCCTCTTCACTTCCTGACTTTTGCTCTTGAGTTTTCTCACCCGTACTCTTTATCCCTATAGTTCCTACTTATCTTGAGGTTTTAATTTAAAGACAATTTGCTCAGGGTGGACTTGCTGATGTTTAGCCTCACCCTGCTGCCATGCGTGGACATAGTACCTAGTAGTTAGGACCAAGTACAATGCCTGGCAGCTGCTCTTCAGTTCTTTACTTAAATGTCCTCTTATCAGAGAGGCTTTTCCTGACTAGCCTATGTCAAATAAGAATGCCATCACCTGCCTGAGATTCTCTATTTTTCCTTAACCTATTTACTTACCACCTGACATGTTACATGTTTGTTTGGTTTTCTGCTTATTATGTATCCCCTCACTAGAACATGGGCGCCATAACACAGTCATTTTATTCATTTGTTTTTATGCTGTTCCCTTAACACCTATGAAAATAACTGTCTTATAGTGGCGTTCAATAAATACTTAATTAAATATTAGTAAGTGAATCAGAGAAGACTTGGGGCATTGGGACATGATAGTTGTCTCCAAATATTTGAAAAGTTGTCTTAAGAAAGATTGAACATAAGATAGAACATATGAGACTAAAATTTAAGATTTATTTATTGCATTGAATTTTCTGTTTCTGTGCTTAGCTCCCTGAGAGATGGTGAGCTTCATGTTGTCACCTAATTCCCAGTCTATCATAGTACCTGGCACACAATTATCATAAAAAGACCCATATTAACTAAATGTATGGAATGCTGAGGTCAATTTCAATATTACAGTGAGCTGTCTAACATAATAATGAACTGCTTTAATACAAGATAGTTTTGTGAAACAGTGTATGTGTCAGCAGAAGCATGACTATCTCTCTGAGTTACTGGACTGGTATTCCTACAATGAGTAAGGAATTAGAATATACCTTTAAAGTCCCTTCCAGCTCTACACATCTGTGATTCTACATAAAAGAAAAATAAATAAGCCCCCATAAAAGAATGAACAAAACCATAGAACATAAAAAAGAGTTCTTTGAAGTAGAAGTCAGTTCCCATCAGCTCCAGTTACTATTCTGAACTCATCCACTTCCCTTATTCTTCATCACTGTCCAAATCACCATTATGTCTCCTCTGGATTAGTCTTCATAAAAAAGAGTTCTTTGAAGTAGAAGTCAGTTCCCATCAGCTCCAGTTACTATTCTGAACTCATCCACTTCCCTTATTCTTCATCACTGTCCAAATCACCATTATGTCTCCTCTGGATT
Organism: Macroglossus sobrinus; assembly: GCA_004027375.1. Lineage (NCBI taxonomy): Eukaryota > Metazoa > Chordata > Mammalia > Chiroptera > Pteropodidae > Macroglossus > Macroglossus sobrinus. The sequence continues at coordinate 460,322 of PVKZ01000598.1, forward strand.
AGTCTTCTTTCCATTTCTTCCAGTTTTCCCCACTACAATCCATTTCCTACATAGCAATTAGAGTGATACTGTCAAAGCATAAATCAGATTATGTCACTTCCCCCTTTAAAACCTCCTTATGACCCCTGCTTGCACTTAAAATAAAATCTAAATTTCTTAACTATCGTCTCCAATGCCCTACATGAACTAACTACCTCCTGTTTGCTTTTCCAGTCTCATGCTGTGTACCACTTTCCCTTTGCCAATATGTAAACTTTTTTCTATTCTTTGGAACATGCCTCCTTTTTACCTAGAAAGTTCTTTCACTTTCTCTTCAAATGACTCATTTTTATCTCGTTATTCAGGTATCTGCTCAAATAGCATCTAAGAGAAGCTTTCTGTGACCACCCTGTCTTATTATTCCTGGTCATTCTCTTTAACAATATCTTGTTTTCTGTCTTCTATGCTAGAATGTAAACTTCATGAGAGCAGGGAACTTTGATACACTGAATATCAGTATTCAGAACAGAACCTGCCATGTATTAGGCAATATTTGAAAAGTATATTAATAAATGCATATTGCTCCCTAAAATTAAAAAATTAATAGCTATTTCTAATGCTAGCTGGTAAAGTAGCATTTCCCAAATTAACATGCTTATTAGTCTCGTGCTCTATGGATTACCACTGTTCTCTTCACAATTAAGGTGTAAACTTTCAGTACCCAAGTAGGAGCGGCACATTGGCAATTAATGTAGACAATAAAAATTAGCTGCTGAAAAAAAAGGATTATTTGACACATTAGAATTATGAGTTTATTCCATTATAGTGTAAGGAGCTTTATGAAAGTAATCTTTTAATTCTTAGAGATCATCTGCAATTAACTTAATTTATAAAATGTACACTTTAACCTTTCTGCTTGCATTCTATGGAAAAGGATAAGAACATTTTTTTATCCACCCATTCAGACTTTTTCAGTATATTCTACAGGTTTGTTTTCTTTAAGCGGATGGTTTAAATAACTGGCTGACTTAAGACTCCTAATTAGGTGCTATGTTTCAGAATATTACATCTTCAAGGGGAGTCAGTCTCAGATAAGTACAAGTGACATTTTTTGGAATTAATTTTATTAGCCAAGATCTAGTGTATTGAGACAAATATTCACTCTTTGTACAAAGATCAGAATCACAACAGTCTATCAAACTAGCTTTATAAATCTTATCTTTAAATTTTCCATGAAGCTGGTATAAGAATCTGTGAAGCTATGTTGTTTTTACCAAGTTCTATATCAATACCAATTCATGATTCAAAAAAAAAAAATGAAGAAGGTTATGGCTCATTAAACAACCCATGAAAAGTCTTTCTCCTTTAGTTTAAAGGGTTACTGGGTTAGGAAGCTTATAAAATTTCACATTATAAACTCTAGTATGATCCTAAATGGTCTTCTCCACCACTAAGAAAGCTGTTTCTATATTACCACATCTGAAAGAGTTCCTTTCTATTCTGTATCTGTTTTATATCTGCCTGCCTATGTGCTATTTTAAAATTAAGTCCCGGATTCATATATATATAAATATATATACTCTAAACTGAGCCAGAGTTTTGTGACATTTTGAGAAAACTTCCTAGTGGATAGCATCTAATATTCTCTACTCTTCCCCAGCTTCAAAACTGTTGTGTTAATGGCAAATTACAAAAATCTCCTCATTTCTATGAGGCCCTACTTTTAGAACACGATTAATTTTTAAAGTAAAGAATACAAAGAGGATTGCTAGAAATAATAGGATACAATAAACAAACAAATAAATAAACAAACAAATTTATAGCAGAATAATATCTTAGTGTCAATCATATGAAAAGGATTTTGACAAGATGTTACAACTTAAAACATAATTTAAAGACATGGAAATAGGAAAAGAGAAAATTATAGCATAAATTTTTAGATTAGCTGCTTCAGTTTTATGGCTTATAATTTAAAACCATAGAAGTAGAAAAAACATAAAGATAATAATCCCAGCATGCATTTTTAGATTAATTGCTTCATTTTTTATAGCATATTATTTAATGTGAAACAGTAATATGTTGAAGAATCCCATTAACATGTTCTCAAATATCACCTCTAAGTTGATGTCTTCACAATTCCTCATTAGCAGAATTATCTAATTTGCCTCTGATTTAAAAGTGAAGAGGATGGTTTAAACATTATTAGGAAAAACTAAATTATTGGAAATTATGTCCTAAATATTAACAAATTAAGAATTTAAAGTCTATCTATGTATTTTTTTAAAAAAAATTCATAGGTGGTATATTTAATTCAAATGAAAAATTATCAAACTCTTTTAATTCAAGTACATATTCCCCTTATAATCATACAGACTTCATATTTGAAATTCCCAACTTGTATTCGTATGTAACATTCTTTCTCCAGATCAGAACATGAGGAAGAAAATTGATAAAAGGCGTAAAAATCACAATTCTTAACCTTGAGATTATAATCACCAAACCTATTATGTTACAGTTGATATATCTGAGATCCAAATGTGTAGCACATCACTCAAAGACATATAGTAAATTAGGTACAGAGACAAGAGCAGAGCCTAAGTCTCCCAATTCCATACCATTTTGCTTTTTCTATTAATTGTAGTCTCTTTTAGAAAACGAGAGTTACAAGCAACTTATGGGTAAGGAAAATGGAACATACATACTTCTCACCTACATTAAGACTAGCACCGCCACCCACATGACAGATTCCACATAAGTAGGTTCTTGTAGTTATCCCCTATACCTTATAATTCACTGATTCTGTCCTAATTATATTGTTGTCTAATAAATCTTATTTAATATTACTAAACTCCCAATTAAACCCTCTACACCAGTGATTCTCAACCAAAGGCATTTTTGCCCCACTCTTAAATTCCCAGGAAACACTGGCAATGTGCAGAGGTACATTTGATTGTCATAACTGAGAAAAAGGGAGTTTCTAGTGGCATCTAGTGGGTAGAGACCAGAGATGCTGCTAAATATCTTATAGTGCAAGCTTCTTGATTTATAAATGAAAAAAGGGAAGCTCTCTGTAGTTATGCCAGCTTACAGACCATAAAGCTAAATCATGATTGCATTTATATAAGGCAGAATCAAAATACATGCATTTATCACTATTTTCAAAATCTAATGGTAAAATATGTTATTTTTTGAGGATCATATATAAATTCAGGATTGAAAGTCTGTTTTCAAAGGTAGCGTTTTCACTGTAACCAAATAACCACCATAACCATTCACATTAAAGAAATTAACATAGACAATCATAATTTTATTACAAAGTGCTTTACATGGTATCTAGAGAAAGGAATCGGTTTTTTTCTTAATGATAAGTTAGCTAGAGAAATAAAAAAGAACTAAAAAATGTTATATTGTTAGAATAATATTTTGTTTTACATGATTATGTAGTTGTTTCAATGGAGTTGTCCTGCTCTGTCTTGATAGATTTGAAGTATTTTGAGCACATTTGTGGTGCTCTGACTTATTCTGGAAAACAAACAGATGGACTCAATAAAATCAGCAGTAGAAAAAATTTCTTCTTTCTTTGATAAATTTCTCTTTCAAAGTCAAAGAGAAGATATGTATATTTTGTACTGAACCATCAGTGAGATTTTGCAAATGGCAAAAAATATTACAAGTGGGGTGAAATGTCAACTTTATTTTTACCATGTTGATCCAAAACAGAGAAACACAAACAGCCAAATTCACTCTGAGTCTCAATATATTTAAAAGTCTCTATCTCCAACATGACATTTCGATAACTTTTCATGCAGCTTCTGAGGTACATGTTTTGTACATTCTCTACTTTAAATGGAAATCATAAATCATGCAAACTAAGAAATGTCCAGGAGGGAATACTCTACCCTTTTTAAGTTACTATGTGTTCTTTGTTCTGTTTGCCATAGTATTTTTAAAATCAACAGCTTTGGCAATAAAACATAATACAAGTCAAGGATAGCATCAGAATTATTCAAAACTCAGCTGTAGATAAATTTTGCTTTGCCGTCTTTTAACCATAATCTGAATTTGACCCAACGTAGACATAACATTCAGTTGACCATAAAGTAAATCAAATTTTGAATGGATATTTTTTCTTATTTTATTAGGGTAACATTGGTTAATAACATTATATAAATTTTAGGTATACAACATTGTAATTTGATATCTGTATACTCTATTTCATGCTTACCACTTAAAGTCTAGTGTCCATCCATTACCATATATTTGACCCCTTTTACCCATTTTGTCTTCCTCCCACCCCCATTCACCTCTGGTAACCACCATTCTGTTGTGAACAGACATTCTTAATAATGATTACTGGTTTTATTTCGGAAAATGTCCACATAACTTTTCACTTTTTACTATACAGATTTTAAATATTCTAATTTCTAAATAAATACTAGTTAACATTATTCATTTATTCATTCATTCCATAGCAGTTGTTGAATATCTACTGTATATTAGGTACTATTCTTAAGAGTTCCAGAAAAAAAAAGGATGACTAAGAAACTTTCAAGAGTCCCTAGGGACTTTTCGGTATGTAATGTACTATGGCATGCAGAAGAAGAAGTGATTAGTTGAGCAGTAAGAAAGTGGCATAGTGGGTATATAAGGTGATATAGAGTTTTAAAGAAGCATTGGAAGAGGAATGAGAGTTAAACAGATAGAGAAGGTAAGGGGGAGCATTCCTGGTCAAAGAAATTGCACAAGCAAGAAAATCCATGTGTTAAAGAATCTGGAAGATTCAGAAGTCTACAAGTAGTTAACAATAGATGGAGTGTAGGGTGTGTTGGGGGAGAGTAAGTGGAAATGAAGCCCAGACCTTGAAGAGATGCTGGGGTGCACATTAACTAAGAACATATACTTTTGTATCCAGTTCAAATGGAATTTAATCCCAGCTGCTCTTTATTTGCTGGTTACTTAACCATTCTATTTTCTTAACTGTAAAATGGAAATACAGCACACAACTTGGCATACAGTGATTTATAAATAAAGAGTTACACAATTTGGCATGTAATGTGAGTTCTCAATAAATGGTAGCTATTACTGTTAAGAAGTTTATACTTTATCCTCTAAGAAATAAAGAGCCATTGAATGATTTTAACTAAATAATGACATGATTAAATTTCCATTTTATAAGGAGGATGTAGTTAGCATAGTAGAATAAGGTGAAGAGTTCATATTGTGAGTACGGGCAAAACATGAAGTCTTTGTCAGCTAGGGCTGCTATAACAAATTGCCATCAGCTGAATGGCTTAAATAACAGACATTTGTATCCTATAGTTATGGAGGCTGGGAAATTCAAAATCAAGGCACTGGCAGATTCAGTGTCTGATGAGAGTCCTTTCCTGGTTTGCAGAAGGCCACCTTCTTGCTATATTGTTATATGGTGGAGACAGCAATCATCTCTCTCATGTCTCTTCTTATAAGGCCACCACCATTCATGAGGGCTCCACACGACCTAATTAGCTCACAAGGCCCCACCTCCAAATATCATCATATTGGAAATTAGAGCTTCGGTATATAAATTTGGAGAGAGGGAGAACTTTCAGTCCATAGCACATGATTAACTTTAAACTAAGGCAGTTGTGAGCATGGAGAAGTAGTTTTTTGGAGAGATTTGAAGGTAAAATCAATAGCTGTTGGTAACCAATATAGGTAAAGGAAAAGGAAGTGTCTAACACTGAAGTTTCCAGCTTTGACAATTAGGTGGATGGTAAATAGAAATACCAGGAAAAAGATACTTAGAAAGTATTAACATTTTTAAATGTTACACTTAATTTAGTTTATAATAATATCAATAAAACATGAAAATAAATATCTTGCTTGCTTATGAATGTGAGTGATAGCTCAGTGCAAGAGCATGTAATTTCAAAATTATACTAAACAGCTTTATATCTTAAGACTTGCCTCACACAAAAAGGCAGTGCTAGAGGTTGAATCTTAGTTGTCTTGTTTATATCAAAACAAAAGCATATATATTCACATTGTTCTTTGTCTACATTTCTTTTAGGGTCCCCAAGGACCAAGAGGTCAACCGGGGCCTCCAGTGAGTTTATTTATATTTATATATGTTTATCACTGATGTTATATGCATACCTAGTTTGAGATAACTACTAAATAAATACTTTTTAAAATTTGTTATGTTATAGGGTCCACCTGGAGCACCAGGCCCAAGAGTAAGTTTTTTTGGTTTTATTTTATCTTAGTGTATCAGATTAACTTTTTAAAGCTTCTATTAACTTCTTGTTAAAAGGTGTCCCACTTGCCTACCTCTATTCTTTTTACTAATCTGTTATAGAACCTTTCCAAAGATAATAACTTGAATTCCAAGCTTCAGACTTCTTATCTATAAAATGTGGATGGTATCTCTTAATTTTGGAGTGAATTTGAGTTTTAAATAAGAAGCAAGCATTCAGCACAGTGCCTAACATAATAAATGGTCAAAAAATACTAATTCTCTCCATTTCTACCTATTTCTGTGTCTTAGCTTTTTCTTTTCAATTTTTTTTTTCCAACCAGAGTTATCCACTTCTTAAGCTTTACATGAATCTTTCTCAGTTGTTGGTGGCTATAGAAGCCTTCAGACTGCTTACGTGTTTGTTTGTTATCTATTACAACTCAAAACTTGCTACTCTTATCTTTGATGCAATGCTTCTGTTGCCCCCTTCTCAGCTATTATCTTCTGGCTTCTGATGTTCCAAGTTTAGTTTTCCTTATACTTTGTATCCCCTCTCATATTCAGTAATTTCTTTGTCTTCCTGCTTTCTACAAGAGATCTCCTTCTATCCCTAACTCCACTCCTACAGCGTCCCAGTCAGATACAGTGGTCCTTGGTTAGGTTTCCTGCATAAAGAAAATCCACTATTGGCTGCACTTTCCCAAACAATGGCCAGCCCTATGCCTTCCAAGCCTTATTTATTTCCACATGCTGCTCTGGTGTCATTTGGATATCTGACAGTTCTAGTTGATGGATCACTATGGTCTACTCTCAGAATGTCAGGAACTCTTCTTTCCCCTTAGCTTTTCACTGGGGCAAGGAGTAACTTTCAGGCAAAGTGCCATAGCAAGATTGTTTCCTTGGAACGATAGATCCATTTCTCTATCATTTGAAAAATTACTCCCCCTCTCTGGCCATCTGACTGTAGAGGTTGAAACCTTCCCTGGCATGAACATCATTCCTATTGATTCAAATTACTGTCAACTTCTCTGTTCTTCCTTTCCCCTCTGGATCCCTACATCACATTGATTCAAACACCCTCATCCATTGCCTTTCCATCTTATAATTACTTTGATATATCACAGCTACCTCCTAAGAAAGAACAAGTTCTAAAAGATCGCACAACATAGGCAGATTAGAGGTGTTTAATGACATTTTTCACATTGGAGTGCAAAATCTGGGGGAGACATAGCCCTGTCTCACTTAGAAAATGTTTGTATGTGTTCCTATCCAGCCAGGTGTAGTAGAACATGTGAGAGGTTTTGCTCTGAACACAATGTGGATAAGAATATATACTTTGAGGAATTATTAGAAGGCTTAAATGAGAAAATGTATGTGCCTGACACATTATAGGTACTCAATTAACATTATTTTATTTCCTTCTGCTTGTTCTTTCCTTTCTGTCTTCCTTCTTCTTTGCCAATATGAAACCCAGTTTTCTTACACTGTCTTTTTGGGACTTGCAGAATCTATTGAAGTAAAGTGGCAGTGTAACCGTGAGAATAAGACTTCTAGAGTATAAATTTCAATAACAAATACGTATACATTATTTCTAAGCTCAACTTATGATCTTATCTTCTTAATTTTGTTCCCTCGTCACACCATAAGATAAAACTGGTCACTTCCCCTTCTTCATTCATACTCATTTATTTTCATGCCAGTCTTCCTCTACTAGATTGTGAATTCTCTGAAGATAAAGACTATTTTTTTTCCTTTTCATTCAAGCTCTTACTGTCTATTAAATGAATGAATAAATAAATACAAAAAAAAAAAAAAAAACAAGTTTCATCTCTCAGGAAGTTTCATTGGGGATCCTCCAAACTTGAAGACTTCACTTGGAGAGAAACAATATCCAGATTGATAGAAGATCAGAGAATTAGAGATAGAAGTACTCTTAGTATTTAATAATTATTTCAAACTGTGAGGCATGGCTCATTAGTCAGTAGATCATGAGCATTCTTTTGAAATGAAATGAAATAGAATGGAACAGAATGGAACAGAGCAGATTGGAACAGAACGGAACAGAACAGAACAGAACAGAACAGAACAGAACAGAACAGAACAGAACAGAACAGAACAGAACAGAACAGAACAGAATAGAATAGAATAGAATAGAATAGAATAGAATAGAATAGAATAGAATATATATGAGGAATGATTGTGTCATGGGTACTGGGTCTTTTTAGAGGTGATAAAAATGTTCTGAAATTAAAGTGATAATATTTGCACATCAGAGTGAATCTACCAAAAGGAACCAAAGTAGGTATTTTTAAATGGGTAAAATGGTGAATTTTATGTTGTGTGAATTTTACCTCAATAAAAATTTTAAAATGCAAAAATTAAAACAAAAATTAGTGTTAAAGCTAAGTAGTAAGGATAAGTATGGCTTTATAAAATTTTGTTAAGTTCCTAAAGTAGAATAGCTAAAGGGAAATGTTTCAGGAAAAGGAATATATACTGATGGAGCTTTTAAATATAGAGATATTATCAGGGTGATGACCAGAACTCAGTGCACATGGTGAGATACTTAGGAAATTAGAAATATACAACAGGATGTCAAAATTAACCAAAAATGATTAGTGGGTTAAAAGGAAGAATGGCGTGGGCACATACATGTCTATATGTGGTGTGCGTGTTGGAGGGTGGGGAGTGGTGGAAGCAATAATCATTTTAAATTATTAAATGAAATAAAGAAAATTTTCAACTAAATTATTCCAATTGATGGGTCAACTGTGAAACCTCGATTGATGAATTGAGAGGTTGCAACTGCTGGCATCGTCCTGGTTCCCTAGAGCAAGCAATTAACTTCTACCATGGAGAGACATCATGACATCAGTTCCTATTCCATCAGTGTTCTCACCATCCAGTGGTCATAAGATTTCAGATGAGTAGAAAAAATAACACTTCTCCAAATAAGGGGGTGTGCAGACTAGATCTATATTTCACTCAAATGAGTTAGGAAAGAACTGTGGCAATTACATTCCCCCCAAGATAAGGTGAATCCTTCTAATTTCCCTTATTAATCCCACCAATCTAATAACTCTTTATTCTCTGTATTCTATTTTATGTCACTTTTTCATAAATTGTAAGTGTTTCATGTAAGGCTATGTTCTCTCTAACTAGAACACATAGAAGAAGCTATTTCTTTTGAATTTCTTCACTGCACCTAATGAGAGTTTTACATTCAGATGTGGACACTTAGTGTTGCTGAGTGACTTCCAAGGCAAATCATCTTCATACTTTCTCTCTGGGCTTGTCCTCCCTAAAGGATACCCTTAAGAAAAATTAACAGATTCAATAAATTGCATGTCTGATACATGCCAGGCATGAGCTAGGCTTTGGAAATACATTGGCAATTAGAGGAGTATGGCTATTGCCAAGAAAATTCATGGAGGACCAAGTATTATAACATTCTTTTCTATCTAATGCCTGTCAGAAAAAAATTGCCTTTTTCATTGAATTGACTTTTGTACTGAAGGTGGTTAAACTACTAAGTCATTGTATTTTTCATTGCCACACACTCTTAAAAAATAAACATGGTCATTTCACTTAAAAATATTCTACAATTTATTCATCCATCCATGCCTCTATTAATGGATCTTTGTTTTTAATCTTTTCCTAATACAAACAGCACAAATACCATTTTCCAGAATATCTATAGGACCAAGTCCCAGAAGTGGGATAGTTAGGTGTAAGGAATATGAGCATATTTACATATGCACACCATAAAATTATTATTGTAATGATTAAGTGTACAGTTCAGTGGCATTAAGTACATTCACATTGTTGTGCTACTATTACTACCACCTTTCCCTGAAACTTTTTCATCTTCCAAAACTGAAACTCTGTATCTATTAAACAATAATTCCCAATCTTCCCTTTCCCCAGAGTGTGTCAACCTACTTTATATCTTTATTAATTTGACTCTAGATGCCTCATATAATTGAAATCATACAGTATTTGTCCCTTTTTTGACTGGCTTGTGCCACTTAAGATAATATCTTCAGAGTTCAATCACATTGTATCATGTGTCAGGACTTCTTTTCTTTTTAAAGCTAAATGATATCATTGTATGTACATGCCAAATTTTGTTTTTCCAGATGGACACTTGGGTTGCTTTCACCTTTTTACTATTGTGAATAATGCTGCTATGAATATAGAAGTAGAAATATCTATTTAAGTCCTTGCTTTCAATTCATTTCAATATTGCTGAAATTGTTGGATCATATGGTAATTCTGTTGAGTTTTGGGGGGAAATGCTCTGCTCTATTATTTTCCATAGCAGTTGCACCATTTTGCATTCCCACCAGCAATGCACAGGGTTCCAATTTCTTCTTATACCCACCTTCTTTTGTTATATTTTGAGGATATATATATATATATACACACACACATATATATATGTATATTTATATATACATATGTGTGTATATATATACATATATATACATTTATATATACATATGTGTGTGTATATATATATAAACAGCCATCCTCATGAGTGTGAAGTGGTATCTAACTGTTGTTTTGATTTGCATTTCCTTAATGATTAGTGATATTAATCATGTTTTTATGTGTTTATTGGCTTACGTGTCTTATTTGAGAAAATGCCTATCGAAATGTTTTCTTCAGAAAAAATGTCTGCCCATTTTTGAATTAGACGGCTTGATTTTATTTTGTTGTTGAGTTGTAGGAGTTCTTTATGTGTTGTGAATATTAAGCCCTTATTAGAACATTTTCTCCCATTCCATGAACTGCCTTTTCACTCTGTTGGTAGTGTCCTTTGCATAGAAGTCCTTAATTTTTACATAATCCAATATATTTTTTCTTTTGTTGCCTTACTTGGTGTCATTCCAAGAAATCACTGCCAAATTAAGTGTCATGAAGCTTTTCCCCTGTGTTTCATTCTAAGAATTTTATAGCTTTAGCTCTTACATATAAGTCTTTGATCCATTTTGAGTTAATTTTTGTATATGATGCAAGATAAGGGTTGATGACTTTATTCTTTTGCGTGCAGTTGTTAAATTTTCTCAACACTATTTGTTGAAAAGACTGTTTTTCCCTATTGAATGGTCTTAGCACCCTTGTAAAAATTCATTTGATCATATACATGAAGGTTTATTTCTGGACTCTATTCTATTCTATTAGTTTATGTATGCCAGTACCCCACTGCTTCAATCACTGTAGCTTTGCAGTAAGTTTTGAAACTGATGTATGAGACCTACGATTTTGTTCTTCTTTTCAAGATTATTTTGGCTATTTGGGATCTATACTCTCTTTTATATTTACCTATATAGTTACCTACTACAGTGCTCTTTATTTTCTCATGCCGATTTAAGTTTTTGCAAAATATTCTTTAATTATAATCCAAAGGGCTCCCTTTATTATTTTTCTAGGAAATGTTTGCTGGTGAATTCCCACAGTTTTTTGTTTATCTGAGAATACCTTATTTTTTCCTCATTCTTGAAGGGATAGTGTTACTGGATAAAATTTTTGGTTGACAGTCTTTTTCTTTCAGTGCTCTGAATATGTAATCTCACTGCCTTCACACCTTTATAGTTTTTGATGAAAAATCAGCTATTAACATTACTGAGGATATTTTAGATATGATGAATCTCTTCTCTCTGCTTTCAAGATTCTTTTTGTTTTTAGCTTTCAACAGTTTGATTATGATATGTCTCTGGGAGTTCATGGAGCTCTTGGATTTATAGATTAATGTTTTTCATCAAATTTGGGACATTTTCAGCCATTATTTCTTGAAATATTTTTCTGCCCCTTTTTGTCTCTCCTCCTGTTCTGAGACTTCCATTATGAATAGTTTGGTATGCTTTATGGTGTTCCATAGGTCTCAGTCTCCAATCACTTTCCTTATTCTTTTTTCTTTCTATTCCTCTGGCTATCTAATCTCAATAACTATTTTCAAGTTCATTGATTTTTTTGTGTGTACTGAAATCTGCTGTTGAGCCTCTCTAGTAAATTTTCATTTCAGTCATTGGATTTACATTTGGTTATTTTCTCTAATTTCTGTCTCTATATTGATTTTTTTTTAATTTGATAAGACATTGTTTTTATACGTTCCTTTAGGCTGTAGACATGCTTTCCTTTAGTTCTTTGAACATATCTAAAATAGCTACTGAAGTCTTTTCTACTAAGTCCAATATCTGGGCTTACTCAGGGACAGTTTCTTTTGATGATTGCTATTTCCCCATGTATATGAATAATACTTTGTTTCTTTGCATGTCTTGCAATTTTTTGCTGTTGTTGCAAGCTGGAGATTTTAAATAATAAAATGTGGCATCTCTGGAAATCAAATTCTTCTCCCAAACTCAGTGTTTATTGTCATTATTGTTGTTCTTTTTGTTTGTTTAGTGACTTTACTAAATTTTATAAAATTTGTATTTTTTGATATGTGTGACCATAAAGCCTCTACGTGGTCAGCCTACTGGTCGACTAATGATTAGAGAGCGATTTCCTCAAATGCCAAAACCAATAAGTATGCCTGTTTTTCCCAAGCATCTCTGTGTGCATGTTGCAACACTCTTTCAATGCTCAGCCAGCAATTGACAAATATACCTTAGCCTTAACTTCCTGCTTTCACAGAACCTGAAAGTCAGCCAGAGGAAAGCCTTTAGGGCCATCTGTGGTCTTTCCTATGCACGTGCACCGCCTTATGCATGCACATGGACTTCTAGATTCTCAGGAATATGTCAGAACTTTTTTTTTCTTTAGAATCGATATTCAATTATTTTATATTCGTTTCAGGTGTATAGCATAGTGGTTAGACATTTATATAATTTATGAAGTGATCCCTGATTAGTACCCACCTGGCACTATAAATGGTTATTACAATATTATTTACTATATTCCCCATGCTGTACTTTGCAAAGTCTCTATGGATGTCTCATTCCCTAGCTTTCCCTTATAAGCACTTTGTTAGCTTATTGTTTGCCCCACCTGGTTTCTCCCACTTCAGGAAGCTACAAAGTTAAACAATTTCCTCTAAATGTTTTTGAAAAGTATTTTTTTGCTCTGAGTCAGGTAAAACAAAAACACCTTGCAAGTGGTGTCTTCAAGGGAATCACTAGACAGGTGTAAATGAAAGCTCCAGAAAGCTCACTGTCCTTGCTGAAATTGAGCTATTTTTCTTAAATAAATGCTCCCCAGATTGGTGTATTTTGATAATTTCTGTAATTCTGAAAAACTTCATTCTGACATTTTTTCCCTAGTTTTCTCCTTGCATTTATAGAAGAGAAAATTCTGAAGTCATTACTCCATCATTTCTGCTGTCTTTTAAATCTCTAACCTTAAATATACATATTTTTAATATTCCGTGTCATGAAAGAACATAAAAATACTTATGCTACATGCTGAAGTATAGCAGTTGCCTCAAATAAAAGCATTTGTGGATTTGTTTGATTTGCAAACTGAACTACCTAGAACATGGAACACCATTTTTACTTGACAGACTAAAAATGTTATTCAGACATGAGTATTCTGCATATGTTTTCTTGAAAATGAATAAAGTGAGCTTATCATTTCCAAAAAAACAACTGGCAGAATTTGAAGCCAATGATAAAATTCAGACTTTCAAACAAAAGTAGGAATTGGGGAAAACTTATATCTACCACCATGAGTTTGACAGCTTTCCAGTAATTGTGTTTTTCTGATGAGATTTGTGATGATGTTTGTGAACATAATTTTTTAGTATTACATAATGAAACATGTCAGTATGTGGAATATCTACATAATTGCAAGAACTAGTATTTTTCAAGTGACAAGTAAAAGATTCTTTTAAAGTTTAAGCTAAACCAATAGATTTTAAAATAAAAGAGTATAAAAAGTTTGTAGATATGGTTTCAGATTTCATATTTCAACTAACCCTTAATAAACTACCACTTATTGAGAAGAGGAGCATGAGATGGGGATGCTCTGGGGTCTGAGCCAGACCTCAAATCCACACTCATATACATTCCCACACCCACCAGGCAGACCCCATATCTATGCGAGCATTCACACCTGCACACAAGCACTCACACAAATGGACACTTGTGGACACAGATCCACATGCGTGCTCCTTCTGCTCTCTCTTCCCCCAAAAAAAAGGAAAAAAAAAAGAAACTATCATTTGTCAAGCGGTATGATATCTAAGAAGAATATTTATAATTATCTGAAAAGGTTACTAAAATAATCCTTTTTCCAAGTGCATATCTCTAAATGCCCAAATTTTCTTCATATATTTCAACTAAAATAACATAATGTTGAATACAGAAGCAGATATGAGACTCTATCTTTTATTAAATGACACTAAAGAGATGTACAAAGCATAACACTGTGACACTCTTCTCACTAATTTTTTTGTTTCAGAAAATATAATTATTTTATTTAAAAATAGTTTATATTAATACAGATAGTTTTAAATTTTATGTTTTAATTTCTACTATGGTAGCTATCAAAAGTTTTAACTCAGAAATAACAATTCTTTACACACCTTAAAATATTTTATTAATGAATATTAATATTTAATTATTAATAATAAAAGTACAAAAGGATCCTGAGTCTGAAAAGTCTGAGAACTGGTATGTTAGATTTTCTAAGATTAAAGCCCTAATCACAAACCAACTGGAAAATATAAAGGTGGCTATCATTTAGGACTTAATTTAATTGCCATGTTTAATGCCAGTATTTTTGTGTGTGACTCATGTCTACAATATGCCCATTCACATAAGCATGATAATCAGAATTATCTAATCTGCACAGAAATTTTCAGGATAACCCTTTCTGCCTCTTGAATAGGCCATGCTTCTCTGTCTCATGGCCTTTGTGCAAAGTTGTTACCTCTGCCTGGAAAGCCCTCCCACCCCTTTTTCTATTGTTATCAATTCCTCATATCTCAGGTCAGGTGTCACTACCTTAGGGAAGCTTTTCTTGATCCATCCCTCCCAAACCTCATATATCCAGATTTGATTCCGATTCCCTAATTCCTCTCATAGGCCCATGCATTTCTGTTTCATAACACATATCACAATTTATATTTATATATTTTTGAGGTGATTTGATTAATGCCTTTCTCTCCCTCTACACTTAAGCTCCACAAGGATGAGTTTCCTTTTTGCTTAATATTTTATCCTCAGTTTGTATCACAGTGTTTGGCAGTATATATATGTGTGTGTGCGTATATATATACACAGAACGAGTCAACTATTTTCCAATATGAAAACCACAAATTGAGGCAAGGAAGAGTACATTTTATTGATTATCCCATCATTTTAAATAGTTTTTCAAATGATCAACCATGAGTTATGAGCGATCTGTTGAAAACAGTTTCTATTGGATGGACCTTTAAGTAAAAAGATATCTTAGGAGTACAGTCATTCTAAAAAAAAATTATATTGTTCGATTTGCTCACGCAGATGCCATTTCACAGAACTTTCTCCCAGCTTATGCTTCTTAGTTTCCAAGCTTTTTAAAAACTAAAATACAAAAGACTTACTAATGGTTATGCTGAGTTTTTCTCTAAAAATACCTCTTATTAAATGCAGGAGAGATTGGATTTATACTGTATTATTTCTTTTGGGACTAATGGTACATTTTCCAACTTCAGAAATTGTTTTTAAAACCACATAAGTATCAGATTAAACTAATGTGACTACTTCAAGACAGTAGTATTTTATTCTATTTTCCTTCCAAGAATGTAACTGTTAAAAATTACTAGTTATTTTTTTATTCTTCACTTTATAATTTATTAACTGAAGAGATCATATTTCATTCTTCTTCCACTTGAGAACTTTTGTGTGTGTTTTTCTGCAGCAAAGACAAATAGTTTTTTATTTAAGGCTCCAGACTTTGGCCCTGTTTTAATTAGGATACTTTGAGATTTGGATGAAGGCAGCATATTGTCCTTTCAGATAGCCAGGCAATATTTGCAAGATCTGTCTTGCAAATCTTTTAGATAAGTCTAGTATACTTTAATAGCAGTGCTTTCAGAATTTATAGCCTTACTTTAGAGCACTCAGTGTTGATCTTATTGCTGATATCAAATGGTTTTGTTTTACACAGAAACAAATGGATATCAATGCTGCTATTCAAGCCTTGATTGAATCACATACTGCTCTACAGATGGAGGTAATGTTTTGGGCTTTATTTACATTGGCACTCTCAATATACAAATTAAACAGAATATTTTTGGAGGTCAACATATGGCTTTATCTTAAATATTATATTTAAAACAGACTTTTTAAAATGAAGCCATTTTTAATGACAAAGTAAGTGGTTTTAATAAATAGAAATATATACAAAGAAAAATATTTAAAACAAAAATGTAATATTGTTAAAGTATTTTTTAATAAGGAATTTAGAACTGTAGAAGAAAATAGTTAAATAAAGTTGGCCATTTCTTAAAATGGGACCTATCATCACTACTTACATTTCTTATTTAGACTCTAATTATTAGATGTGTAACTTTTTAAAAAAACATTATGTAGTAGTCATAATAACTTAAGTTTTATATCAGCTTGAAAACTAGACTTTTGAGTGTAAATTTAACCTCTTACTTAGGATCAAGATTAATAAAACATACACATATACCTATATTTAAATATACTCCCAACTCATTGCACACAATAGGAATACATATTTTTTCTGCCTTGATCTGTGTTGATCATTAGAGTTACTAGCTGGTGATGGCTACTCTATGCTTTTTTGCTAATATGATTCTTATGATGACTTGGCAGGGCTATCAGAATACTGAAGTGACTTTAATTGACTACAGTGCAGAGATATTCAAAACCCTGAACTACCTTAGCAATTTACTGCGCAGCATCAAGAATCCTCTTGGCACAAGAGATAACCCAGCACGAACCTGCAAAGATTTGCTTAACTGTGAACACAAAGTGTCAGATGGTAAGTTCTTGGTTTCCTCAAACTCTGGTGTATGATTTAATTTCATTATTGAGATTTGAAGTGTTTCATTCCAAATATTATTTATTTTGATAAAAAAAAACTGGCAGAAGGCATTTTCATTTCAAGAACCAAATACTCTTAGAGGGAAACATGCTTCTAATGTCAAAGGATCCTATCTAAGGGCTTACAATACAAAGGTCTTCTAATTAATACCCAGCCTTATGGATGCCTTACTTTTTCCAGTTCACCCCTTACTATATCCCTTGCTTGCACTTTGTTCTTGGAATATATCACATGATGTTAAAATTTAAAACAGGCAGGGCAAACCTTTGGATTGACAGACAGAAGCACCTATCAGGGCCACCAAAGTTGGTAACAGAAAGATAGATATCATAGAACGCCCTCCACCACACCTCCTAAAATTATAGTTTTTATACAAAATGGAATTTAAAAGCTTCCTTTCACAATTAGTGACTATGAAGGAAAAGTGGTTTGTTATTCTTAGAATTTTCTTATGCCCTCACTAGTACCCCAATATCCATTAACCAGAGGTACAAAAATGAATTTAGAGTATAACCATCATGGAAAAGTTAAAGCAAGTAGAACAGTCATCATAATCTGATGATATGTAGGGGAAACCCTGTCTGCTACAATATGTCATTTAATTTAAATTTCTATTTGGTCTACGGTCAGCTGTATAATCAATATTAGTAGCTATAATTTTTTGTTAAAAACTCTAGTCCCAGTACAATGACACATAAACCTAATTTAAAAAAAAAAAACAAAACAAAAACAAAAAAAACTATGTTATGTCATTCTGTAGGGTGAATAGTGGTATTATTTATATATATATATATATATATATATATATATATATATATATATATATACACACACACACCACACATACACATTCTTGTCCAAAATCATGTTTTCATTCTGTGCAATTAAATATTAACTTTATTTAATAAAATGCTTAACTATATATATGTATATATATATAAATATAAATATAACTAAATATATAGTTTGCCTAGATCACTATAACAACTAAAATAATATTTACAGTTATAGTTGTAAATAGTAATTCTAAGTTTGATTCTTTCCCATATTTGAGGCCATAAAAGTACAATTCTTTAGAACTGAAAGCAGTGAAAACATTATAAGATATACAGATCGATGAAAGCTGATTCAAGGTCTATATTCCTGATAGGAGAAATAGCTAAGTAGTGTGGATTGTAAGGTATCAGAAAAGTCTTATGCCCCAAAATTTTTTCATCACTAAAAGACAGTAAGTGCGATATAGAAACACAAAACAGCAGGGAAGGGGAATATGATAGAAAGTGGAGTGGAGGTGACATTTTAAATATAGTTAGATAAGGCATCTCTGAGAAAATTACATTTGAGCAAAATCAAGAAGGAGGTATGTGCAAAAACTACAGGAAATCTAGGGAAAGAGCTTTCTGGGCAGAAAGAATAAAGGCAAAAACTCTAGGCCTGAGACTATATTTAGCATATTCTGTGATTAGGAAGAAGGCCAGTGTGGCTGGAAGAGAGTGCATAAAGGGGAGACTGGTAGGAAATAAAGTCAGAAAGATATCAAGAAACCAGATTATATAGAATTGTATTGACTACTCAAAGGATTCCAGCTTTTACTCTGAATAAGATGAGAAGCTATTAAAAGATTTTGAGCAAAGAAATGACATGATTTTACCTAGATTTTTAAAATATTGCTCTGGCTGATGTATTGCAAGTATAATAAAGACAAGGGTAGAAGAAGCCAATGAGAATGCTATTGAAATAATTCAGGTAAAAGATGATGATGGGTTGGACTAGAATTGGTAGGAAGGAAAGGCATAATATACGGTCACATCTTTAGATAAGCTTTAAAGTAAAGCCAGCAGTTATTGTTGATAATTTGGATGTGGATTGTTAACCTAAAAATAAAAGGTCAAAATGAAAGGCAACATGCATTTTTTGAGATCCAAATGAATAGCTATTCAGGAAGCACTGATTCAAGCTGAAACTCAAATAGGGTTCCAATTAGGGGGCGAATACAAGTAGTTTTTATGAGAAAAGGAAGAGGTATGATTACATGAATAAAAGGAAAGAATTTCTATTGATGTTAATAAGTCAACAAAGTCTATAGTGCAAATAAGCTAAGTTATTCTTTAGCTATACATGGTGGTGCTAATTCTAAAGGATGTCTTTAATTTTCAGGTCAGTAGTGAGAATGTCTGCTTCCTTGTTAGCTTTGTAAAGAGTTGTTTGGAATACAACAGTTGGTTTGGCCCAGTTCAAAAGTTATTTTGCCCAGTTTAAACATTTCAAAGGTTTGAGGAGTAAGGCAGGTAAGGCAATTCTTCTGGGATAGCAGCTCTGACTCCATTTTGAAGTGGCCTCATTTATATTATTTTTCACAGGGTTATGAGAGAAATAGAGAAATAGAATATAAAGGATGATTCTAAGGTTTTTGACTAGAGACTAGAAGGACGGAGTTGCTGTTAATAGAGATGGAGAAGCCAGTTTGGAGAAAAATCAGGAGTTCCATTTTGGATATATTTAGTCCAAGATACTGTTAGGCATTCAAGTAAGAATTCAAGTAGGTAGTTGGCTATTCAGGAGGGAGGCCAAGAGAGAGATGACTAGAGGTAAAAAAATTTTTACTGGGATAGAGGAAAAAATTATGAAGTAATTTGCATATAAATAGTATCTAATACCCTGATACTGCTTAAGACTACCTCGAGAGTAGGTAAAGAAAGGAAATTGAAGAGGTCTAAATACTGTGCCTTGGGGCTCTCCCGCGTTTAGAGATCAAGGAGATTAAGGGGTACTAGCAGAGAAAACTTAAGAAGCTATACCTGAGATAGGAGGAAAACTAGATGAATGTGGAATGATGAAAATTTTTGCCTGAGGAGAAAGGAATCAACTGAGTCAATGTCAAGAAAGGCAAAAACTGAAAAAGGATTCTTTAACAATGTGAAGATCTCTGATCATCTCACAAGAGAAGTTTAGAAGAATGGTAGTGGTTAAAACAAAAACTATTGTTATTGTATTATTTTTATTTTAAATATCATAAATATACTTTATCACAAGGAGATTGAAGAAATTGCTTTTATTTTTTAATACATATATTCAACAGAAATATACACATATACCACATTAAGTGTAACTTTTTTATTAACTATGTAACTTTATCCAATTCACTTTAAAATGCTGTGCTCATCTTATCTGTAGAATGAAGCAATAAATTCAGCCATTCCTTCATTTTTTTATTGAAATTATGAAATGCCCTTAAATTGATAGGTATGTGAAAAATACAATATTTTTAGTATTAATTTTATATAATTCTTGCAGCTTCCATTTATTCACAAAATATAAATATATTTATAATCCAAGTTTTTTGACAGGTAAAACAAAATATATATTTAAAGTATCATGATAATGTGTAAGAATGGTTCAAATGTATTTTAGTATGACATTTAAATATCTTTATGTTTTACAATAAATTAATAGGGAAGTACTGGATTGATCCAAATCTCGGATGCTCTTCAGATGCAATTGAGGTTTTCTGCAATTTTAGTGCTGGTGGTCAGACATGTGTATCTCCTGTTTCTGTGACAAAGGTATGCATTGAACTTTAGAATGCATGTCAGTACTTGCCCAGTATCAATAAACAATGATTTTAAAAATTCTGTCACTTTAATTATGAATTTTATGAATAGAAGCAAGGCATCATTCTCTATCATATGTAAGGAAGAAATTTTTTGTTTTTAAAAATAATCCTAGTAAATCTCGACATTTTGATTGTGCATTTTATGATTGGCTTACCTTGGCTCACTCTATTGATTATGCATTTTAAGTTTCTTTTAAAAATTTGGGACATATGTTTTTATGCACACACATACATTAGAAAATCCCCAAACAGCTGCAGAGTTTGTAATCAGTAATTAGTTTCCTAAAATTTTACTAAAAATTACATCATCATTAAAAAAAGAATTTTGCCACAAAACTTGCCTTTTTGATGACTGAGCAAAAATAACCTGCCTTAAACATCCATTGACTATAATTTAAAACTTCTTTCAAGTATAATTCTATAAACAATTTTTTTAAAAATTGAAAGTTTGTTTGGTATAACACTAGGTATTACAACAAGCATTTATAAAATCTAAAGCTTAGTTCTACTTATGACATATATTTAAAAAAGCAAAACTGCGTTTCTTTATTTTTCTGGTTTAAACCAGTTTAGTATTATCAAGAACTTATTTCTCATTGATAAAGAACTGATACACAAGCCTGTTGTATGTTTTGTCCCTCATATAAGGCAGTAGCTAAAATGTGCCATTCATTAGTCTGACTTCTTATCGTTAGACTGCTCTCTCCTCCTAAAATATCTCCCTTTATTCATTCCCTTCATCTCAGTAGTCATTCACCATTATTGCCCTCAAAGCAGAGGAAGGAAGGTTTCTTCTATTTTAGGAAATCTGTTTACCACTAATGAAAAGAAGCGTGATAGTCATACTTCCCAAATATCTACATGATCATCTTCACTCTCCTAGATTTGGCCCAATATTTTTATTTGGATTATCATAGAAGAAAGGATGGTGGGAGTGAAGGCAATGGGAGGGTGGAAAGGACAAAGGAGCAGTGAAAGAGATGCACTTTAATTCTTTCTTTGACTGAATTAGTTCTCCCCTCTCTCCTATCAATAAACTCAACCTGAGAAAGACTGATTAGGTAGTGAAAGAAGAGTAAACTTGGAATCAGGAACCTGGGTTCTAGTTTGTATTCCTCCAATAACCTGAGAAATGATACTGTAAGCCACCAGAGAGCCTAGTCTGTGCCAGATACTCTGCTAGGTAAATGACACTTGGCACCTCAAATTCTCAAAATGATCCTGTCATGGTGATGGTACCCAATTTGACCAACAAGGAGACTAAGGCTCAGAAAAGTTAAATATAAGTTTGTGATTCTCATCTATTAAATTAAGGCACATAATGTTCCTTATGATGGTCCTTTGTGTTTTCATCCTATGCTCTTTCTTTGCCTTTTCTCTCTTTTCCTGGGTTTTTTTATATTGTTGTCATTTTATTTTATTTTCTTCTCTGTTACATATCTGTTACTTCATAACTGATATTTTTTATAATTTTATGTTTGGAAATTAATATAAATTTCTTAGTAGAAATTTATATTTATGTTATGACCACATCCCTGAGTGAATAATGCTAAAATAATAATAGTAATAATAATAATATGTTTAAATTATAATAATAGTAATAATAATAATATGTTTAAATTATAATAATAGTAATAATAATATGTTTAAAACTAAAGAAAAATATTCTTTGCCTAAGCCTTGAAAATCGACAATCAGACCTTCTTCTTGCAATTTTGCCCTATATTTTTCACTTTACTAGTTAATGCTCATTTGTGAATTCATTCATTCAATAAACGTTTATTGATGACTCATTATATGATTGTAACAGCATTAGAGTTGGCAGCACAAAGAATAAAATTCTGTCTTTGTCATTAAAGTCTCTCACAGTTAAAGTTACTCACTCCAGCTATTATTACAACTTGTAACTTACGTTTGAAAACAAAAAAAAAAAAATACCTTCAAATGGAAGTTTAAAGGTAATTTCTTATTTTTATGAAAAAATTATTAAAGCATTAATCAACAACAAATTACTAATGCATTTTAGATGACATTATAAAAATTACTTTTGTTTTTCTTTTTGTCTTATCTGGCAGTCTAGTGGTACAATGAAGCCAGCTCAGACTGGCTCAGAAGAGCCTATAGTTAACATCCCCCAACTTCATGATTAATGGCACCACCTTTATAGCCTGAAATCAGCTATGGTGAGAATATTTATACCATGAAAACCAAAAAATCTGTAAATCAGGGATACGTGCTTGCACGCGCGCGCGCGCGCGCACACACACACACACACACACACACCACCTCTGCAAGAGCCAGTGTTTAGGCATTTGCTAGCACACTAATGACTGGCATTTAAATGCCAAGAAAAGTAGCTTTCTCAAGGCTGCCTTTCAAGGACTTTCCTCAAATTTTTCCAAACTACAAGTTCATCAATTGCCACATCTTATAATCTGCATATTGTTTCCATGACATTAGTTGGAGTTTGGAGTTGGAAAAGTCCAGATGAATTTCCTTCATTTACTGAGCTCAGAAGCCACCCAAATCATCACCATTCATTGTCTAAACACTCCAGTGTGGACAAGTGCTCAGACAAGTGGCTCAGGATTGCCTATTGGTTTCAAGGGATGGAATGGCCACATTTTTGAAGAAAACACTCTACTTGAACCTAAAGTACTTTCAGATGACTGCAAGGTAAGGGAATGGCACTTTTAGAATTGTTCGATTTAACTAACTTAAAATTTATAAAGCTATCAAATTAGAATGAGAGTAAGCCTTTACTTCTAAACTGCAACTATATAAGGGTAGTAAGTTTTAATGTGCCTGAATTATAATATCTATACCTTTTTTAGAATCAATCATTTGCTTAAATCCTATCTTGTCAACTTTTGTCACTCCCATTGGTCATCCATATTATATGTAAAACAGATATTAATACTTTAATTTTTATTTTCTATCTGAAATAATTATGTCACACCTAGTTGGAGAGATAGATGATTGATTGATAGATAGATAGATAGATAGATAGATAGATAGATAGATAGATAGAGCAAACATATAGATAAATAGGTTTCTCTATTTTTCACCACTGTGATTCTGCATCTCATTATTTCATGGAAGATAGATTATAGAGGCAAGTCAGTTTTATTTCATTGTGTCAGTCCCTACACCTGATGTCAAAAATGGTTACAATTGCAGATTAACTGGCCCTACCAATCAATATTTGAATCATAGCCCATTTTCCCTATTAAAATTAAATTATAAAAGTTAGGAAAAACTTATAATTTTAAAATATTGTGTTATAGAGCAGGTATTGACAATCTGTGGTTCACAGACCAAATCCAGCCCACTATTTGTTTCTGTAAATAAATGTTATTGGAATAAAGCCGCTTTCATTTGTTTGCTTATTATGTATGGCTATTATCACACTACAATGACAGAGCTGAGTAAATGCAACAGACTGTATGCTCCACAAAACCTATGTTTACTATCTAGCCCTTTACAGAAGCATTTTCCAACCCCTGTTATAGAGAATAGAGTTGCCCTCTTTACACACATATTATTCATGACTTTTAGTGGCTTGATTTCCTGTTCTTGTGTACTATGAAGCCCATGATTTAATATCTGTTACCATTTCCAGGGAATATTTTTATAACATTTCATTTCTGGTAAACAGTGCTTGGGTATTTGAAAAATTGTAGGCAAACTGTCAGAAGTAGGTGGTTCATTCTCTGTAAGCAAAGATCACTATTACCAACAAATTCATTTAACTTTTACAATTTTGTCCAAAAACTTTCAGTGACACTACTGTCTCGAAGACACAATCCAAACCTATCAACTCTCTATTCAGCACTTAAAACAGTTAGGATCCTACCTACCAAACTAATCTGTTCTTCATCATCACTATCATCACCATCTCAACAATTCCTACTGTTAGTTATTATATGGCAGGTACCATGTATTACATACATTATTTTATTTAATTATAACAGCTTTGTGAAAAAATTATTAGTCCCATTTTATAGGTAAGAAAATGAAGGCACAGAGATGTTATGTAACTTGCTCAAGGTCGAGTACCTAGTGTACGCAACTTCAAAGCTTATGCCACACTATACTGCTAGAGACTTTTAATTGAAATCTCATTTAATCTTCACAACCCTGTGAGGTAGGTTTTTATTATTCCCATATTACATGTGAGGAGAATGATAGTACCTGAATTTCTATGAAAAATCTCTTCCTGGACAAAATCTGATTACTTAAACCCTATGTTATGCTTATTTGCACAACCACCTTCTACTTTTCCAATTCTTTTTTGTTGTTTTGTTTTGTTTTGTTTTGTTTTACTCATGTCATTTCTTGTCTCTGAAATACCCTTCTGTAGCCCTCTAACTAAGTGGAAATTTTAGGCATACTTTAAGGCCCATGTTAAATTCTGAATTCTCAATTCAGAAAAATTTCCCTGACTACTCCAGTTGGAAATTAGGAATTTAGCACTCATTGTCTACATTATTTATATTACACTTACCATATGTAGTCTTCTATTATAGCTATTTGTTTATGTTTTTTCTCTCACCCATTAGATTTATAAGCTGCTGGAATTCAGAAGCCAGAACTAATTTATTCATCTTTATATTTCCCAAGCACTGTAAGAAAATAAAGGATTACATCTTACTTGTGCCAGATAGACTTAGTGTTTAATAAATATTTCTTGAAAGATTGAATAAGTTAAATATAATAGTGTCTTATACAAATAACTCTAGTTCTAGTTATACCACCAGGCTTATGACTTTAGTAATTTATCTTCAGTGAGTTTCAATTGCCAAAACTTAAAATGGAATTTATAGCTTAAATAATCTCTAAAATTTCTTCAAATTTTAAAATTTATCCCATGATAATCCTATGAATGAGTAAGTGAATAAACTTCTAAATAAAAAGCTTCAGAAAACTAGTCAATTATGTTTCTCTATTTTGTCTTATTGAATCTTAATCATTGGTAAATTAATGATAGTTTTTATTCTATAATAGAATTTATCAGGAAAAAAAGAGCATACAGCAATAAGAGAAACAGAAAGGCCTAGAAAAAAGAGAAGAGAGAAGGAAACTATATAAATAGTAACCACAAAATGGAAAAAAAAAAAGGAACCCAAAAGATAATTTAGCAGAATTATAATTTACTTCTGACTAAAGCAATTCTGGTTTAAAGTACAGAGAGGTTGAGATAACTCATTTTCTTTCATCTAAAGAAAATGCTCATCCTGAAGAATCATTCCCAAATAAAGGAACACAAAACAGGTGGGTATTAATCATATTAGAAATAGTACAGCTTTTTATTTTATATCTGGTCCAGTGATTCACAGACAATAGCAGCAGAAAGCTAACTTTAGCCTCTGAAACTGAAAAATCAGATCACACAGTACAATTTAGAGAAAACAGTAAGTACATGCTTTTAATTACTCATAGTAATTGTTACCATTTATTGAGCACTTACTCTGTGCCAGGCATTGTTCTACACACTTTCCGTTCATTATGTCTGATTCTTAAAATAAGCCCACATTGTCTATGAAAAGCATTGCCTGCTAAGAATGACTGCTAATGAAACAATTACTTATTAAAGCATTTTGTTCTTATTTTACAGATTCAAGATGGCAGCTGGCATAAGGCAAAATTCCTTTTTCACACCCAGGACCCTAATCAACTTCCACTAATTGAAATACAAAAACTTCTTCATCTCAAAACTGAACAAAAGTACTACATTGAAAGCAGTTCTGTATGCTTTCTCTAAAGTCTCTGAATTAGTTCCAAATTCAAGCTGTTGGCCAGGTAATTGCTGCAGAGGGAAAAATACAGACAGAAAGATACCATCATTATGAAATGCATGGAATAAAGCATTGGCTATATTTTAAAGAATCTCAGGAAGAAAAAAGACTTCCTCCTAAGAAGGAGAAAAGGCATTCTTTAAAGTATTGATAAAGTATTTAATTTTTAAAAAAAATATATTGATCTGAATTTCCTTAAAGAATCTTTAGAACCAAAAATTTATAAACATGGAGTTCTTCAGGGTATCCTATATCTTTTGACTGTCTGAGAACAAAGTACCCATTAGACAGCTGGAGATGCTGAGCACTGTGGAGCAATACTGGCTAATGCTCCCAAACGTGCAATGCTTCTGTCTAAAAATTATAAGCCACAGTCTAATATGTCTTATTTTCCCAAATACTAAGCTGTATTCAGGTCCCCAATGGGCATATACATCTTAGCTGGTGGTACACTACCTCTTACGTGTTGCCTTTTTGTGTTGCTTGGTGCTCTTTCTAAAACAAGGTGCTTGTGGCTTTTGTAGACAATTTTATTTCTTTTTTTGTCTTTGTCATTCTTTAAGAGTATATGTACTGGTTACATCAAGGTATGTTTTGGTTGTTAGTACTTATTTTAATTTCTTTGGTCACATACTTAAATCAAGTAAAACATTATTTATGTGAAGTCCTTGTTCTATTTTAAAATTCTCTTTGTGGGTATGGAATCAAAGCCAATACATTGTGGCCTGTGCTTATAAACAAGAGAATTGGGAGGTTTCTTTTATTTTTGTTTGATTTTTTAAATTGTTGTAAAAATTGTTATCAGCCAGCTACATCTAGTAGTAGGTTTGGGTTAGAGTTTGAGAGTTGTGATATACTATTTTTTAAAATCTATGATCATCTGGAATGATACTTTGTGTATATATATTTTGTAAAGTTTTGATTCAGCAAATCTTTTGAAATTGCTGCTGTTTTAAATTATAATAACTTTATATTTGCGCTTCATAGAAATTACATGTTTTGTAGTATTCATTGATTTTCTTTCATTTCATGTTCTTAAATTTAATGTGTTGGGACCTGATTTACCAATCATCAAAGCAATATCCAGGGGAAAAAACAAGTCTTTTGCCCTTTAAAATAGATTCAGCCAATTCAGACTTACCTTGTTTTCAGAGAAATGTTCAGTATTAAAAGAAAAATATCATACCTTTGGTATATAGAAAAGCTTGTACATCCATTATAAACATACCTTTAGGCATAGCAAACCACACTTATCTATATTAAAAATGTGCTTTAATCTGTTTTGGTCATATTTGTTTTTTTCTTTTATTGCTATATTGTTTTATTATGTATGATAGCCCCTCTGAGATAGCTTTTCTCTATTATATATACATTATTAGAAAGTATCCGTTCCATAACTATTAAAGGACTATGAAGCCTGCCTATTTCTTATTTGCACATAATGGGGTCATGGCGCAGAAACAAAATGTCACACATGTGGTCAATTGATTTTCAACAAGGATATGAAGACTATTCAATGGGAAAGGACAGTTTTTTTGACAAATGCTACTGGAAAAACTGGATATCCACATGCAAAGAATAAAGTTGGACCCTTACTTTATATCAGGGGTCTCCAACTCCCAGGCCATCGACCAGTACCAGTCTGTGGCCTGTTAGGAACCAGGCCGCACAGCAGGAGGTGAGCAATAGGCGAGCCAGTGAAGCTTCATCTGTATTTTCAACTGCTCCCCAGCTCCACCTCAGGTCATTAAGTATTAGATTCCCATAGGAGCACCACTTCCTGGTGCCAAAAAGGTTGGGGACTGCTACTTTACATCATATACAAAAATTAACTCAAAATGGATTAAAGTCCTAAATTTAAGAACTAAAACTATAAAACTTTTAGAAGAAAACATAGGGGAAAGCCTTCAAGATATTAAATTTGGCAATGACTTCTCAGAGATGACACCAAAAGCACAATCAACAAATTAAACAATGAATTGAACTATATCAAAATTAAAAGCTTCTGTGCATCAAAAGACACTATCAAGAGAGGGAAAAGATATCCCACAGAATGGGAGAAAATATTGCAAATCATATATCTGATAAGGGATTACTATCCAGAATATATAAAGAACTTACACAACTCAAACAAACAAACCAAAAAAAAAAATGCAACACAATTGAAAAAATGGGAAAAGAACTTAATAGACATTTCTCCAAAGAAGAAATACAAATGGCCAATGAATGGAAAGATGATCAACATCACTAGTCATTAGGAAAAAAGCAAATCAACACCATAGTTAGATACCACTTCACACCCATTATGGTGGCTGATATCCAAAAAAAGAAAGAAAGAAAATAACAAGTGTTGGTAAGGATGTGTAGAAATTGGAACCCTGTACATTGCTGGTGGGAATATAAAATGGTGCAGCTACAGTAAAAAAAAAATAGTTTGGAGTTCCTCAAAAGTTAAACACAGAATTACCATATCTAGAAATTCTACTTCATGTATATATACCCAAAAGAATTGAAAGAATGGAATGAAGTAAATATTTGTACACTAGTGTTCATAGAGGTATTATTCAGAATAGCCAAAACATGGAAACAATCTAAATGTGCATCAGCATAGGAATTGATAAACAAAATGTGGTGTGTACATACAATGGAAAATTATTCAACCTTAAAAAGGAATGAAATTCTGATATAAACAACATTGATGTACCTTGAAATATTTTGCTAAGTTAAATAAGACAAACAAAAAAGGACAAATATTGTATGATTCCACATATGAAGTATCAAGATTAAACAAATTCATAGAAAATACAATAGAAGTTACTACTAGAAGCTGGATGATGTGAGAATGGGGAATTGTTTTGGAAGAGTACAGAGTTTCTGTTTGGGGTGATGACAAAGTTCTGGAGATGGATGGTAATGCTGATTGTATAACAATATGAATGTACTCAATGCAACTGAAGTGTACATTTTAAGTGATTAAAATGACCAATTTTATATTGTATATTTCACCACAATTTTTTAATGGGGCTATGGCAAAGATATTTGATTTTCTGCTTACGGAACATAGAAATGAGTTTAAAACAGAACAGAGGTTGATTTTAAATGAAAGAAACCATATTCAAATTTTAGTCTTCACGCTATACTTTCTGTTACCCACCCCACTCCCAAAAAAAACTCATTTCAGAAACATAAATGAGTTTCTTAGATATCATTTAAGAAATAGGTATAAAATGAAAAACACATTACTTTGACTTGTGTTCCTAAAAATATTAAAGAAATTTTATAATCATAAATAGCATAATATAATAGTTGAGTACTCTGAGGAGTAGCTATATGACTTTGAGTGTATTATACATTGCCTCAGTTTCTTCACTATAAAATAGGGATAATAAAAGTATATATTAGTTAGGGTTCTCCAGAGAAACAGAACCAGTAGGAGAGATAGAGAGCAAGAGAGATATAGAGTTCATTTTATAATAGTATATACCTATTTTTATAATATACATAATATATATTTATGTATTATACATTATTATATATAATATAGAGATTGATTGTGACAAGCGGCTCACACAATTATGAAGAAGTCCTACGATCTACTGTCTGAAAGCTAGAGGCCCAGGAAAGCCAGTGGTGTAATTCAGTTAAGTCCAAAGGCCTCAGAGCCAGGGCAGCCAATAGTTTAAAACCCATTTTAGGGGTCAGAGCTGACAGAAAGCAAAAAGGGGCAAATTCCTCCTTCCTCTAACTTATATTATTTTTTTTATTAAATTTATTGGGGTGACATTGATTAATATTATATAGGTTTCAAGTGTATAATCCAATAAGATGTCATATATATTGCTTGTGTGTTTGCCAGCCAAAGTTAAATTTTCTTTCATCACCATATATTGACCCCCTTTACCCCTATCCCCTTCTCTTCCCTCTGGTAGCCAGCAATCTGCTGTCTGTGTCCATGAGTCTCTGTTGTCTGTCATGTTTATTGCTTTCAGTTTTATATCCCACATACGAGTGAAATAATATGTTAACATTTTTGTCTGACTATTTCACTTAGCATGATAATCTCAAGATCCATTCATGTTGTCACAAATGGCAGTATTTCATCTTTTGGCTGAGTAACATTCCATTGTACATACATATCACATCTTTTTTTATCCCATCATCTATTAAGGGACACTTCAGTTTCCATTTCTTGGCCACTGTACAATGCTGCTATGAACATCAGGATACATATATATTTGTGGATATTTTCAAAATTTGGGGGCAGATACCTAGAAGTGTTGCTGGGTCACATAGTGAGCCTATTTTTAATTTTGTAAGGAACCTTGCTAATGTTTTCCATAGCTGTCTTTCGTTCTATTCAGGCTTTCAATGGTTGGAATGATGTCCACCCACATGAGCGGGCAATATACTGAGTTCACTAATCTCATTCAGAAACACCCTCACAGACATACCCAGAAATAATTTTAATCTGAGCACCCTCCGGCCAGTAAAAATTGTCATAATATTAACCATCACACTACCTCACTTGATTGCTGAGTGGATTCAGTAAATTAACATGAGAAAGCACTAAAAACTGTGCCTGGCACAAAGTAAGTGCATTAGCTGCTGTTGACTTAAAGTCCATATCTGATTATTCCAGTATATGCAGGTCCTAAAGTTATTTTTATATTGTCTATTTTTTCTTTTAGTTTTCAGTTATTCTTGTGCCTGGCATATGTAACATTTTTTTTATTAAATGTCATACATCATATGTAAAAACTTTCAGAATCTTTTAATTATAATTCCTCTCTCTTGAGAGAGTTTTCTTTTGACAGGCAGTTGGATCCAATTGTGATTGAAATAGTTCAAGACTGGGCTTTGGGCCATCTGATGGCCGCTCTATTACTAATTTTTCATTATTCCCCTAGGGTGCGCTTGAGGTATCTCAAGAAAAAACCAATGGTGCAGGGACTCTATTCTCCTTTTTCAGTTCTGAACTGCAAAGTTTCTTCTCATTCTCCTCCCCACTCTCCCATGCTGTCAGTTGAAGACCGTCAAAAGCTCTAGGACACATTTTTGCTGCTCAGCAATTTTCCCCAGGGAAAAAGTACTGGAGGAGGTCCCCTTTACTTTAGTACATTCCCTTCTTCCTTGCTTATTATCTACCCCTGACTATTGTGGACAATCGTTAACGCTGTCAAACATCTATTTGTTATATTTAGCCAGACCTTATAGTTCTTAGCATCATGTTTAGTCTGATATGGGCAATTTCATCATAACTAGAAGCAGAAGTTTTCTTATCTGAGAAAAAGGGAGAAAATTTCCTGTCCTTTATTCTATTTCTTAGTAGTTGCTATATGGATTACAGTATTAAGCTCTTATTTATCACAATCTACTTAGAGCTAATACTGAATTATTTAAAATAAAATGTGAGAACCATGTAACAGTATACTTCCACTTAATCCCCTCATTCTTTGAGTTATTGTTGTCATATGTAGTACATTTGCATGTAGTATAAATCCAACAATATAGGATTATAATTTTTGCTTTAAACATTTCTATATTTGTTAAATTATAAGAATAAATTAAATATTTTTTTTCTGTAGAAGTAAGTTACCACGTGATATTATTCCCCTTCGCCTAAGAATTTTTTTTTGCTAATTCTTATAGTTTTGCTGATGATTAATTTTGATTTTTGTCTTTATTTCCCCTTTATTTTTGAAAGATTTTCTCTACATATAGAATTCTTGGTTGCATTTTCTTTTCAGCAGTTTGGATATGTCAACCTAATATCTCTAGCCTCTATTGTTTGTGATGAAAAGTTAGCCATCATTCATATTGTTATTCCCCATATGTAATAAGTCATCTTTCTCTTGCTTCATTCAAGATCACTTTTTCTTTGGCTTTCACCAATTTATCTATTAATTACTTAGGTATTTACTTTATATTTATCCTACTTGGGGTTTGTTGAGTTCAGGCCTAAAAGGCTCTCTATCATCACAATGCAACAATTTTCACCTATAATTTCTTGGTATGCAGTAGTAGCATGAATATCCAAAACAAAACATTTATACACATAGAGATAAGTAACTATAAATCAAAAGTAAAATCTCTAAATTCACAAATTATACCATAAAAATATTTTCCTATTGGTGAAATAATTTAGCACTTTAAACTAAATATACAGCAAATTAATTTTAAAATTCTATCAAGTTTACCTAAAATATAGTGGTTATCAGAGGCTGAAGAGGAGGGGGGAGGTTGATGGGGAAAGAAATTTAATTTCTTCAATTTAAAAAATTTAAATAAATAAATAAATAAATGCCATCTATATATAACCTTTTAAAAAAAAGTTTACCTAAAATATACTTTCTATAGAGGCAGAGTTACTGTGAAGCTAATAAATTTAAGTTTTAGAGTTCTGTAGTGGCCTTCAAAATGTCTTCACATGGGCATTTATTTGTGAAGTTTGCAAAAATACATTAATTTTTAGTTTTTTTTTCATAAAGAAGACCGTAAATTGTATGGACCTCTGGCCTCACAAAACCTGCTGTTTACCTGCAATGAAAACTAAATGTAGTTCCTTCTGTGGGAAGCCAAAAGTTTTTGTTTCTTTGCATGTTTGATGACTTTGCAATAAACAAAGAAAGAATGCTGCTATAGCACAGAAATGCCCTGAGCAGTAGGAACGGGTTGTTGAGCAGCAGGCACTTTGGCAGACCTCGTTTTCTGGCCCAGAAGTATGAGTTTGGCCCTCCTACACAAGACCAGCAGTTTTTTATAGTTTTAAAAATAAGTGTAAGTTTCTCTATGGCCATGCCACCCTGAACAAGCCCAATCCTGTCTGGTCGTGGAAACTAAGCAGGCTCAGGCCTGGTTAGTACTTGGATGGGAGACCACCTAGGAAGACCAGGTGCTGTAGGTGTAAAAACCGAAAAAGGGATTGTAAATTGACAAAGTCCTTGCAATCTGTGAGGTCAACCAAGTTTTGCCTCGCCTAAAAAGAAATAAATGATAAAAATTTCTTTAAAAAAAAGCTAAGCCCTCAACATATAGAGCTTTGCCCTATTAAAGCATAACTTTTTTACCATGACCCACCTAGTAATTGACTATGAAATTGGTATAATGAAGTTGTCACCTAAGCCTGAATACACAATTATGCAAAATGTGTGCTTTGAATACAGAGTTCTGGTATAAATCAAAGCCAAATTAGAAAAATGGTACCTCTTAGAGTAGAGCAACTGATGGGAAATCTGAGCAATCATCTTGGCTGTACCTAGCAGTGGAATTTTAGGACAGCACACAAGTACAAAAATGATCTCAGTAACAATCCATTAAACATAATTTGATTTTACTAGGTAACTAGTTCAGGACAAATTTAGAGTTGAAATTCAAAAATACTTCTCACTTCTTGAAGTAAATACTGAAAACTTAGTTTCATAAAAAGAACATTCTCCATGAAGGGATAAAGATCTTCCTCAACTATGAAAAAATAAATTTTAATTTAAATGTTATTGATATTACATTCAATTTTTCTCACGTGAACATTTTGAATTTGTAAAAGAGGTTAAGCCTTTTAACTACCAAAATATAAATGTGAAGATACTATATAAAATATTCAGTTAAAATATTTTTTACTTGTTTCCAAATATTTCCTACATAATTCAATGTATCACAAAGAAATATTGTGTATTTTTCTTTCAAGTCTTCCTACAATGAAAAAAATTAAAAACTCTTTGTATCAAACTTAATTAGTAGACACCAAAAAGGTTTTGGTTTAATGATTGGAAGTGAGAAATTAATACAATCAGAATTTATTTAGTTTGGTTTCATAACTAAGTCTCCTGGCTAGTTAAACTTGCTGGTTTCAGGATTCAGGTATTAAAAAGATACTAATAAATTATTTTAGAATTTTTTTCAGAAATGTTTTTCTGAAATCTTTTTAGAAATCTATTTCACATATTTCTCTGCAACAAATAATATGCTTCTGTATTAGGTCCTGGATTTCTCTACTAGAGAAATTTTTGGGTCCTTAAAAGGCTCATCAGTTGTAACTAAACCTCCTAAATCGTGATTTTTTTTTTTGTTTGACCCAAATCATGCTCTGCCAATAAGAGATCCAGTCATTCTTTGGAAACAGTTACTTGTGTTGTAATGACAGGCCCACCCAAATAACTGTATGTCATGTTCCCCTGATAAAGAATAATCATATCAGAATCAACATGTGGTTTCTTTCCTGACTTCTTGCTTCTGTGTCCCAGCCTCATAACCCAAGTTCAGGAAGTGAATCTGGCTCCTGATCACCTATCTAATGAAGAAATAAAATGCAAGCTTCTTTGCAAGGCTTACAAGGCCCTAGTTACCTGGCCTCTGACTACCTGTCAACCTTCTCTCCTTCCTTTCTCATTAAAGTCAATACGTTCCAGCTATACCTAACTCATCTGATGTTCTCTGAATGTACTTTACTTTTTCAATTCTCTGGAAAGCTCTCCTTGTTCTCTTAGCCAACTCCCACTCATTATTCAAGTTAGCTTCTCAGGAAACTTTTCCTTTTTCCACAAAGGAATGCATGCTACTTCTTTAAATCTCATTCTATATTCTGCACTTACTTCAATGTATTGTTATTGCTCTTCATATGTTTCTCTCCTTTGATTAAACTGTGACCTCTCTGAAGGCAGAGTGTATATTTCAATGTTTGTTGTTGTTTGTTTTTTTTATTTTTTTTATTTATGCCTATAGCACGTTGTCTTCCTAGGTGGTCTCCCATCCAAGTACTACCAGGCTCAAACCTGCTTAGCTTCCAAGATCAGACATGGGGCTTGTTCAGGGTGGCATGGCCATGGACCGTGGACTATGGCTCCACTGGGGCACAAATCCAGGACTTTCTGCTTGTAAAGCAGATGTGCTAACTGCTACACTATGGAACCATATCCTAGATTTCAATGTTTATAATCACAGAATAGCATGATGCATGATGAAATACACACACAAGTCATTCATGTCTTCATTTTTTTTTATGTATTGTGCACTAGACACTGTGCTCTTGAGTTGACAATTCTAATTGAGTGAAAAAGCCAAGGTCCCTGTTCTCCATGAGCTTACTATCTGGGAGAGAAACGGATGTTATTCAAGTGATAATACTCACAAATATATGGTTACAAGTTGAAATAAGTGCTCTGAAAGAAACGCACACACACGCACAAAACTCTGACATAGGCTGGAGCATGGAGGAGGAACACTGGCTAAGGATCACTTCTTTAGGGAAGTACTGTTTACTTGACATCTGAAGAATGAGTAATTGGAGATGAGGTTGAAGAGAAGATAATGGGCCAGAATATAAGGGATCTTTGAAAGGCCATAATAAAGATTTAGATCTTTATTCTCAGAGCAAAATTTAGGCATCAAAGGCATATAAGTTGACTGACATTATCAGACTTATAATTTGCAGAGATGCTCAGGCTGCAATTTAAAGACTGAAGAGACAAATATTTGTTGACTAAATTAACAAATTAAGTGAACTAACACAATTAGCTAATTCTTTTATTAAAGTACAGTTTGCATGTAATATATTAGTTTCAGGTGTACAACATAATGCTGCTTTCTTCATTTATATGCCTTACAATGTGACCACCATGATAAGTCTAGTAACTATCACCATACAAATGATTACAGTGTTGACTGTATTCCCTGTGCTCTGCATTACATCCCTGTGACTTATTTATTCTATAACTGGAAATTTGTACCTCTTATTTCCCTTCATCCTTTTCACCCATCTTTCATTTCCCTCCCCTCTGACAACCATCAATTTATTCTCTGTATCTAAAAGTCTGTTTCTGTTTCATTTTGTTTGTTTTGTTTTCTTATATTCCACATGTAAGGGAAATTATACAGTATTTGTCTTTAACTTACTTCACTTAGCATAATACTCTCTAGCTACATCTACGTTGTCACAAATGGCAAGATTTCATTCTTTTTGTTACTGAACAATATTGTGTATGTGTGTGTCACATCTTCTTTATCCATTCATTTATTGATGGACATCTAGGTTGTTTCCATATCTTGGCTATTGTAAATAATGCTGCAGTGAATAAAGGTGTATCTTTTTTATATTAATTTTTTTTTTTGCTTTGGATAAATGTCCAGAAGTTGAATTGTTGTCATAATGCTAGTTTTATTTTTATCTTTTTGAGGAAACCCCATACAGTTTTCCATAGAGGCTGCACCAATTTACAATCCCACCAATAGTAAGGGTTCCCTTTTCTCCACATCCTTACTAGCACTTATTTGTTGACATTTTGATAATAGTCATTCTAATAGGTATGAGGTGATGTCTCATTGTGGTTTTAATTTGCATTTCCTTGATATTGGTGCGTAACACATATATCTTTTCATATCTCTGTTACTCATCTTTCTTCGAAAAAATGTCTATTCAGGTCCTCTGCCCATTTTTTAATAGGATTGTTTGGGTTTTGTTTTTTATTGCCCTTGCCTGAAAGACATATACAAATATATATATATACATATATATATATATAGCTAAGACCATATCGAAGAGTTTACTGCCTTTGCTTTCTTCTAGGAGATTTATGGTTTCAGATCTCACGTTTAAGTCTTTAATCTTTTTTGAGTTTATTTTTGTATATGATGTAAGAAAGTGGTCAAGATTCACATTTTTGCCTGTATCTATTCAGTTTTCTCAACACCATTTATTAAAAACACTGTCATTTCCTCATTCTTGCTTCCCTTGTCATAGATTAATTGACCATAGAAGTGTGGGCTGATTTCTGGGTTTTCTATTCTGTTCCATTATTTTATGTGTCTGGTTTTGTACCAGTACCATACTGTTTTGATTACTATAGTTTGGTAATATAGTTTAAAATTAGAGTGCCAATTCTTGAGTATTCTATTATGTTAACCCCATCTAACTGGAATT
Organism: Macroglossus sobrinus; assembly: GCA_004027375.1. Taxonomy (NCBI): domain Eukaryota; kingdom Metazoa; phylum Chordata; class Mammalia; order Chiroptera; family Pteropodidae; genus Macroglossus; species Macroglossus sobrinus. Next base: position 497,842 of record PVKZ01000598.1, read on the forward strand.
TGAATGTTAATATCTTCTAGTATAGCACTGTCCAATAGAAGTATAACATGAGCCACCGACATAATTTTAAATTTTTTAATAGCTGCATTTTTAAAAGTTTTAAAAAATGAAATTAATTTTATTAATACATTATACATAACTAATATATCTAAAATACTATCACTTCAACATGTGATCAAAATAAAAAATGTTATTAATGAGAATTTTACTTTTTTGTCCTAAGTGATTGAAATCCAGTGTGTATTTTACATGTATAGTGCATCCCAATTTGAATAACCAATTTCAAGTGTTCAATAGTTACTTTGGCTAGTGGCTACCATATTGGACAGTGTTGTTGTAATGCCTTTACTCAGGGGTTCCCAAACTTGACTACAGTAGTCATCAGAATTATACACAAAGACACTTATTAAAAATATTGCCCAGCAGCTCTCTCCATTTTGATTAAATACCTCTAGGGAGAGGCCCAGAAATCTGTTTTGATCGAGGACACCAGGTGATGCTGATGCAACACTCTATGGACAAGCATATGAGAATTACTGCCTTGCCTCAAAATTGCACATGTAACAAAACCTTTGTGAATATAATGAAACCTCTTACATCCTGGGAATATATGAGCAATGTCATGGGAAGCTTAGTAGGGAGGATATTTGGGACACCTTTCAATCATTTCCAAAATTTATTACCATCACTATTTTCTAAAAGTTTAATCTGGAGAATCTAGTTCCTGAAAAGATAGCAAACTAACACTAGTACCTCCTGGAGTCCCCAGGTCTTATCTTGAAGATGTTATATAAGTGAGAGGGTGGTGACTGATCTGGGAGCCTAACCCAGAAACTGAGAAACCTATGGTAAAATGAAAGTGAGTTGGGTCCCATGGTAGTCAGGAAAGGGAGACCTGTAATCATAGATGGACATGATGGAGGTAAGGGATAGAATGGAGGGATAACATCTCTGATTATGCCTTTTCTACCCACATTACCCTGGGTGTATCACAGCCTATCCCAACTCATGGTGGGCATAAGAACAGCAGGGAAGCCCAGCACCTGCCCAAGGAGAAAGAGTAACATCAATAAAAATGATAACTATGCATACAAGTTGGCTTAGAACAGTTCTTATCTTCTCTTTCCTCCATCCTGAGGTCTAGGTGATACCAGAGCAGACAGTAGCTCTTAGAAAAGGGATGGCAAATCCAGGGGTAACTTGAGGGGCATGTTCTAATCATGGAAGGGCATTTTGGGACTAGTAGAGCCCAGATTGTAATACCAAGGCTCATCCACTCTCCTCCTTACCCACCAGCCCCTACCACCAAAAAATTACTCAGGCTTTTAATCCTCCCTTTCAAGTATGAATTACAGCTGAAGTTGTTGATATTTCTAAGGAAATGTGAGATCACAGGAGGAGATATTATCTGAGCAGTCTAATTCCATAAAATATTTTTTTTAGAAAACTAGATAATATGTGCTACAAGGAGCAGAATTAATGAACAAAAAAATGAAAAATTTTATTTATTTCATTTTTTTAAATGCCTACAGCACCTGGTATTCCTAGGTGGTCTCCCATCTAAGTACTAACCAGGCCTGACCCTACTTAGCTTCCGAGATCAGATGAGATCGGGCACATTCAGAATGGCATGGCCATATAAGAAATTTTTAATGAGTAAAAGAAATACCTCCAAATACATAAGGGAGAATATTATGAAGCAATAACAAGCTGGAGATACTGCTTATGAAAAATATAGCAACAAAAATAAATTTAGTAGATGGGTTGACTAACAGATTGGATATATCAAATAACAAATCAGTAAGGTAGGAATTAGGGAACTCTCCCAGAAAGTATCTGGAAGCAATAAAGAGACAGGAAACATAAAATTAAAGGATATGGAGAGAACCCTGATAACAGTCTGATGACATTACAAGAAAAGAGTTATAGAAAAATATCCTTATGAGTATATATGAAAACTTCTCAACAAAATAATAGCTAATTGAATATAAATATACACATATATATATACACATATACACATGCATATTAAAATAAATAGTAAGGCTTCAGGATACAAAGTCAATATACAAATATCAATTGTATTTCTATATGATAGCATCCAAAAGTGAAATTCAATAATTCCTTTCAAAATCACATAAAAAAAGATAAAATATGTATACATCTAGAAAAGACATGCAAAAACTAGTACACTGAAAACTACAAAGCATTGTTAAGTGAAATTAAAGACAATCTAAATAAATGTGTGGCATTCCATTTTCATTAGTTTAAGACACACTATTGTTAAGATGCCTATTATCTCCAAATTCATCTATGTATTTCACACAATCCCTGTCAAAATCCCAACAAGCTCTTTTGTAGAAACTGATAAACTGATCTTAAAATGTATATGAATATACAAAGGATCTAGTATAGCCAACCCACTTTTGAAAAAGAAGAGCAAAGTAGGAGGATGTAATTACTCAATTTGAAAATTTATTATCATGTAATGGTAATCAATTATGTTATCATAACCAATATGGTGTTACATAGACATATAGGTCAATGAAACAGAATAGGAAGTCCAGATATAAATCTTTATATTTGTGGTCACTTAATTTTCGACAAGATGTTAAGGCAATTCAAGGAGGAAGGATAGTCTTTTCAACAAATAGTGCTTGGACAATAAAATATTCAAATGCAAAAAAGGATTCAAACTGTTACTTTGCACTATATACATAAATCTAAATGTTGAAGCTAAAACTATAAAACTCCTACAAAATATAGAAAACAATTTTGAGGACCTTGGGCCAGGTAGAAATATACAAAGAGCAAAAATATTAAGGAGAGGGTTGTCACACATGACAAGCATGCGCCAAGAACTGGGGAATATAGATATCTCAATTTTGTTTTTCACAATCTGAAAGAGAAAACACTGAGCTTTACCAGCATGATTTTCAAAATTACTGGTAGAATAAGGAAATTATATTTATATTTGTAAAATACTTTACTGTTTACAGAACTCTTGCACATACATTTTCTCACTTAATTTTCAAAATAGCCCATTTTCTCACTTAATTTTGAAAATAGGTAAAACTATTTCTATTTTACAGATGAAGAAATTAACTGAGACTCAGTGTGGTCCCCCAGCTAGCAGCAAAGGAGATTTAAACTCAGTGCTTTTTCCTCTGATGTAAGAGAACACTGCCCAGAGCAAAGTGCTCTTCTCCAATAACTTTGCAACTTTGTTTACACTAAGCTATCTCACCTCCCTTACTTTGCTGATGGAATCAGATTCTTTTTCCCCAGACATTTGGAATAGGATGATAGTGAGTCTCCATGACTATATGCATTGATACCTGGGAGTTGTGGAGTGGCTGTATTTTTTAACAAGGTACTTGGAGAAGAGACAAAACTGACCTTCAAAAAATTAAGAATGATGCCAATTCAGTGACGAGAGGCCTTGCGGTCACAGAGGCAAACATACATTTACACTGTGGTAGCCATGGAGATGTGTCACCCAGATCCCCCTTCAAAAAAAGACTTGCTACCCAGCCCCAAGGATTGCCATCAGCAGCCTCCAGCTGTCAGCTATAGCTTCAGAGAGGCCTCTTTCCCAAGACCATACCCTTTCCGGGGCAGCCTGAATCAGGTGACTGAGTGAGGCCAGATATAAAGTAAGATGCAGTTCTGCCTGATGTGGAACATTCTAAAGGAAAGTGCCTTCTTCAGAGCTAATCATCAGGTTGCCCAATGCTCTGTGAGACCTGCATCACAATTTAAATTCCCTCTGGCCAATCCTGCTTTCTTCCTCTTCCTTTCACAGAAATTGATCCCAAGTAACTCCTATTAGCATCTATTTCTGAATAACCAAAACTGCAACACATCATAAAACTTACCCATAGAAAAAATAAAATTCAGACTGCCACGCTTTCTGGTTACTAGTTCCTGCCTCTTGTGTGGATACAGCTGCACTTTCACTTCCTGACCTTCATCTTAAGCTAGCTCAAGTGCAAACCAAGGGCATTGACCAGAACATTAACTTTCCGTTTCAATACTGCCAATAATAGCCATGTAATATTGGGGAAATCTTTCTATTTCTTTGGGTTTTTGTTTTCTTATCTGTCCTTCAAGGGGTCAGGAAAGACCTTTCTAATCCTCACTCTATAGTCAACCAGACAGTTGACTACACACAGTACCTGCTGAGCCACCAAAATGGTTTTAACCATTCTTAATATATACTTGCTCATTGTATTTCAGTCTCAGCTAATATACTTTCCTAGAAAGCATTCCCAGATTTCTAACTGTTAAACTGAACTCAATTATGACTTTGGCAAAGGGCCAGGTCCCAAAATAGTTAGGAGAGCTGCACCATGATGCCCAGTGCAGGGACAGGAGACAGAGAGGATAGGGTGCAGCAAGATGTTTCAAGGAGCTGGGCTTGTATCTCTACTCCACTGAAGTGGAAAAGGGAAGGAAAAGGGCTTGAGAAACTGGATAGAAATTCAGTAACAGCTCCTTCTCTGTCCCTTCCCTGTCTCTGCTCTTATAATCAATACTCTGGCTCTATACTCCAATAACCCAAAGTTCCCTCCTCTAGGACTACTCAAGCCTCATTTTTCCTTCAAAACTGTCATTCAATGATACCACCATAATCTCTGATGTTCCCATTAAAACTTCAGTTCCATGGTGTTGCTTATTTAACTTAGGTAATTAGCTGTGAATCTGTCAAGGATCCTTACTGGTTTAATAATTGTCCTTTCCAGTGACTTTGGAAAAAAAAATAGATTATAAGGAGACCAAATGGGGGAAATATGACAAAAGTTCCAAATGTGCAGTCTTTATGCTTCTGATCAGCAGTTTCAGAACTTTCTCTGTGATCTTAAATGAAAATCTAGATGGTTTTATTCTCTTGAGGATCAATACTCCCTCTCATTGCTCCTATCTCCCAAATTTTGTCTTTAGCAAGGCGACACAGATTATGTCATCTAACCTCTTTTCCTAGTGTAAGCATTTAATCTAGTTTGAAAATCTAGTGAGACTCTCATTGACTCCATGGATAGCTGGCACCCCTAAGTATCTCCAAAAGAAGACTAGCTATATGATTCCTCTGGAAGCTTTTTCTTCACAAGCCATTGGATTTTACTAAACTCTTCAATATGTCTTTCAGCACTACTTAATCAGTGGTGCTCCAACTAAGGTTTTAAAATTACCACACTTCCTTACTCTTCTCAATCATTCAAAATTCCCATTCCTTGAACAATGTGTGAATAAATGATAACAGCTAAATGCCCTGCAAATTATAACAGGAGTAGTACAAAGCAACCCATAACTAAGATACTATTTCTTTGGAGCCTTCTTACTTAGCAAGAAAACTATATATCTTACAGACATCATATGTAGATTGGATGAACACCTAATGTTCGGTATGAAATAATAATTTTAAAAAGTAATTGAAACAGATACAAGAGTGGTTTTAGGTTTTTGTATTTTTTGTTTTTTGTATTTTTTCGTGTATTTTTTAAATCTAGTCCGGGGAATTGAACTTTTGGCCCGGTCTTTAAACAGGGAGAACACACACACGCACGCACGCACGCACGCACGCACACACACACACACACACACACACACACACATATTTATTTATTTTCTCTTAGAATCCTGTAGGGTGCTGGGAATGGGGAACTGGCTGATGTGGCTCTTACTGACAAACTGAAAGAATAAAAACGAATGCCTTCTTTCCCACCTGAAACCTATCTGGATTCCCAGGAATAATAGCCACCATATACTGATTTTGTTTGTCACTGCTAGCCTATTTCCATGCACGAATCCATTGGATCTTCACAGTAACACTAAGAGATTTGTAACATCATCTGAAGCTTGGAGAGGTGTAATGTTAGGTGTTTCCTCCATTGTCGTACAAGATTAGATTTAATCTTTAATACAGATTAGGGTGTACCTTTTCATTCCAAGGTTATAGGTTTAGCGTTCCTCTTCACCCGGACCCTCCAGTCTCTTAACAGGAGTGTGGTTACACGCAAAGGGTGGGGCGGGAGGCGGCCGGCGGCCTTCCCAGGGGAGGGGTTTGGGGAAGCCCCGCCTCGAAGGCGGGACCATGGTGGGCGTGTCCGCACGTCAAATCTCTCAGACCCTCTGAGCCGCAGAGCCGTAAAGAATCCTACGAGTCGTGAAGTGGCGAGGAGCGAAAGCGTTACTTTACGGCTATTTGGAGGAACACGCCAAGCCGGCGTTCAGTGCTGGAGACTTCCCGGTCATACACGTGGTCCTCTGCCGGGGATCCGGCCGGTAATTCTTACCTGTTGCTGTGTCCCAGCCACATTGAAGGATACAGTGGCAGCGGAGGCCAATGGTCTTGAGCTGATGGATTTTGCTGCTGAGAAAGAAGGGACGTCGAGAGACGATCTCCAAGTTGGAGCTGTGGGGTTGCGGCTAAGTCTCCAGTCGGGTAGAGAGGGAGTCGGGGGCATAGCAAGTACGGAGGAGGCCGGCGGTGGAGAGGTGGGATATGGGCCCACAGGACTGGAGAAAATGGGGGATAGACAAGAAGAAAGTGGACAAAGGGCAGACGAAATGCGGGTGAATCTAACGGTCGTGAAGCAAGAAGTTGTGGACTGGTCGGAAATGGAAGAAGGTATGCGGAATGGCCAGTGGGTAAAGCAGGAGGTAGAGGATGGGTCTGAGGTGAAGGAGGAGAAACCAATTGTATTAGAGGTGAAGCAGGAGATGGATAGTGGTTTGGTGGTGAAAGAAGAGAAAGTGGAAGAACCAGAAGTAAAGGAAGAGAAAGTGAAAGTGAAGGAAGAGGAGATGGACTGGCTAGAGGTGAAGGAAGAGAAGAAAGATAACTTGGAGATAAAACAGGAGGAAACGTTTGTTGGTCAGAACATAAAAGAGGAAGAACTAATGGATGAAGTGTGTGTAAAAGAAGAAAAATATTTTCCAAAAAAAGAAATGATGGATGATACAAAAATGAAAGAAGAGCCTCAGATGAATTCCCCAGTGAGCTCCAAGCGTAAACTGGCCATGTCAAGGTAGGATAGTGAAAAATCCACTGGGGAATAAAGCTGTGAAGTACCCTGTTGTCAAGATTGAAGGAAAGTACACTACTAACAGGGTATAGAATAATGAAAAATGAAAGCAAATTTGGGGCCCTGAGGCCTGAATTGGGGGAATGGGAAATTGGGAGAGGAGAGTTTTGTCAGATGACTACAAATTCAGTGAAAATATGTGAGGTTACTACTATACAGTAGGCAAGTTAGGAGGTTAAAATTTTGGGAAATAGAAAACCTTTGGACCAGATTCTGATTTGACTTAATATGCTTTTGACTCAGTATTTGTTTGAAAGAGGATAGAGATGAGGAAAAGTAATAAAACTAACAATAACAGAGTAGATTAAGTTAGCAGAGATGCATTTGAACTCACCCAATTGTCTGGTTTCTCTGTGGGTACTATGAATATGTATTACTTTTGATTTAATTTCCCAATAGCGACAGCAAAGAAAATAAGAGTGGTCAGATTCTTGGAACTATTACTATCTAGAACACAATAGGCAAAATAGTAGTGTGGTTGTCAGTATCCCAAGATCCTAGAAGAGCAGTTGAGGACAGATGATGGTTAATAGCATTTCTAGATTATTTTGATGCCCATTTAGGTTGGATTGTGAAAAAAAAGATGTTAACTGCTGCTAAATTCAGCTGGGTCTTATATTCTGTTGGTGTGTGTTCCTTTAAGATAGTTAAACATAGCTCATGGATTGGACTTCTGGGTATATGAACAAACATAATTGTTGATAGATGGCCAGGAATTTCAAGTTAAAATATTGAATAATCTTATTCTCTGATTATAGAAGAAAACACAGTGAAAGGTGACATGATTTTTAAAAAATTTAATGCATTTTTATTACATATCACTAACATTTTAAATGTTGTCATTTGAAGACGGTTTCCTAAAGAAAATTTACGAATGATGTTTTACAGCTATCAAGTGTCTTATCAGAGTTCCTTACATATACTGTATTTGCTATGGCTACGCCTAATTTAATTGTGACGAGTAATCAACTCAAGTTTTAATAAACAAATAAGTAGAATTAATATTTGATAATTTTTAAGTTTCATGTGGGTTTTTTTAGGTGTGAAACTTGTGGTACAGAAGAAGCAAAGTACCGATGTCCCCGTTGTATGCGATATTCCTGCAGGTATGTGTATATATATAATTTCCTATCTTATTACCTCTATCAATCTGTACTGTTACCTCAAAGTATAAAAGAACATCCTCTTTGTCTCTTCAGTTTGCCCTGTGTAAAGAAACACAAAGCAGAACTGACATGTAATGGAGTTCGAGATAAAACTGCATATGTTTCAGTACAACAGTTTACTGAAATGAATCTCTTAAGTGGTAAGCCATCTTATGCATAGCAGATTGATGCTTCCTGGCCATTGGCATATGCCATTTGTTTAATTTTTTATTTCTAAATTTTTAGATTATCGATTTTTGGAAGACGTTGCAAGAACAGCAGACCATATTTCCAGAGATACTTTATTGAAAAGACCATTAAGCAATAAACATGTAAGTATTTCCTTTAAGCCCTTCCAGTTAGAATTTTTTCTAATTAATTAGACTCATTTTTACTCAAGAAATGTGTTAACTAGCTACTATGGTCTGGGGCTATTGCAGTCACTAGGGATATAGCAGTGACCAAAACAAAGTCCTTCCCCTCTTGGAGCTTGTAGGGTGAGAGATGAGATGAGCAGAACACATATAATTTCAGATAGAATTAAGTGCATGTGGAAAATAAAGGAGATTAAAATGAGAATGGTGTTTGTTAGGTGGAGGTTGTGAGGGTACTATTTTTTAGACAGTGGTCAGGAGAGGCTTGAGAGATGATATTTAAGCAGCCATCTGAATGATGAGAAAGAGGCATGTGAATATTTGGAAGAAGACTATACCACATAGAGACAGAAACAAAGACTGAGTCAGGAACTAGGTTGGTGTGTTTCAGAAATTAAAAGGGGCAAGATGACTGAAATATAGCTGAGTGAGGAGAATGTTGAATATGAGGTTAGAGAAACTGGTGAAGGCTCTAATTTATTCTGAGTAAAATGTAATCCATGGGAGGGTTTTGAGCGTGTGTCCTTTTTGAAAGATCACTCTTGCTACTGTCAGGAAAATGGACTAAGTGGAAGATTGAAGTGAGGAGACTAGTTACAAAGCTATTGCTGTGGTTCAGATGAAACACAATGGTGGCTTGGATAATGCCGTTGGAATTATTAAGAAATAATTAGATCTGGTTTTGAAGGAAGAGCTAACAGGACTTGCTATTTCAATACACTTAATTTTCATACTCTTCATCCTTTTTTTCATTCGTTGAACACTTTAAAATTAAAACTTAAATATTTGAAATATTTTGCAATTGCTATGATTCCATAAATTTTTTAATATTGTTATCAGGTCATGTTGTGGGATTAGGTTCATTTTTCAGAGACTGTTTTAATATTGAAGTTGCAGAATGTTAATACCCTTTAAACCTATTGTATTGGTATTATTGGTACAGACATGATGTTACACATATCTGAAAGAATGATTTCATCAGCTCTTTTTTTCCACAAGCTTCATTAGGTATATAAAATTTCTACTTAAAAGAAATATTACTTAATTTTTTATTGTGAAGTACAACATGCACATTAAAGGATAAAATAACCATTTATGAATACTTATAAAGTGAATATCCATGTAACTACTACCCAAGTCTAAAATTAGAACATTTATTTACCAGTTTCTCAAAAGTTTTCTGCAACTTCTTTATGCCCTTCCCCGATCCATTCTTGTTTCTGAACAGTTTTCTAGTTTAGGACCATACCACAATTTGTTTAACCAGTCTATTCTTTGTGGGCTTTGGATTTTCTGTAATAACAAAAGAATTTTGAAACAATGCTAACATGAACAATTTTTGTATGAATTGTTTGCATATGCACATGTTTTTCCAGGGTTTATTCCACCTTGGAGTAGAATTGCTTTGTTGTGGGGTGTGCATATTTTCAGTTTGACTAGATGCTTCCAATGTTTTCCAAAGTGGTTATACCAAATCCCAATGGTGTATAAGTGAACCTATTGTCACATCCTATCTAATATTTGATTTGTCCAGAGTTTTAAAATTTTTGTCAGTTGATGGCTGTGTAATTTTATTATGGCTTTTAATTTGCAATTCTCTGATTCCTAAAGAGATTGAGCACCTTTCAGATATTTTATTGGCCATTTGAATTTTCTCTTTGGCGGAATACCTAGTCACATCTTTTACTTATTTTTTCATTGGTGAAATTTCTCTTACTGGTTTGTAGAAATTTTTTTAATTTTTTGGACACAACTTGATAGTTCTGTATGAGATAAATACCTCTTCCATTTTGTGGCTTGTTTTTTACTCTGTGGTATCTTTTGCTGAACAGATTGTTCTTAATTTTAATGTCAACTTTATGTTTCCTGAGTAGTTAGTAGTTTTATGTGTTTATAAAAAAATCTTTCCCTACCTTGAAGTTATAAAGCTTTTCTCCCATAGTTATTTTCTAAAAGCTTTATAGTGTTATATCTCACATTTAGTCTAAATTACCTGGAATTAATTTTTGTATATCATGTGAAGTGGAGGTCCTATTTAATTTTCTACATGGATAATCTACTTTTCCTAGCATCATTTATTAAAAAGTTCATCTTTTCACTCTTATCTACAGGACCACTTTTGTCATATAATCAAAACATCCATATGTTCTTGGGTCAGTTTCTGGCCTCTGCTCTGTTCTGATGGTCTCCTTGTCTATCCACACCAATACTACACTTTCTGAATTCTTGTAGTTTTTTTATTGAAATTTGCTGTCTGATAAAGTCCTCCCACTTTGTTCCCTTTCTAGAGTATGCCTATACTCTTATTTCCTAGAGCATAATAGAGTGTACTTTTACACAGATAGGAAGAATCAGTCCACTCTCTCCACCTGGGAGTTTTGATTGGATTGTATTTATTATATAGAATAACTTAAGTGATTGGGTTTCTTTACAGCATTGAATCTTTAAATCTTTGGTTGTGTTGTATCCCTGCATTTATTTGGGGCTTCTTTAATATCTCCCTATGATTTTCTTAGTGGAAGTCATGTACATTTTTTGTTAGATCTGTTTTTGGACACTTTATTTTTTCATTTTTTTTTTAAACAGAATTTTAATTTTTAATTTTTTATTGTCTCTGCTGGTATTTAGGAATGAGGTTTTTTTGGTTCTTTATTTTATAGTGAGTAACCAAATTAAAATCTATCCCAGTACCTTATCTATAGAGTCTTTAGATTTTCTCTGTAAACAATCACAATTTGTTTCTATTATTCTTTTAATCTTTTTTCACCCATTATTGGAATAGTTAAGACTTCTATTCAATGCTGAAATACTAGTGATTGATAGTAGATACTAATATTATAAGTCCCAAGTCCACTCCTAGGTTTGATGATTTTGCTAAAAGGATCCACAGGACACAACATAGAGTTATACTCATGGCTATAACTTATTAGAGTGAAAAAGGGTACAGAGCAAAATTAGCAAAAAGAAAAAGCATGAGGGTAAAGTCTGGAGGAATTTAGCTGTAGGCTTCCAATAGTCCTCTTCCATCGGAGTCACACAGTATTCTGGCAATGAGTTGTGATAACATGTGTTAAGTATTGTCTACCAAGGAAGCACATTAGCCACTGCCCAAGGTTTTTATTGGGAGCTGTTCGTAGAAGCACCCTCTGCCTATCATGTGCAGAATCCTAGACTTCCAGAAGGAAATCAGATAAAACCATGTTCTTTATACAAACAATTTAGGTACAATGAACCACTCTCATCATTTTAGGAAAAGTTTTATGTCAGTGTAGGGAACCATTTACCAAATTCCCAGACACCAGCCAAGGGCCAGCTCTGTAAGAACAACTTTCTATGGATAATGGCCTCAGGCTTGTATTAACTCTGCTGTACATCTTTATTTTGTAACTCCTGATCATTGAGGAAGATTTCACCATGATATTTGCTCTTAAATTTTTTGTAGATATAATTTGTTATCTAGATTAAGGAAGTTCTATTTCTACTTTGCTAACACATTTTATTATGAATGGTTGTTATATTTTATCAGAATGCTATTTCTGGATTTGATTATTTTTGTTTTTTAATCTATAATATTATAATATGAATAATAATACTTTGATTTTCTATTTTAAGCTAAACTTATATGGTGTATTATTATAGCAAAGCATGCATTTTATACTTTGCAGAATTCGGTTGCCTTATATATGTATGTATACATTATTCATTCATTCATTTTGTATTTCTTTCTATGAGTGAGATTGACCTCTAATTTTTCTTTTTAGTATATCAAGTTTCTGTATCAATGTGATTCTAGTTTCACAAAATTATTTAGGGATTTTTCCATTTTGTTCTTGGGTGCATTAGATTATTGAAATTTATTATTGGGATTATTTCTTCCTTGGGAATTTGGTAAAATTTATTAATGAACCAATATGGGTTTAGAGTTGGAGCCAATGAAGTACATTCTTTATTATTTATGGGACTGGTCAGGCTTTCTGTGTTTTCTTGAGTCATTGATAGTAGATTACATTTTTCTAGGAATTGGTCCTTTAGACCTAAATTTTCAAATTTATTGACATAAAGTTCTTCATAATATTCTCCTTTACATTTCTATCAGTTACAGCAAGAGACGTAGGTTAACATTTCCTAGTAGATAAAAATCAGAAGGATTTCTATATTTCCCCTAAGGTTCAGTTTGTTTTGCTTTATGTACTTGAAGGCTAAATTATTAGATGCATACCTCAGGAAATATTTCTTCTTGGTGTATTTAACTTTAGGCATTATGAAATGATTCTCTTTGTCTAGCTTTTCGTTTACTTTGTCTAATATTAATAAAGCTATCAGGCCTTTGGTTGGTATCTGCTTAGAGTATTTTCCCCCCTTTTACTGTAGGCCTTTCTGTATCTTTATGTTCTGTTTAAATCTTTTGTAAGTACCCTAAGTTGAGTTCCAGGATTTTTTTTGTAGTCTGACAACTTTAACTTAACTCAATCATTAAATTCATTTATACTTTGATAAAATTACCTATATATATGACTTTAAATTTGTCATCTCAGTCATCTTATTTGGTCTGTTTGTCCCATTTTTTTTCTGCCTGTCTTTTGAATTGAGCATTTTTTTAGTTATTAAGATTTTTCTCTCCATCAGTTTAAAAGTTGCATACCCTTTTTCTATCCTTTCCTTGGTCAAGACATTACAACATGCATACTTGATTTACCAGTACCTAAAGTTAATCAGTATCTTAACCTTATACCTAGACAATGCAAGGACCTTCAAACCCAGCTTGACAAACATTTTATGTAAAAGGATCAGACAGTAAATATTTTTTCTAGACTATATAGTACCTGTTACAGCTACTCAATTCTGCCATTGTGGCAGAAAAGCAGTCATAAACAGTACATAGCCAAATCAATAGGACTGTATTCCAAAAGAAAAGTATTTATAAAAATAAGCAACAGACAAGATCTGGCCCATTTTGCCAGCAGTTACTTTAGAACTTTTAATTCCATTTTACCATCTACTAATTTTTCTTATTGTTTTCAGGTATTTTAAATTACTTTTTAAATTTTTCATACACTAATTACTGTTTTAGCCAGTCAATGTTTATTTTTGTTTATCTTCATATTTCTTAGACCGATCAAGATATCACTTTCTACCTCAGATACATCTTTTAGAATATTTTTTAAAGAGGGTTTGCTGGTTGCCAACTCTTATATTAATCTATTCGTTTTTGTTTGAATTTTTACTTATTTCATCTTCATTCTTAAATGATTTTTTCTTTGTAGAATTCTGGGTTCAAAATTATTTTTCCATGGTCTATAGCTTCCATTGTTACTGTCATAAAGTCATCTGTCATTTTTAGCTGCCTTAAAATTTTTTTCTCTCTGGCTGCATTCTTTTTATCTTTGATGTTCTGCTTTTTTACTATAATGTGAAAATACAGATTTATTTTTATTCATCTTACTTGACAGTTGTTACTTGACAGTCAGTCCTGGGAAATTATCAGCCCGTTTTTGTTAAAATAATACCTCTGTCTTATTTTTTTTTCTTCTAAAACTACTTAAAGTAGTTTAGGTCTCTTCTCCCTACATCTTACCTATCCTTTAACCTGTCTCCTGGGCCTATCTGAAACCACATTGAAGGTTTAAGACTTCCTTGGCCACACAAGCAAGGCATATCATTTCAAATCTGAGCAAGGTCTGGCCCATGACGACAACTTCTAATGAATTTTTTCTTTTTTCTCTGTTTTTCCCATTAGACTAGTACAAATTTCCTATCAGGTTTTGGGGGTAGAGTTTATTTCTGGTCACCTTTATCCCGAGGGTATGTTTTTCTGTTATTGAGTTTCATTTGAGGAGAGGTTTCTAGAAGATTACTGGGTCTTGACTCTGACTCTTGCGCTGAGGAGGTTGTTAAATGGGAAGACTGTCTTTGCCAGAATGAGCAAAAGTGGCTTCATTACTTTGCTTACCTTTCTCTGCTTTCACTTTTCATTAAATATTGGTCTGTATTTTCCTATTTCTGTCAGTTTTTCAATGCTATTATGATTTTAAAATATATTTTATTACATATATTTTATTACATATGTGTTTCCCCTATTATCTGGCATTCTTAGATGTTTTCTTTGGTAAGGTTAGTCCTCATAATCACTGCCATCACTGAAACTAAAGTCGCTTAAGTTGTAAAATTACAAGTAATTTCTGAAATCATTTTTTATATTTAGCCAGTGATAGCTGGCCCTTCCTTTTCCTTGGCTTATGACTTGATTGTCTAAAATCTTTGTATTGCAAATTATAGATTCCCATTCACTTAACCAAAAAACTTATATTTATACTTTGCCATTTCTTTGAGTAATCTTTCTTCCTTGATATTACTTCTTTCACTACTCTCTGGAGCTGACTAGTTCAGCTTAAGCAGCCCAGGTGGTCAATGGAGTAACACATGTCAGAGCCAGAATGTTCTCATATCCCATTTTGTATAGCCTACAGCAGTCGCTACTGTAAATTAGGCCTTATACTAGACAGTACCACTATTCCTTCTGAGTGAGCTACCTGTCTAGTAATAAAAGCATATGTATGTGTGTCTTATGGCATAAAACCATCAGTCAAAGAGAAAGAACTGTGTAGGTAACCCCTGTGATTGCCAGATGCCCTGTATTATTTTAAATCCCCATGAAATTGTTCTTTTGGCTCGTAGAGCGTATTGTTAAAAGCCCAGGCTCTGGAATTACACAGATCTAGGTTTTACCTCTTACAACGTTGGCATCTCATTAAATTATTGCTAAAATTAGGTAATAATAGTACCTGTCTCATGGTATTGTGAGGATTAAGTGATATGGCTGCTTAGAACAATTTTTGAAATATATGTATTCAGTGAATCTTTACTAATATGGTGCCTTTTTGAACCTTTTTTAATTCACTTTTGAAATTTAAGGCAATTTAAAATTAATTTGTCTTTTTTTTGGTTATTAGATGTACTTTATGAAAAATCGTGCCCGAAGGCAAGGTATTAACTTAAAACTTCTACCCAATGGATTCACCAAGAGGAAAGAAAATTCAACATTTTTCGACAAGAAGTAAGTTTCTGAATTCTTCCTTGGTATTTCAAGTATTTTGATTTGATCAGCAACATCTAGTGAGATTCGGTTTGCTATAGAGCATTACTACCCAAAGTGTGGTGTGTGAGCTGTTTGTCATTGGTCCATGACAAGGTAACTATACAAATTTTGAAAATAAGCATTTAGAAACTTAAGCTACTTTTATGTCAGTAAGCTAATTTTATATCATGTGACTCTAATAAAAATTTGGGCTTGCAGTTTGTGTGTGTGTGTGTGTATGTGTGAGACAGAGAGACAGAGACACGTAGATACCATGGAAGTATATTCACGGACAAAGTTTTCACTGCACAGTTTTCACTGGAGTGGCTTGACTTTTTATAATCCTTTCTGATTTGGGATTCCAAGTGAGATTTCATGTGAAGGCCAGTGATGGGGGAAAAGGGGTCATGGGAAACTTTATAGTAATCTGTGAGTACCAATAATACAATAGAGATTAATTTGCTACTTTCTGAAAGTGCTGGGTCAAAAAAGCAGCCTTTAGTACAGAAGAAAACAGGATTCCAAAGTACCATAAATAGCCCAGTAAATTATTGGATAATACCTTTCAAAAGTCAAGATTCTGGATTTAGATTTTTAAAAACTGCATAAGTTTCTTTATCTTCCTCTTTAGTATGTGTGAGACCTTATGAAAATTACTTCCTTCCTCTGAGCCTCCTCTGTATGATAGGGGGGTTGTATTGGGTAAATCTAAGGTTCCCTTCCAGTTTTACTCTCCGTTAATTGAAAAGACAAAACAATCAGAATTACTATTATTCTAATAAACCTTCCACCTTTTCAAAAGATATGGTATCTGTTTATTTTTTATGTTTCAAGACACATTTATAAAGGTAGTTTTCTTTTTTCCTGGTTAGCTTCCAGAAGTTAGGTAATGCCTTCCACTTATCAAATATGAGATGAATCCTTTCTGCATTTTGAAACCGACATTTGGAAATTAACATTATTTGTTTATAATTTAAGGTAATCGGTTTGTGCCTTCTCAAACATAAAATGTATTCCTATTTTATGAAAGAAATCATTTGCAATGTCATCAGAGCTTAGTTCTCAGTGCTAAAAAGCATATAGACTCAAATGTAAAATTTAGGTCTCTAAATACATGAATGTGTGTGGGAAGTTTTTTTCAAGAATATTTCATTTAGTATATTTTCTGGGTTAGGACCCAAATTTCTACTCTGTGCTTTTGGAACACCTCAGGTTCCTAAAATGGCAAATTAGACTTTTCTTGCATTATGCCTCTTGCTCACGAATTTACAGTGACTTGGGGTTGGTTTTCTTACATTTTTACTATTGTCCAGTGAGGAATTTAGCAACATAGTATACATTAGGCTTTACAGTCATTTTCTTAGCTTCTTTCACATATGTAAAATGGAGCTGATGATGATAGCGACCATGTAGAGTTGTGACCATTAGCATCTTAATTCACCGGAACACTAACTGGAGTGTAGGAAGGAATCAGCATGTAGCAGCAATCATAAAAATAATGCACCTCATCATAAAAAAGTTTATAGGGAAAATAGCACCTGTAATATCACTCGGTAGAGATAACCACTGATAACATTTTGTTTCCTTCTAATCATGCTTCTTTTTTTAAATAATAAAGTAAAATGTAATAATAAATACCTATCCAGAAATATGAAAAGCCTGCATGATGTTCCTCAAGTTAAACATTAGGTGTTTTCCCTTTAAAAATATATTAGGGACCCATTTCTTTATTAATGCAAATCTGCCTCATTATTTTTAAGAAGTGCATTCCAACTATAACTACTATATATTAATTCATTTAATTATTCCCATATTCATTAACATTTAGCTTATCTCTAGTTTTTAGTTATTACAAATAATGCTGTAATTAAGATCCTTGAGCAAATTGTTTTATGTGCTTATGTCTTTTCTGTAAGATTCATTCCTAGAAAGCTTAATTATTGGTCAGAGACTACATGCATTGAAACTTTTGAGAGTAAGTCCAAATTGTCCTCCCCAAAAAAGTACCACTTTGAACCTTCATCAAAAAAGTATGAGAGTGCCTATATTAGTTACACTTGTACTTTAATGGAATATTATTAAACTTTTTTTCATATCTGATTATTAGAGAGGCTGAGCTCTTAAATTTTTATTTCTTTTAAGATGTACCTGTTTATCTCATCTTGTTCTGTTACATACATTTGAATATTTTCACCAATCTTGTTCTGTTACATACATTTGAATATTTTCACCAATCTATTTATCCTTTAATTTTGTCTTCCAATTACTTTTGATGTGTTTTAAATAGCTATAAAAAAAATTCTATATAATTCAGAAATAGTAAAATAGACTGGTTAAGAGCACAAACTGAAGCCAGACTGCCTGGGTTCAAATTTCCTGATCAGCCACATCCTAGCTATGTGATCTTAAGCTAAGCCATTTAACTACTTTGTGCCTAAGTTTCCTCCTTTATGAAGTGGGACTAGTAATAAATTAGGGTTAAACCAGTTTTTATTTCTATTTATAGTTCTATATGAAACTACCTATTTAAACATCTAACTAGCACCGAGTTGTCTCTTTTTTTTAAAATTTGCTAATTTGCTTTTACTTAATGGCTACTGAGATATGGAATATTTACCCACATGTTTTAAATTGATATCTTAAAATTTAAATATAACATTTGACTTTAATAAGGTGATCTATCCTTCATAGAACCATTTTGGGAGTCAGTGCAGTGAAAAAAATATAACTTAAGTCTGCAACTAAATTTTTCCATTCATCGTTAAACAGCCAGTTATATTTTTAAACAGGAAATGGTTTTCCTACTAACTGAATTCAAAATGTCTGTATTCAGATGTTGGATGAATTATAAAGGATTAACATGAGTTCCCAGCTAGTCGAAAGCCATACCTAAAGAATATTGCCAGTTAATCAGCTTGGAAATATCTTTAATCACAAGATTTTATTCATTCTTGTTCATCATTTTCATCGATGATTAAGATCTTGATTTCTTACCTTAGTACTATTGACATTTTTGAACTAGAGTTATTTTTTGTGAAAGGCTATCTTGTGCATTTTAAGATAACGTTTAGCAGCCGCATCCTCGGCCAGTACCCATTAGATGTTGGTAGCACAACCACACACATGCATATATACACATCCCTCTGTTGTGACAACAAAAAATATCTCCAGACATTGTCAGTTGTCCCTTGGGGTAGGGGCTGCAAGGAAAAGCAATCACTATTTTAGAACCACTGATTTAGATAAATACAGAAGACATACTTACTGAACTTAATGCATGGCAGAATCAGGATTACAGAACTTTTGATTGCTAAAAGGTGGTATATAAGTATCAACATAAATAAGGCCCTGTACTTCAGAGGAAGAATATGAAAAAAGACACTTAGAAATACCTTTTTTGGGATTCTTGTGTTTTTTTCAGCCATTCATACAAAAATGATCAAGGTTTTAGATGATTGTAGTGTTATTTTTATTGGAAGGAGGAAAGAAGCGAAAACTGAATTTTTTCAAAGAATTCTCTTCACCTCTTCTGTTTTTAAGAGATTCATACTTAGTGCCTGTTTTCAGCTTTCAAAAGTGGTAAGGCTTTGACTCAGATAAACCTGAATTTGATTATTGCCTCTGTTGTTTGGTACACATTAGTTAACCTTGGGCAAGATCAAACTTACTGGATTGTAGAGAAGATTAAATGAAATAATACCCAAAATAGTACCTAGTACTTAGTAAATAATGTACAGTGACAATTAAAGGTATATGCTTTCTTATCTGAAATCTTGGGGATAGAATACATTCACTAATAGATCTGTGGCAGCATTGCATAATCAGAGAATACTACTTATGCAGTTAAACCTACAAATATTTGCATTATTATGGGTAAATAATGACTATAAATGGGCTCAGTCAGGCTTTGCTGCAGAAGGAGTTATAAAAAAAAACTTTGTTTTAGAGGTTTGGAGATTTGAGAATTGTTTAATATGAGATTTTGTTCTGTACTACGATTATTGTTATTATTCCCTGGATATTATTAAATTGGTCCTTTGTTTAAGTAGCTTGAGCTATAATATAGTCAAAAACTCAAAATGAACCTGTTCAAAATTAAATGTTCAAATGTTAACTTTTGATCATTTTGAGTGAAGAATTCTTTGTCGTGTTTTCATAACTTTTCTATAAAGTCTGAAGTGATTTCAAAATAGAAAAGTTTTTTTAAAAATGTAAATACCCCATATGAAGTGTGACTAATATGTCACTGTGCCTGACTTACCTCTGTAGAACTAACAGCAGGTTATGTAGGAGCAGATGCAATAGATTCCTTAGAAGCATAATTTATTCTGTGCCAGTCATCCTTTATGGCAGGAGTTTTTGACCATTGTGACTTTGGATCTCCTAAAATTACATACAAAATTATGTAATGTGAATTTTTCTAAGAATGGGAACTATAATTTTCATTTTATAATTAACTTGGGATGTAACACTAACCAGTCCGTGAGGTCAAAATGTAGTATTTTAATAGCAATGAAGTTTAGAAAACTGGTAAATTTGCAGGAACATCATAGAGGATAGCTTTAATGAACAAAGAACAGTTAAAGGGTGCTTATATTAAGAATAAGATGAGCCAAAGCAAGACATCTTGACATCTGTTAAAAAGAAGAGCTAGATAAGGAAATGTGTCCAATAGAAGCTCCCCTACTTATTTTGGGCAGATCCCAAACTACTTCTTTAAAATAGTGATTCGGAGGTAAATGTTTTTACCTCATCTCTTCGTGGGGCATATAACTATGTTCACTTTTACCCAATGCTAATCAAAAACTGCTGAAAGAAATACTAAAGACCTATATAACAAAAACTTTTGAAGTCTATCAAATGACTTGAACAAATGAAAAAAAGTACCTTGTTCTTGGGAAACTCAATACTATAGAAGCAATATTTATTTCTTAAACGAATGATCTTTAAATCTGATGTGATCCTAATCAAAATACTAATAGGATTTTTTTCATGTGGGTTTTTTTTTTTCTTTGAGAAGAAAGAGTTAATGATAAAATGACAAGTTCATTTTGAAGAATAAACATGGGAGAAGTACCAGGAAAAGCCTGAAGAGTAATGAGGCTGGACTCCCTAAAATTTATGAAACGCTAGTAGTTTTATGGTGCTGACATGGAAATCTATAGTCACCTTAGATTGTAGAAAATACACACAAGGATATTTGGTACTCTGTTGTATGATCAAGTTAGCATTTCTAATTAATTAGTTCACAAATGCGGTTGAGACAGCTTGCCATTCGGGTAGAAAAGGCACTAACAACTTAATAACTTAATAAAGAAAGGGGGCAAGGGATAACAGATGATCATAGATATATATGTACATCTATCATGGAAAGATATATACATACCTATTATATGGCTGCTTAGTAATAGCTAGTCTAATGAAGGTATGGGTTAGGCCATTTTCCTCTTCCACTGTTCTTGAGAGTATAAATTAGTAGTCATTTTTAGAAGGCAGTTTGGTACTGTTTCTCAAAATGTTATGTATGCCTACTCGAAGAATGTAGCCCACAAATGTATTAGTACATTTCACAGAGAGGTGTGTGTCCATATATATCTTTTGCAGCATTGTTTTTAGTAGTATAAAAACTGACAAAAACCTCAAGTATCCATCAGTATGGTACCTGAGTTAAATTAATGATGGTAACTTTATGCCATGGAATGTTGCAGCCATTAAATAAAAACAAAATTAGATATAGAAATACTGCTGTGGAATGACATCCATGATATGTTCAGTGAAAAAAAAATACTGTAGTTTAAACAATTGTCTAAAAGACATAAAGCTCACTTTTTCTATTGACATACAACTTACATGCAATGAAATGTACAAATCCTAAGTGTACTTTTTTTGGCTTTGACAGATGTATATAGATCTATAGAACCTAGTTCCTACGAATGTATAGAACATTATCATCACCCCAGAAAGCTTTTTCCAAATTAGCGTTCCTCCTCAAAGATAACCTGTTCTAATTTCTTCCCCCGAAGATGTTGCCAGTTTAAAAATTTTATATATATGGAATCATATAGCTCAGGGATCCCCAGCCCCTGGGTCGCAGACCGGTACTGGTCCATGGCCTGTTAGGAACCAGGCCACACAGCAGGTGGTGAACAGCTAGCGAGCAAACTAGGCTTCATCTGTGTTTGCAGCCGCTCGCCAGTGCTAACATCACCACCTCAGGTCCTCCTCAGATCATCAAGCATTAGGTTCTCATAGGAGCACTGGTTTCTGGTGCCAAAAAGGTTGGGGACCGCTGATATAGCTCATCCTTACTTTTGAACGATAGGTTAGCTGAATATGAAATATCCCAAGTTGACATTTACTTTAGTAATTCATTTTTTTATTCCACTGTCTTCTCACATCTCATTTTCACTGTTGAGAATACTGTTGTTTTATAGTCTTTTTATTTTTTCTCTTTCATTTACTTTTAAGATCTTAATATTTTGTCTTTAGAGTTCTGCAGTTTCACTATAATGTGTGTCTTCATGTAGTTTGTTTTATTTATCTTCCTTGGGATTTGTTGTGCTTTCTGAATGAGTTCTGGAAAATTCTAATGCATTATCTTGGTCTCTTATTTGTCTTTGCCACATTCTGGGTAATTTACTCAACTGTGTCCCGCAAGTCATTTTCTCTTCTCAGCTGTGTTTAATTAATCTGATCTTTAGCCCATGCAGTTTTTTTTGTTGTTGTTTGTTTGTTTGTTTGTTTCAATTATGGTGGGTTTTTTTCCCCCCCTAAAAGTTCTGTTTCTTTCCTGAATCTGTCTGGTCTTTTAGATAGAATTATTGTATTTTTTTTTCTCATGTTTTAAGCTTCCTTTTGTTCACCAATTTTGGATATTTATTATCTATATAAATAATTACAATATGTGAAGTTCTTGGAAGTCTATTACTGCTGCCTGATGTTTGTTGATCCTTGATTATGGCATGACTCTTGTTTTCCTTTTTTTTTTCTAAAATATAATTGTGCACTCAAGTTTATGTAGAAGGTGGTACACATTTGCTAATGCCAGATACTCTGTGGTATCAATTCAGGACTCTCTTTAATTTACTAGTCTGAAGTTTCTCAGACTACACTAGTAGTAATAATCTGAATCCGAGATCCATTTGTGGAAGCTGCATTCTCAGTTGAAACCTTTCTTCCCAACTGCTCCGCCTTTTTCTCTCACTAGAGCCCAAGCTGAGGCCAACACTTTTCCTTGTTGTCTCCCTTTGCTAATAGGCCGGATTTTTCTGGTTCATCCTTTCACTGATTTTATGCAATGAACTCAGTTTAAGGTCTCCAGTTTATGTGGGCCCAAGTATCTTGTCTCATATCACCCAGTAACTGTTGAAACACCAGCCTCTTGGTTACCAGGATTGGCAAAGGCCTCTGGTGCATATGTATTTTTAACATTCCACTGTGGTTTTCAGTTTCAGCTTTCTTTTGGCCCTGAGATTTTTCTTATTTGATGATAAGCTTAGTATGTTTGTTCTATTTCTCTAGGATTTCTTACTATGTATTGAAAGGGGTTTCAGATTATATTCTCTACCATGTTGCCCTAATTGTTTAAAATAAGTACTTTCTCCAGCATTAAGGTAAGTAAGGTCATTAGCAGGAATGAGGTGGATCAGGAAAGTATAATAGTTACTGTTCACCCTGCAATTCTACTTGGAATTTCTCTGATGGATATGACCGTACATAAGGAAAATGAAATATGTGCAAGGATATTCAGTAAGTATAGCATTGTTTGCAATAGCTAAAGAGTAGTATGAATCAAATATTCATTAATAGTGGACTGCCTGAATAAATTGTGGTAAACCTTCACAATGGAAAAGAATGAAACAGCTCTAAATGTACTAATATGGAATGACTGCCAGAAGTATTATGTGAATAAAGATAGATGCAGAACCATGCTCTTTATATGCTGCCATTGTGTGAAAAGTAAAGTTTTTATATATAGATGCTTGGAGACAGGGTTAAGAATTATATACCCTTTTGTACCTTTTTGAATTTTAGACCTTGTGCGTATAATGCTTATTTTAAGTATAAATGAATTTTTAAAAGAATAATTAAAAAGACATTGATTGATGTGGGCAGGACTGTAATACATTTTGAATTGTAAATCTTTGAAAAGTTTTCTGATGCTATCACATCAAAGTCCATGTTTTAATTCATGACTACCATTCTTTCTTAATTGTGTTTTAGTGTTTTGCTACAGGAAGCCAAGGACACCAAACATGTATGGTTGTGCTTAGATAACATGTGTCATTTGGTTACATAAGTTCTTCATTTTATTTTTCTGGCTATTTGGGTCTGAGGATTAGGCAGTGAGGTGGGGGACTTGTCAGGTGGAAAAAAGAAGTGGACCGAGACTCCTCCCCAATAATATCTTTAGCTTTTCTCCAGGCTTCGACTCTTACGTGAGAGCTGACCACCCATTCCCCAGAAATGGGCCCAATATTTGATCTTCTCCCCCCACTTTGTCTCCACCTGACTTCAGCCCTCAGTTCTAAGCCACCCAATCTTTCTTACCGCTATCAGCTTATAACTGAGTTTTAAACTTCTTTTTGGCCCATGGTTCTTTAGCTCTCTGTCCATGGGTCTCTCTTCTACAAAGATATTAAGATAGTAGAAGTGTGCCCATTATTAAACAAAAGTGTAAATTAATATTTGAGCTCCAGTTCTGATTTAGAAGCTAGCCACTAGATGTCTCTCTTGTAAAGAAATAACCTTTTACGGGTTCAAAAATTACTTTTTGTCCTTTGGATGAAATTACAACATTCTAATTATATTGCAGTGATTTACTCATCCAGCTCTGCATAATGTCAGTAGCACTTTTTTTCCTGAAACAATTATGTGGTGATACACTTCTTAAAGCACTATATTTTTTATGCATGGTGTCTTATATGATGGTTCATTACTCAGCTGCAAACTGAGTTTAGAAAAGAGCAAAGAAAAATGAAATGATAGGTTTAGCAGTTGTGGTTATGGGGGGAACAAGTGGATGTTGTGGTGATCTTTGGGGGATTACATAATAGGTGCTCAGTACAGCTTATTAACTAATTGAAAGTGTTTAGCTCTCCGGTTTCTCTGCCATAACAGCTTTGATATAGTTTGATATAATAATTTCAGAGCAACAGTAGGGACTTGAAAAACACTGAAAGAATAGAAACCTAATGTTCCCCAGTCAGGCATTTCCTTACTGAGTCTTGTAGACAGTGGTGAGGAAGTGCCTGTGACGTAGCTTCACGGAGGCTGTACCTTTCCGCAACAGCATTTAGCCAGCATTCATGAAAATGGAAAATCAAACTCTGTTGATCTTCTTGGGGCCCCCAAACTGGTTCACCTAGGGAAGTCTTTCCCTAGTCAACCAAGTCTGTTCCTTCATGATACGCCTCTGGAATAATATGTCCTTTTCCTTTTTCTTCGCTGCAGCATTTATCAGCCCCTGCAGGGCTATCTTGACTCACCCTAGACTAATGGGGAACCTATAAGTGCTCTCCCTACCTTCAGTGTCTCCTCACCTCGGTCACTCTTATACACACTGCTGCCAGATACATCTTTCTAAAATGTGTTTTTACAATAATGGTCACCTGTTCAAAATTCTTTAATATTTCTGTCCCGTAGGAGTCATTAGTGCAGAGGAACTTTCACAGACCATAGGCAGAGTTGCCAATGGGTGAAATTTGTCATCTCATCTCCTGGCCTGGAGTATCTGAAGCTCTCAAGTATTGTACCCCATTTCATGGCCTGATATTAACTCCCTTTTCTTATCACCCCTCCCCATTTGAAACTGCTATCTTTCAGGCAGTTGGAAATATAATGTTTCAAGTATTTTTCACTAAGCGAAATAATGTAAGCCTTTTTCTGTGAATTTGCTTTTTAAAGGAGGAATGATAATGTAGTTAATAATTCTTGAATGTTTATTTTTGTGTTAAACATGACAATTTAATCTTTATGTGTAAGAGAGTTTTCTTGACAAGTTACCTACCCCTCTATACCCATTGCTTTATTTGTAAAATGAGGACAGTAATAGTGCCAGTTTTGTATAGTATGCAGTTTTCACTCTAGTGAGCACATCAGAATTAATTGGAACAATTTCAAAATGCAGATGCCTGGGCTGACCAACAGAATTGCTAATTCACTGAGCCTAGAGCAGAGCTTAGGCATCTTTATTTTTTAAAATCACTAGATGAGGCTATGCATGTGTGGGGTCAGAGGGTATATGGGAAGTCTCTGTACCTTCCTGTTGATTTTGCTGTCAACCTTAAAGTGCTCTAAAAAATTGTCTTTAATTTAAAAAAAGAAAGCAGCAGATGATTCTGCTGTTTAACTCTACCTTTTAGACCACGGATCCATATGCCAATAAGTCACTATCCTTTTTTTTTAAGTAGTTCAGTCAATGGGAAGACAAATCAAGTCAGCTAACTCTTACACCTTTTGTAGTTTATGCTCTGATGGAGTACTCGTGGAGTGTTATGGGAGCACAGAGGAGGGCTCACTGCCCCAGCTTTGGGAAAGTGTTCTTCACTGAGAACTGGGGACTGGAAATACCTCGCAGAGAAGATAGAATTCAAGCAGATTTTTAAAGAACAAGGAGTAGTTTTTAAGTCTAGGTTCTTATCCAATCAAAAAGATGGTTTATAGAGAGAACATCAGATGTAAAAGGATAGAGTAGTAAATTTAAGACAATAAAACTAGTTTGGAGTGTCTAGAAACTAGGGTGGCAGTTGTTAAATGGTAGGGGATGAGGCCAGAGAGAGCCCCACTGGGGCTGGCCTTGCAGGACCTATATGCCATGCCAGGGAGTTTAGAGTCATACTTGGAGCAGAAAATTTTTCTGTTCCTGTGAGAGATCTGTAGTAAATATGGATCTTCATAATCTAATTTCCTTAATGTATTCAACTAAATGTACCCAGGCATTAATCCTAAAACATTTCCCCTTCCATACTTCCTAGCCATCAGTGAAAGAACACTCATCTTCTCCATTATTTCTCCTTTCAGAATTCCTATAGTACATATTTTCTCTATAGGTAATATGAAACAGATGCCAGAATTTAGTGCTAGTATTCAGTTTTGGGTATTCACATATCTGCTCTCCTTTCTGCATTCTAGTGTTTCTAAGCAGGGGCTCTGTTGGCATTTGAATGAGACAATTTTGTTGTATGGGACTTTCCCAAGCATTATTGGAAGGTTCGCAGATCTGGTACCTACTGACTAAATGCCTAAAGTGTTCCCCAGTTTGGGAACAGTCAAAACTGCCCGTTTTCAAATGCCCCCACCTCCCAGGTTGATACCACTTCCAGTTGAGAACTGCTTTACTAAGCTGAAGTATTTATCAATTATTTGAGGCAAATATACTTTTTCATTTGAATCTTCCTTTACTACATTCATGTTTTAATATATTGCCTAATAAAGTCAATACCACATTCTTAACCTATTTCTTATTATCATGTAGCAGTGAAACTAATTTTTAAAAGAGCAAAATATAGTATATAACTGGAACTTTTCAAAGTATTTTCATAATGATATGAGACATAAAATTTTGGTTTTCATTCTCCCCAATTACAGTAATTTTAATCCATACTAAGTAACTACACAGATCCTTTATATTCACTCTCCCAGAAATACTTACTATGATACCAATCCTAATAAAATCGATTTATTATTCTTATGAAGAATAGCTTCTTTTATTTTTCAGACTTTAAATGTTGATCTAGAAATACATTTTAAAAGATAAAATGCTGTTAATGAAGGATTATATAGATTATTTTGTACATGTTTTTTCCTTGGAAGGTTCAAAATTTGGCAGATTTCTTTCTGCTTTAAATTAAAATAAGATTTTATAACCATCTATGGAAGAAACCACTCTTTTTCCTGAAATTCCTTCAGTTATTATTTGCTGCTTCCATATTTCATAACAGTTAATAATTTAATGATTATATTTTGTATTTCTTAGAAATGAAAAGTGAAACCTAGAAAGAAGAAAACTTTTATCAGTTAGGATGCTTTATGTTGCATGAAGTAAAATACTCAATTCAAACTGGTTTGAGCTGTTAAAAGGATTTATTATTGGATATCATAATTCAATGTCCAGAGGTAGGATAAACTTCAGAATTAATAGATAGAGCAACTCAATTTTATCATTAAGGACCCAATTTATTGCTGTTTCTTCATTGTATCCTCTGTTGTGTCAGCTGAATCCTCATTACCATAAGATGTTCATGGTAAAAGTTTGGTTTATAGTAAATATCCAGAATGCTTTTCTCCCAGCATTACTGGATAGGAAACCTGAAATTCACCATGATTGGACTTACTAAAGCCATCTGCCCAATCCTGAGCCATTGTGTTCAGGAGAATATATGATAGTGATTTTCTTAAGCCAACCAGTAAGTGCATATCCCTGGAAATAGGGATAGGGTCAATTTACCAAAGTATGATGATGGATAAGGAAGAAGTTTGCTGGTACAGGATAGCCAAGTAGGCTTGAAAATGTTCACTGTAACTCTTAAAAAGCATTTCAAATATAGATGCAAATATTTAAAATAAAATATAATTGAGATACTTTTGAGCTAGTAATACAGAAAAACATGGCTCATTATTGAATTTTCAATTCTGGAAAGTTAAAAATAATATAGTAGATAAGAACATAGACTCTAGAGTTACTGTACTACATAGGCTCAAAGCCCAGGTCTGCCACTTTCCAGCTGAATAATGAACTTAGAGGAGTGACTTTCTTCTCTCTACCTTGGTGTTCTCATCTTTAAAATGAAATAATGGCATTTTATGTCCTAGAGTTACAAGAATTAATACATGTATTTAAAACAATGCCTGACATATAAAAAAAACACATAATAAACTGTTGTTATTACTGTTGTTACTTGCTAATAATCTCTGATAAAAGGATCTACTGATAGTTTTTATAACCTGGAAACTTTTCTAATTTAAGTAGTGGTATACTATTTTAGAAAGCAGACATGTAGATAGTCTAGCTTTAGCTTATTTACCTCATGGAGTCACCAGTATTTAAAAATCAGAAGTAAAAATTTCAGGCATTCTTGAACTGACATAATATGTCATTGTGCTTTCTCAAAAGTAGTGGAAAATCCTTACCTTAATAACTGCGAACAAGGACTGAAAAGTTAATATCCTGAATATACTAAGGGAAACACTAAATTCAATGTTAAGTAGAATTTGGTTATGAGCTCATGGTGAAATATTCTCATTGATGGCCCTGTCAATATCCTGTTCCAAGCCTCATTAATTCAGGACATTGGATTGAATATAGAATTGTAACAATAGTAATAATAGTAGTAACTAACATTTTTGGTTGCTGTGTTTTGACCTCTTGACATATATTTATTCATTTAATCCTATGATATAAATACTGTTTGCATCCCCATTTTACTGTGATAAACCTGAGGCACAGAGATCACATAAATTAATAAATTGTTAAGGAGAGTAGGATTTAAGAATAAAAATACTTTAACTCATTTCAACTTTATATTGGAAATCTCAGAATTCTGCCTCCATTTGTAACTCTTAATTGTAGCTTTTTTTTTTTTTTTTAGGAGAAAAGCTTGGAAGCTGTCAAAATGATTAGTTAGATAAGTAACACTAGTTCTGGTTGGGTAATAATTTCTGAGATAAAAAAGAAACATCTTAAAACTTTGAATAATGAAATATTTTTTAGTTTAAAAAGAATTTAAAATTATTTCTGTCTTTTCTGTGACTACCATTCTGCACTTCCCCATGAAAACATCTTTGACTTTGCTGATTATGAAAAATAGCAAATCATTATGTCAATGTTATTAAATACAGACATTTGAAGTAAGAATTAAGTCCTTTTATTATGTTAAGAAATAGCCATAGTTAAAAGTTTGGGCCATATCTTTATACTTATAAATACATGCATGAATATATATATTTTTAAATATAAATGCCATTATTTAACATACTCGTGTTTCTACCTTAGTGCATATAGTCCTGCCTCCTCATCTCAGTATGTAGATCTACCATGATTTATTTAATCAATGTACATTTAGATTTATTTATTTTTTTGTTATAGGAAGTGGTACAGTGGACATTTTGTACATATGTCATTACTTGCCCAGTTATTTCCTTGGGATAAATTCCTGAGAGTAAAACTATTGAGGAAAAAGTATACTATTTTTCAGTATAACTTTCTATTTATAGCTTTTTATGAAATTGAACTGTCAGAAATGTTTATCAGTTTATACGCCTGTCAGTAATGAAGAGTGTTCATTCTATCATACTTCCCTAAGATTTCTAATTTTAACAGCATCTTTGTAAATCTGGTAGATGAAAATATTTCATTTCTATTTACATTACTCTGGTTATAAACATCTTATCATATCAATAGAGCAATGCCATTTAAAAGAATCTGACGACTTTTTATTTGTATCTCCTTCCTTAGACTTATGGTAGCCCTCCAGAGGTGAAAATTGGCAGTTTTAAGTCATGAAATCAAAAGAATAATTGAGCATATGGGTATAGAACTTAGCCCCAGATTCATGTCTTCATCTGCATATCACTTTCTTGAAAATATGGGATAAAACGATCCTTAATAGTTTCTAGCAAGCAAGAGTTGTTCAATAAATTCCCTGTATTAACTCACTGAAACAAAGTATGTATAAAACAATATTTATTTTCTTCATTTACTACATGTATAGTCTGTTTCTCGGCCTTTTCATTATCGTCTCACAAAGGGCCCTTTTAGGCATTTTTTTCTCTAATTGCCCTCTCATGATATTTTGATACCACACTTATACTATATGTCTGTTTATTACAGTGGCCTTTTGGAGGGCCATAAATTGTTATAATAGCTAAGATTATTTTTACCATCGTAAGAACCAGTTTTCACCCCTTTTGGGGTGATGCTCCCCCATTGAGAATGCATGAGTGTGTGCATGTGTGTTGATATTTGGGGAGGAGGAGCAAAAGCTTTACTGTGCATGAATAGTTACTTCAGTTTCATGAGATGCTAAACATCTTAAAATACACAGGGCAGTCAGTGTCTCTACGCTCACTTCCATAATAATTATCTGATCCAAAACATGAACACTGCTCTATCCTAAATGATTCTACTTGGAATCTAT
Source organism: Macroglossus sobrinus (assembly GCA_004027375.1). Taxonomy (NCBI): domain Eukaryota; kingdom Metazoa; phylum Chordata; class Mammalia; order Chiroptera; family Pteropodidae; genus Macroglossus; species Macroglossus sobrinus. The sequence goes on from PVKZ01000598.1 coordinate 528,661, forward strand.
CTTTAGAAAATAATCCAAAATACAGAAAGTTATATATATATATATACATAAAGATACTCACTGAAGCATTACTTTTATTTTTTTCTTTACAAAAGTTATGTTCTTTTAGAAGACATACATATAAGTGAAAAATATATACATAATTAATTACAGTTCCCCTCGCAAGTAATATTTTGGGGACTTTGGTTATATGTATTATTTTAAGTGAGACATGTATCAGTATAGTACATAATTATGAAAAATGGGAAATAAACTTAATTCATTGAGACTTAGGAGGAAATTTGATTGTCCATATCAGGGGTACAGCAGTTTCAGTAACACCAAAGAATTGGAAGCTACTTTAGAAATAGTTAATTTTCTCATTTTAGGAATTCTTTATATAACATCCTTCATTCTCTCTACTTGTTCACTTAAATATTTTACTCTGAATAACTGTTCTCAAATGCCTCTTATACTACTATAGACTAAAAAAGTACAGGCATTTTTTTCAGTGAAGTTAACTTTTAGTTCTGTGTGCTAGTAGTGGTAAATGAAAGCCCCATCCCTGGGGATATTCTTTTGTTTTTTCTTAGTTCTGTGATTTAATATGGAAGAACAAATGGTAAAAAATTGAAGTGGTCATGTGTCTATCAATAGAGAATTGAGATTTGGCATTCTTCATGCAGTGGAATACTGTACACCAATTAAAGTTAATGCACTTAATCTATATGTATCATAAATAAATCTCTAAAGCAAAACTTAAATGAAGAAAGCAAAGCACAGGATTTTTAGAATATGATGACATTGAAATATGTTAATATCACACAAGATACTATACTGTTTATAGATGTGTGTGTGTGCGCGCGCGTGTGTGTGTGTGCATGTATGTGTGTATGTATATAAAATATAAACCATGAATGGCAAGAATACACACTCAACCTCAAGACAGTTGTTTACCTCTGACGATAGCAGGGGAATTGGATCAAGGAACAGTACAAAGGATCTTTACCCATATCCATAACTTTTTATTTCTTAGAAGAAAAAAAAATCTCAAATAAATATGGCAGTATGCAAGTTGGTTAAATCTGAATGTAATTACATCAAGTAGTCTTTATATTATCTTTTCATTTTTGAAATGTTGCAAGATCACATTTTTAAAAAGTAAATGGACTTTTCAAATTTGTTCATGTTTTAAGTGAAGCCAAATATAGAAAGATTTTTAAAATACTCATAATTTAGCAATGTGTATATAATAAAACAGTAATGAATGACTTCCTTATAACCACAAGTAGTTAACTACAGCAAATAAATGATCTCCAAGGGCTTTTCTCTCTTGTTTTTGGAATGTTAAGTACTTTCTGAAGGTATTTAGGGTCTATTGAATGTTAAGAAGTGAGAATGGTTCTTGAAATTATTCAAGCAGTGATGGGGTGATTGAGTATGATTTACAGTTCTATAATATGACAAGTTCATAATTTTTCACCTGTAATTTAACATGGAAAAATAAATATATTTAGAAAGAAACGATGTTATGCATTAAGATTTAAATATCAACTTATTTCTTACTAAGAGAGGAATGTAGTGACTCTCAGCCTGTCAATGGTGATATTATGCTGTGCCTGTTTCACAGGTAACAAACATTGCAAGATGTTTTCTTTTGGAAGAATTATTTGTTTAAAACCAGTAACTATTGTATTTACATTCAGATTTTTAAGTTTTTTTTTTCCTGGGATTTTAGACATCTCGTTTAAAAATTAGTGAAAGATGCTGTACAACTTTGTCCTATCAAAAAAATATGAAACTTAACATGATTGTTTTTTGTATAAGTGGCACTATCAACATAAGCATAGTCAAGCATATTTTTCTCTAGTTACTGCCCAAAACGTTTTTTTTTATTAAAGAAAACATCTTTAAGCAGATCTGTGATAACTTAACCTAATAGAAGGATTTTTACTTGATTTTATAGTCATTGTCTTCTGATAAAAATTTAATTATATAGACATTTGGTGGGATATACTCTTGTGTTAACTGAAAATTATTTTTTATTTGGGTGAGGGGGCGGGGCATGTTGCTAATGCATAGATTTGTAGGAGATGCTGGCCATTGCTTGGGTATGCTACTGGCTACTAACTTGCCAGTAGATTGTTAGAAATTTCTTTCAAGTAAGGAAAAAACGTGTAAAACTATCATGTAGTAAAGACATTTAAATTTATGTAATAGATTCAATATTTCGAGCATTAAATATTTTTTAAAAGTAATGGTATCTAGTGTCACCAAATTTAGACATGTTAAATAGAATATATAGTCATTTTTCCAAAAACAGACATTTAGTGAATTACTACTGCTGTTGGTCCTGTACCAAACCAAAATTTAGACCTGCAAGCACAGGGACTCCAGTTTAGAGTGCACTCTGCTTAGCAACCAACTTGTTGTCTACTGTTTTGCTACTGAATGCACGTACTCATGGCTCAGAAGTGTATCTGCAGCCAGCTGGTCTCAACTGGACAATACTTCATTCACCTTATTTCCAGACTAATCAGGAAAAGACATCAGCTTATTGTTTTTAGTTATGAGGAAATTTATTTGTAAACTACAAGTAGTAGTACACTGATGTCAAAAGCCCCTGAGAAATTTTCTTCTGATTCAGAACATGAAATCCTTAGAATTCTGAACTTCTTCATTTGTTTTTTCTCTTTAAAAACCCTTGCAAGTATATTGTTTAAAAAACTTGGCCTCTAAAATCCTAGAAAAGTGATAATAAACAGCTCTTAGTAGAAACAAAATACATTAAAATCTAAACACTTAAGAATTATTATCTGAAAACAAAAATTTAGGACGTTTGCTTTGTGTTTACACTTTTATTTCTACCTTGACCCTCACATGATTATTTCCTCTCTTAGAAAACAGCAATTTTGTTGGCATGTGAAACTCCAATTTCCACAGAGTCAAGCTGTATACGTAGAGAAAAGGTAAAGTATCACCACTGTCTATTAAGAATTTAGTTGTTTTTATTATGTCTCTACATTTAAAGTAAATGTTAAATCTCAGTAAATGTGTGTCAATATTAGAATGGATAAGTTGTGGTATATTGATACTATGAAATGCTAAACATCACTGAAAATGAATGAAACACAAGCTACATACATCACTGTGGATAAATCTTAGAAACAATGCTGACTGAGAAAATCAAGTTATGAAGACTGCATAGAGTTTGATTCTCTTAGCAAATATGAATAAAAAGCAAATGTGTACTTTTTAGGAATACCTACAGAAGTGGTAAAACTAAGGGAAATGATTAGCACAGAAATCGTGGTGGTGGTTACTCCAGCAAGAGGAGCAGGCATTAAGGAGAGAGATGCAGGGAGAATGAAGAGGGCTGAAAACTGTCTATTTCTTAAGCTGGCTGATTATATAGGAAGTGAAAAATGATCCACAATTTTACTCTACAGAGATTACTACTATTAACATCATAGTACATTCCTCAGAAAATATTTTAGACATATACATAGTATACTCATAATTGAAATTAATTTGAATAAATAGTTTTTTTACCTTTTATGGACATTTCCAAATGCCATTTAAAAATTTTAATAGTTGTGTTTTGATTCCTTGGGTTAGGAAAATTTTAAAGTTGCTTTTTAAGTAATATATTTAGCATGTATCGACATTATGGATAAAAGTCCTGTCCTCTCTTTGTAAATGTCATGGAATTTAGCAAAAAACTTTCTTATTTGAAGGTACATGCAAGATTAAAGACAGGGGAAGGACTTAAATTTTACAGATAGGACTATATTACACTGTAGTATATATGAATATGTATAAATGACTGAGGAAAGTTCAAAACAGTGTCTTAATTTTGTTTCTCAGCTTTATAGTTTAAAAAGCAATGTGCATACATATAGGAAAATCAGAAAACTTAGCATGCTTCATTTCAGTAGTATCAAATTTAGAGTGAGTAAACTTGAATATGCACTGAAATTAGCATAATATGAAACCTTTTTTTCAGATTTTTTATTTCTGTAGTTTTCAAATATATTTCATTCAGACATTTCTTTTCACTTTTGAGCACAAGTGTGTGTTGAAAGAGGCATCATACTTTTTTCCCCATACTTTTATAATTAATTTATAGGGAGTGTCTCAATACTATTTTTTAAGACTTTGTTAAGTGTCTCCAAGAAGTCTTTTTGAGCTATTTTTCTAAGTAATTTTTGTTTAACAAGACATTATATATTGCCAAAAGTAAAATAAAACTATGGTCTGTATTCAGTTAAACAAAAAAAGCCACAAGATTTAGTAATTCTAAGTTAACACCTCTAGTAGAAAATTATTAATAATGATATGTTTTATTTTTGTTTTTCCTTTGTTGGGAAGAGTGCCAGATGATAAAACTATTAGTGAAATTCTAAGAGCTTATATTGATCCTGAGAAGTCTGATCCTGTAATTCGTCAAAGGTATGTTTTTTAAAAATTGTAACCTCCTAAAATTATTAAAATGTTGAGGTATTTGCTATGTGCATATTTATTATGTAAAGTCATGACTTTATTGGAATGTTATGTGTCAGTGCCATTTACTTTCAGTCCCATTTCCTTTGATTTTACTCAAGGCTTTGTCAGTTAGAGACGATGTTTTTGGAAAGTAATAACAGTAGTTAGCGCTTACCCTTTATTGTATTCCAGACTGTCTTTGAAGTAGATACTAATAAATGTATTCATTTAATTCTCACATTAAGGTAAATTACTGCTATTATACCCATTTTACAGATGGGGAAACTGAGCCTTAAAATGATTAAGTGACTTCATAGAGCTAATAATCAGGGAAGCTAGGATTGAAACCCAGGCAATCTAAAGTCAGACTCTACACTTTTAACCCTTAAACTAAAATGCCTTTCAAGTTGAAGTAAAAACTGAAAATGAGGAGTTTCAGAGTAACTGTTAAAGACAGGAAATCCTGTTTCAGCCAAGTCTCCGTAAAACTAAGTAAGATATACTCTGTTTCTTATCCAGAATTACAGCATGGACAGAAATGATTAACATACCATGATGGAGTCAGCAATAAATGTTTAGGTTAGAATAGCTACATCTTTCCATTATTGGCTGTGTGATTAGTAGCAAGTTACTTCTGGGCCTTAATTTTTCTCCATTATTAAAATGACATTAATAATATCTACTAGATAGCATTGTTATGAAGCTTTAAAAAATTGCTTATATAAAGTTTCTAGTGTAGGGCCTAGCACATAGTAGGCAGTGCTTTAAAAAGGAAACTGTTATCAGAGTATGAATTATTAGTGTTCCTGGACAGAAACTCAGTTGACTTTATTTTCGCTAGATGGTACCTGCTTGGGATATGAATGCTTGGTTTGGTTCCAGAGTAACTTGATATTTACAGTTTATGCCGAGTGGATTCTAAAATGTCTGATCCAATTCTAGTTAAATCTCATCATCTACTTTTGATAAAAGGTAGCACCCAGACCAAATCAGATTAATGTCACAAATTAAACAAAGTCTTGGGCCAGGCATAATAGACAAATGTCTTTCTTTCTAATTACTGATAATCCAGTTATCATTGGTTGTATATTTGGTAATAAAAAGAAATGCCTGTCACTAAATTAGATACATTAGAAAAATTAAATTGCAAGATTACTGAAATAAGTGTCTCTTAATTTAACCTATTTTAATTACACTGAGAGAAGGAAGGTAATTTTTTAAAATTCAGATCCTTGGTTAGAAAATAACTTTAACCCTTTTTCTGTGCTTGTATAGATGAATTTTAAGTATTATTAGCTACTCATAAATGCTTAGTCTTCCATAGACACTATTTTGAAATATATTAAAAATCAATTTTGCTTTCTTCAATGTAACATTTTTATTTCAGGTTGAAAGCCTACATTCGTTCTCAGACAGGGGTCCAGGTTTTAATGAAGGTCGAATATATGCAGCAAAATTTAGTAAGGTAAAATTGCTTCCCTCCCCATTTCTTTAAATATATTTAAATTCTGCAATATAATTAAGTGGCTCGATTAGCTTAAGTAGCTCATTATTTCACTAATTATCTGGCTATTAACAAAGCCTACACTTTTAAAAATGACTTTCAGATTAAAATTTTTAAATAATCATACTTACAGGATAAATTCTGTTGAAAAATCACTGGCTTAGATATTTTAAAATAATAACATGTGCAACTAAGAGCTTTCTAAGTTGCATTTTAACTTATTTCAAGAAATATTTTCTCCAGCAGAGTTGGGGTTGTTCCAGAATTCCAGTGTTCAACTTGTTGCTTTTGGAAATACAAAAATTCATGTCACCAACTGATCAGTGAATATGTTGCAGTGGAAAGAATACTGTATAGAAATGTGAAGGGAGACAGGTTCTGACAGTTAGATTTGAGAAAATTCTTAAATCACCAGACTCTTTTCCTTCCTTATAATGGAATAATGAGAAGACAACATAAATGATTTCTGAGAGTCCCTGCGAAGTTTGCTTAAGTGCCAATTATGTCAGGCTACTGAATTACAAAACACTGATCTTTTAAGACCTGTAATTCTCGTCCCTTGTTGATACTGTTTAATTAGCAAAACTACTATATCTTATTCAGACTAATTCTGACCGGCCTTGTCTGTAATTTGATTTGCTAGTATAGCTTAGTCCAAGCTGTGAAAGCAGAGCTGGGATTGAGCCCTGCTCCCAATTATGTTAACTTGAGTAAATTACAAAACCTCACTTGCCATAGTGTTCTCATGTCCATCATGGGGATGGTAATAGTAATTATGATTGTCATGAGAAATTAAGATAATTCATTTAGCACATGCTTTTATTACTACTATGACTATTATAATTGCTACTACTACAGATAAATGGATTCTTACAGAAGGTCTGCACATAAGATTATAAGACATTCCTAGCTAAGAATGAATCTAAACACCAAATATTGACCACTTTTCTTACCAACATATCTCAAATATTCCCAGATTTATATTATTATCATAGTTCGTTGATGAAAATTTTGAGTTTTCTGTCACGTAGTCCCTTTTCCTAGACTTATTAATTCAGTGAACTTACATGTACTTGAGTAAATTACAGATTCATACTTTAAGATTTGGGGTCCCAAATAAGAGAAGGATAGAAAATTCTGTGGTTTCTGCAAAGCTTATTATCCAGATTAATAACATCCATATTATATAATACCCAAAATAACACCCATAATCAGTGATTTCTGAAATTGGCAATCATTTAGGTAATTAATGAGAAATACCAATGTAAAAGGTGCATTTTTTTTTTCATTTTGTTTAGCAAAGTCCTAAAGTGAATTTCATATAACTCATGTTTAAACAAAATAATTTGCATTGCTCCCTTGTATTTACCTCTGATCAATCATTAATTCATTCTTCCTTCTTCCAAATTCAGTTCCTTTCTAAATATGCACCATATTTTATCTAGTTAGTTCATGTAAATATTTTATCTAGTTAGTTCATGTTTCAAACTGTGATGCATACTTGATGGATATACTACGGCTTAGTCTCATAAGCCTGCTAAGAGAACACATCTCAGGGTCTTTATGAAAAGCAGAATTGTGTTTTGGATAGTTGTATCATCCCAACTTCTCTAGGCCATAGAATTAACATACCCTCTCCAAGGCTTCTCTTGACAACAACTTCATGACATGTCCAACAATCTAACACTTCATCACTGTTCTGAGCATTTGCCAACCCCTTGTTAAAGACTGCTGGTGTGGGGATAATATATAAATGGCTTCAGGAGGACTAGAAAGGAGACAGTAAAAGGTACTATCCATTTCGGTTCAGGAATTTCTTATCCTTAGATGCAGTAGGAGAATAAAACATTGCCTCATTGTTTGCTTGCTATGTGCTTATCTGACCTTGAATAATTGAAAATAGTAGCCACAACTACTGTTTTAATGGTTGTGTGAATGGACTATTTTATTAACTTTTTTACCATTTACCCTGAGATAATTTGCAGATTATAGTCCTGACTTTACCCCCAACAGTTTGCCATAAAATATCTCACTTTTATTACGATTTTCACATCGTTCTTGTATATTGATAGTCTTTGGAAAGAAATGACATTATTCTGTTTATAGCATTCTGTTTTTAGTAGTTCAATCGGTGAAAATGTCAAATCCTAGGAAGTATATCATTCCTACATGAGCTACACTTTTTATTTTCTAAACAAGAAAAGGACTAAAGTAATAAGTATATATTTGAAACACCAGATAGCTTATATAAAGTTAAATAAAAATATATTTATTTGGATGAGTTTGGCATCGACTTGACTACAGTCACTTACCTTATTTACTTAATCTATTAGCCAGATAATTAAACTTTACCAAAGTTAAGGAAACCAACCTTTTATTTTGGTACAACTGCTAAGAACAAAAGTTTTTGATTTTTTGTTTTTGGTTTGTTATGCATGTTAGTTTGTTTGTTTCTATTTTTATGTCCTTCACTACCTGAAAGAGACGGTCTGTTATATTTCCATTTTAAGTTGAGGCAGATTGGGCTGTGGCCAATGAAGAAATGTGCCAGCTCTGTAAACCAGTTAAACATGACTCTTCTGCAAAATATCTTCTTCCAGAATTCAAGGAAACCAAAATTGTATGTGATAAAAGGTAAAGGTAGGATACTGAGTATTTTAAAGTCTATAATAGAGGACAGACTACTTGGGCCCAGATAGCATTCATTTTTAACTTGGAAATGTGTACTATAAATTCATGAAGAGGCAGAGGGGATGGAGATCTCAACTTGTCTTAGCAGACTTGGTTTTCTAGGAGTGTGGCAGAAATTTATGACATGATGCAGAAGGAGTAGTCGGGAAATCATTTCATGCAGTTGCAAAGAAAGCCAGGATACATAAAGACCAGAACACAGGAAGGTAACAGTCAGATTGGTATGACTTATTTTAACAAAGAATCAAAGAGGGTAAACCTGAACCAAAAAAAGATCAGAGAAATGCACCGAAATGAAGGTCGGATGTTCTCATTCTAGGCACTCAACTTCTCTGTGCTTCATTTTCCTTAGGTCCTTTACTTTCTTTATAACCTCTTGTCTTTAGGAACCCAGAGAGGACCAAAGCTGGGCCGTAGGTTAATCTTTATCCCCAAAGATGAGGGAATGATAGATTAATGAGTAAAAGGTGAGTGGTGTAACTTTAAGGAACGCCTAGAGTAGGCTCTTCTGGTACTAAAACTGAACCAGAGTGAAAAACATGAAAAGTATTTTGACACTATCTATGTAGAAAACCTATCCTTGAGATTTCTGCATTTGAGTTGTTCACTTGAACTCAACGTGATATATGAAAATACCAAAGACGAGGAAGTAGAAGGTTACAACCCAGGACCAGGAATTTTGGATTTAAAAATTGCCACCTTATTTAACTTTGAGTAGCAATGGAATCACTTTAAGGAAATAATGTCAGAAACTGCAGTTGAGGTAACTTTTATCTTGAAAGATGGACCTAAGGATTGGGTAAGGTACATCCTTATATTTCTGATTAAGTCAGCCTCAAGATATAGTTATCCTAATTTCTACAAAACTTCCCAGTGTTACAAGTATTTTCCAATTATAAATAATGAAATTAGATATTATGGGGGGTATATTTAGAAATAGATTTTTATTTTTTTAATTAAACTTTTTAAACCATAGCATTCTTTAGATAATACATTCATAGGTAGGCTAGGATGAGCATTTACATTGATTATATACTTAATTACAGCTATACCGTTAAAGGAAAGTAACATTCAGAAAACATCTAAGTAAGATTATTATAGGTTATAAAATGTTAGGTTTCTAATTTAAGATAATTATGCTAAATAAGAGGATTTTATTATTTCCTGAAAAGTGCTTAGAAGGCAGAAACATGTAGTTTCCTTGTGCTTGTTTGATTTTAAATGTATCCTACGATTTACAGTGACTTAAGAGTAAAGCCTTTTACCAAATACTTGATGTTGCCAATTTTCAACTGGTCATGTTTTCTATTCTTTGAGGGCTTATTACAATTGTCTCAAGATATACCTGATCAGCTAGAGCCATCTTAAATGTTTCCAGGATTTAGCTTTGCCCTACACAACTTTTATATTTAGATTTCATTGATCATGAACATATTTGTAACACTAAGCTCAGCACAAATCCTGCTAATCTATATGGGAGTTTTCTTTCCAGAATACACAAGGTTTTAATTTGCATCTTATAAAAGCTAATACGGCTTCTTAAGTAAAATCATTTATTCATAGCAAACCTGTGGTGAGTACCTGCTATAATCAAGGTACTGTTATAGATGTTAGGGTGATATCTGTAAGGAAAACCGTTCCTGCCCCTATGGAGCTTACATTCCCTGTGGGGGAGAATTCATATAAGGTGCTTGTATTAGCAAAGCCACACTTGCCCTCTTACCACATCGTCTCTTATCAGCTTTTTATTCTCAGAAAGTAAATGAATAGTTTTAAAGCAGAGAAGCCTGCAGTGATGATGTCAGGCACTATCAGAGGCAGCCATTGTATTACTGCTCACTTGAGTTATTATTGACAGAAGAATTTAGAATTATTCCCAGCTTTGATACTGTTCATTCATTCGTAATTTCTCAAACCTATTAAATTTTATGTCTCTGTTATACTTTTACTTATTAATGGAATTATCTATTTTCATAAAGAAGTTGAAATACATTTTCTATTTTTTATGTTTGCTGCTTTGATGTTTATATAAGATCCTGGTTTTGATAAGGGTGTGGTTTAAGCTTTTGTGAGATACTTTTCAGATTTACTCAGAAACCATTAATTAGCACATTTAATCTTCTATGCATATAAAATGTAGAGTTTTTACAAGAATTAATAGGGTACAGTTCTGTTGTAGGGAAAATAGATGCGAACCAAAGGTAACTGAGGTTCCTGGCATAGGTCTATTTACTGAGAGATGGAGGTAAGTCCTGAAGAGTCTTTAGGGCATGTTGAGTTTCACATAGAATTGACATTATTTTCAAAAAGAATGATCTTTCTAGACTAATCCTTTATTATTAGGATTCCTTCAGAGTGAACTTATAATTCCAGTAAGAAATATTTGTATTATTTTTCCAGGATACATAATCTATAGAGAATGTCGACCTTACTTTAAAAGGTTCCAGACTACAGTTTGGAGACCAAAGGTTTTACCATTACAAATACCAAATTAAGCCATGGCTTCTCAAGCCTAACCCAAATTATGAGATATTTGAAATAACCTTTTTCATTTTATTCAAAATCTACATCAAAGTAGTTTTTTTCGTTGTTTTTTTGTTTTTGTTTTTGTTTTTTGTTTTTTTATAAAATCACAATAATGTTATAACTTGACACAGACCTTGGAAAGTTTCTAAGTCTCTGTTTTCCCACCTGATAGCGGGGATACAGACAGAAAGGATATTGCATTGTTGTGAAGATTACTTTGAGATAATGCAGATCAGCTATTTAACACAGTGCCTGGCAAATAGCAAATCACTCTTAGTAAATATGTTATTCTTTCATTATGAAGTGCAACATCCAGGTCAACATCTTACTGAATTGACTCAGTGAATATGAGTTTTTGTTGTTCTTTCAATCTTAGAGATCACTTTCTTATAAAAGGAGGAAATAGGTTTAAAACAAAAAGCTCCATATGTGATGGCAGTTAACTATATTATGCATTACAGTCTCCTTAAAAATTGACAACTTCTTTCAGCCAAATCATTTCTTATACTTCTCTAAGTTCAATATTAGCTATACTTGCAACAGGCCACTCACCACTAACTATAAGGAAGGCAGATACCAAATCATTGTTAATTTGCATTTCTTTTGACATAAATGGGATATTGGAAGAATATGAAGTTTCAAGAGCTTGTTTATTTAAGATGTTGTCAACTGTTATTTGTGTACAAATGACTCCTAAATCTATGTGTATTTTCAGTCTTTCTAGCTCCAAATTCTTTTTTGCAGCTGTCTTCACTTACACATCTCATTAAATCTTAAACTCAACATGTCTAGATCTCATCACACCACATCCATTTCTTCCTGATTTTGTGCATGTGTGTGGCTGTGGTTGGTGTTTTATATAGAGATTAAATGGGCTGATTATGTCCCTGGCATCTAATAAACAATCAATGAATGTTGATACTCATTCCTTGTTGTTGGCACTGCCATTCTTTTAATAAGCAAGGCATAAGACCTTAGAGCCATCTTTCACTTTTCACTTGCCATCTTGTCTACATGGTTAGCCTCCATACTGAGTTTTCTGTATGGTCTGCCTCTCTTCTCCATTCTTCTAAGTAGAATGTTTATCAGTTTCTACAGTGGAGCCTATCCCTTCCTTCCTAACTGGATATAATGTTTTTATCCTTCGAGCTTCAAAAATGTTTTCTACTGCAATCCTATCTTATATTTTATCCGAATAAAATCTGTTCCATATGTTGATAAACTCCTTTGTGAAGACAGTGGCTGCCTTAGGCTTTTTCATTTTTGTATTTCCTGCAGTGCTGTTAGTGACTTTCTCATAGTAGGAGGTCAGTCTTAATTTTTAAATAAGTAATGTCCTGATTCGCTGAAATAATGTATGCCTGGTATATGCTAGGTGTTAATACCACTTTAATACTCTAAAGCACAGCTTGTACAACCTTTTCTGTAACTGGCCCGCGTAAGTATTTTTGGCTTTGTGGATCATGCGGTCACAATTGTCAACTCTGCTATTGTAGCACATAAGCATCTATAGGCAGTACATAAATGAATGGATATGACTGTGTTCCAGTAAGACTTTATTTACAAAAACAGACAGTTGCCTGGATTTGGCCTGCTGACCATAGTTTGCCAGGCCCTGCCCTAAAGGATTTTTTTATTGTTCATTTGTGACTTTATATCATTTAACCAGTTAGGGGCTTCAGTTCTCTGTATGTAAAATAGAAATTGAGGGAGAGAGAGACTGAGAGCTAGTGAGAGATATTATAATAGTTGCCCAGTATACTTTAAAGTTCCTTCAGAAAATGTAGCACCTGCTCAGAGGACAAGCTTTTTGATATATGAACTTTATGTAAGATATCAGTGGATTAAGATTGCTCAAGTCTGTATTTTTCACAGTGCTAAACCCTAGGGATACATAAATATATAAAAGACTACACCTCCAGGAGGGAGAGCTATATGGTAAATGTTGCAATACATATGCATTTCATATATAAGGCATAACAGGTACCCAATGGAACGGATGGGCATCTTCGCATGGACATTCCAGATTGTTTTTTTACCTTCATTCTAATTCTAATAGTTAGCACATAAAACCAAGAGTTTAGACTTTCAACCTACGCCAAATTAAAGCATTATCTAGGCTTTGATTTAATGAACATCACAGATTATTACTCTTTTTGAGGTACTTCCCTATTGTACTTACATGCATTCTGTTGTTTTCTACCATGCTAGTTGCGATTAATAATTTTGGAGCACTTTTTTTTATTTTTAAGCAAAAGTATGAACTATTTCTCTTGGATGATTTACATGCTGAGAGATTTTTTGTTGTTGTTGGAGGTTTTTTTTTTGTTTTTTTGTTTTTGTTTTTACATGAAGGTTGCTTTACTGTTTTTTTTACATTAAGGTTGCTTTACTTCCTTTGGATTTTTAATGTGAACTATTTTTAAAAAATTACTGTGAAGTTAAGAGATAAGATACTTTTTCCTCTGACTTTGGAGAGAAATTAATTTTGTCTGTGTAAAGGCCTCAAGTGAGACCCATCTGACCTCGTTTTGACTCTTGTTAATATCTACCCACCAGCAAGCAAAAACCCTCTTCTACCTTAGAGCAGAGCTGATCTCCCTTTTCAGGTTACTTGCTCAGATTCTGACTTTTAAACTCAACTGCCTGCAAGATACCACCTCTCAGACATAGTTGATTCTAAGAGCCTGGTCTCTTGTCTGCCTTGCCTCCTAGTCCTGACAAATCCCTCCTTGCTTTCACCTAGCTCACAGACCTAGTAGATTTTCAGCTTACTCTCAGAAGTTCTGGTTTAGCCATCTTACATAGGACCTAGAAAACTGCATTTTTTACAGTCTCTGCCTTCTAAGGGACTCTGATAAAAGTTATTCCCGGGACCACATTTTGAGGAACACTGACTAATATGTCATTTTATATTAGGATGAATTTTTTTTAAGTCAGATTTTTATATCCTTCAAGATATTAGTCTGCGCCCTTAGCCTGATTGAACTAGAAATGGAGAATTAAATGATATTTATTTCAAGCCTACAGAGAATGGTTGAAAAATATACTTTGAAGGTCTTTGAAATAGGAAATTTATAATATGTAATATAAAAGGTTTTTTTTAATGTCCTGCCATTAGAAAACTGAAAATCTTGAAGGTTAAGATTATCTTGATAATATTGGTACAGAATTAAATATATATCAGAGAACATTAAAGGAATTCTAGAATTTCTAATAACAGTATTAACTACTTTCAGATGCCTTGTCTTATGTAAATAGCCAAAGATCATTTTTTCTTTTCACTAGATCCCTTGAAAATAACTGATAAATGAAGGGTTAGTGAATAACAGCAGTGTGCTTTCTAGATGAGATTTCTTAAACTTCCTTATTTTTCCTTTTGGAATTTGGTTTTATTAACAAGTACTGCAGAAATAAATGGGAGAAAATCACTTAATCTAAAAATCAGTAGTAAACAACCTTGCATGTAGTAAAAGATGCCATCATCAGTGCTCACCCATCACATTAAGAGATACATTTCTAATAAATTTTTACTTTAGAAAAACACTATGCAGATTCTTCAAAAAATTAAACTAGTATACAACACAGCAATTCCACTTCTGGATATTTATCTGAAGAAAACAAAACCAGTAATTTAAAAAGATATATGCACCCTTATGTTCATTGTAGCATTATTCACAATAATTAAGAATTGGAAGCAACCTATGTATCTGTGGATAGATGAGCAGATAATGAAGACATGATGTGTGTATTTGTATAGTCAGCCATAAAAAGAATGAAATCTTGCCATTCATGACAACATGGATGGACCTAGAGGGTATTTGTGAAATAAATTGGACAGAGAAAAATAAATGCTGCATTATTTCACTTATATTTGGAACCTAAAAGAAAAAAACAAAACATAAAACAGACTAATAGATGAAGAGAACAAACTGATGGTTGCCAGAGAGGAGGGAGCCGAGGGGATAGGTAAAAAAGGTGAAGGGGATTAAGACCCACAGACTTCCAGTTAAAAAATAAGTCAAGGGAATGTAATGTACAGCCTAGGAGATAGAGTCAGTAATATCGTAAAACCTTTTTACAGTGAAGTATGGTAATTAGACTTACGGTTATCTCTTTGTAAGTATTATAAATGTTAAAATATGTTGTACACCTGAAACTAATATTCTATGCAAACTACAATTTAAAAAATTAATTTAAAAATTTACTAATTGAGATTGTGTTTGATCAATTTATACTAATAATAGTTAAAATTATTCAATTCAGAAGAAATTTTGACATTTCAAGCTTTAATGTTATAGGTAATAAAACTAAATTTTTAGCTTACATATATGTTTCTATTCCAGAGAAATATGATTGGGTAATCAGTAAAAGATAAAATTCTGTGAATTGTAATAGAAATATAAGTTCAAGGAGAAAAAGAAGCATGAGATTTCTACTGTTGAAGAAGAGCTTGTTCATATATTTTTTTAAATGGGTGATATCGATATCAAATTCCCTTGGTATTTAGATTCTAGTATATTTAGTTAAGAGTGATGTAACAGTTTAATTTTAAATCATCAGTATTTATAGTATACCATAAATTATGTTCTTTGTATCTATTTAAACTTATGAGTTTAAGTGAAATTTTTAAAGATTTAAGTGAAATTTTAGATGTCTCTTAATTTTTTTTATTTTTTTAATTATAGTGACGTACAATATTATGTTGATGCAGGACAAAGCAGATTTCCCCTAGTAGGCAGAGAGACCAAGACCTGTACTGAGAGAAGAAGAGGGTACTTTGGCGGAGGTTGTAGAAAAAATTCAGCACACACGCCAATGTTAGAGTTAAAGGAAAGTTTATTAGAAAAGGGGTAACACTCCACAGACAGAGTGTGGTCTCCTCTCAGAGGCAGAGAGTGAGAGAGGACAGTGAGAGAGAGACAGTAAAGGCACTGAGAGGGACCCTGAGTGTTCAGGGAAGTCAGTGTATGTCATTCTTTAGTTCCCATTTCCTTTGATATAGATATACAGTGGGGAAAGGAAAGAGTATGTGGCATGGAAAAGGTAAGAATATGTAGATTGAAAGGCCTGCTGGCAGTTCCCAGGCTTTAATCCATGGGTTCCCCAAAGTTTTAGTCACAGGGAGTGACTCTTGGTTCCTGTTTTCACTTCACAGGTATGGAGAATAGGGTTGGGTTGTTAGCAATCCCAGCAGAAACCTTCCTCTGTTCTATAGGTGTCCTCCTGGCCTGGCTTCACGGTTGATCAGCGTTTTGAAGTCTCTGATGGTGGCTTGATTAACATTTTAATTCACTGGCCTACTTTCTAATTATTGTTACTTTCAGGTGTACAACATAGTGATTAGACATTTATAAACCTTAGGAAGTGATCACCCCGATAAATCTAGTACCCGTCTGACGCCATACATAGTTATTACAATATTATTGACTATATTCCTTGTGCTATACTTTACATCCTCATGACTGTTTTGTAACTACCAATTTATACTTCTTAATCCCTTCCCTTTTTTAACCCACCTCTCCACCTACCTCCTATCTGGCAACCATCAAAATGTTCTCTTTTAGATATCTGTGTTTTAAAATGTACAAAAGTATCATTGTTTTTCAAAATTAATTTTATGTTTCATATAAGCAAAAAATAATGTGAGCACCTGAATAAGTTTTCCCAGACACACACAAAGTATTTTTTGCAAGGGTGATTTAAAATCAAGGTTAAATCTAGAGATTAATAGGTATCTTTATGGAACATACTAAGTATTAAGGACAAGCTGTTATTATTGAGTGCCTTCTTTTTTTTAGGTACTCTTAAGTATTTTGTATACATTATAATTATGTTACGTTATACATTATAAATTTGTTATAATTGCATTGAGAGCCCTGCCTATAACTTTGTAATTACTAAATGGTGGAAACTAGATTCAAAACTAGGCCTGCCTGCCTCCAAAGCCTTGATACATTCTTTGCAATTAGCACATGCTTCTTGGGACCATAAATGGCTATAATGTGTGTGAAACTCAACTCCAGTTCTTTGTTAAGGCTTTTGGGGTTGTTAATTATTTTTCAAAGTGAGAATCATTATCAGGATGAGTATATGCTCAAAAGGGTATTAACCTTTGTTCACATTTTGGAACAAAGGAAGCAGGAAATCATTTGATAACCAGAAAATGTTAAAATCAACCTGATGAATGTCCACACATATGAAAGAAATATGTAGAGAGGGGTATTAAATATTTTTATCATCTCAGATGACACATTCAGTGATGGAATGGGTTCCCTATGTGGCAATTTTATAATAAGAATTGTAATCTTTGCTTGAGGGAAGCTGAAGCTCAGCTAATTGACACAGCTGGGTGAGTGTTGATAGGACAATTGCAGGCACAACCATTGACGGTTTAATAGCTGTGAACTTGAGAATGTAACATCAAGTTGAGAGTTAAAATATTTCCCAAGTTTTTAGAAAAAAACTCATTTCATATTTCACATAAGTCTCTTAACCAATAATCGAAATAGTGTATATTTGAAAGGAGAGCATCACTGTGGAAATTGTAGGTTTATAATCTGCTAAAAATTTGACCATCATATCACTTTGGATCTACTTCAGTTAATCAGCTAAATGTATATACTCTAGCTACGTTACATAATAATTTGTAACCAATTTTATGTACTCTTCAGATAGCATAATAACATGAATACTCAAAATTTCTAGATGATTCAGATTTTAATTTTAGCCAAAAAGCTTTAACCTCCTCCCCAACCAGACTTCTCATTGTAATTTACTCTAGGTACCAAAACCGAATGAATTCTGTATGTATTCTCATATCCACTCTACTCAGTTCTCTAGGCACCTAGCTTGTTGCTGACTATCTACTTTGTACATATTCTTTCTTACTAGAAAAGCTTCATTTTTTCACCTGTAGTGAATACCTAATAGTTCACCATTGTATTCCCAATGCTTAGAACAGTGTTTGGTACCTGGTAGACCTCCGTAAATAGATGTTGAGTGAAGAATAAGCAGACAAGCAAACAATCAAGTGAAGGAACTCAAAAGATCTGCTTTATAGTCCCAACTCTGCATCTCCAAGACTGACTCGGTAATAAACTTGTTAGAGCTTCAATTCCCTCACCTGGAAGACAAAAAAGACTAAAGTAGTTCTTGCTAAGTCTAAAATAATATAATTCTATGATATAGTTAACTTGTGAACTATTTAACTTTTAACCAAAATTTTTCTGATGAACCTAATTATATTTTACAAAGCAATACTTCCTAATAAAGATTAAAGATGTAAGAGTCTACTGGTCAGACTCTTGCTTTCAGTTTAGCACCAGAGGAGACAAATGTTTTGTTAACAGTAAGACTAATTAATATTCACTATGTTAATTAGAAAATCAGTAGAGAAAAAGGGATTTTAAGAACCAGTTAAGGAGGCGGTAACTGGGTTTAGCAAATGAAATGCCAAGATATTGAAAGCACTGTGCAGCTTGAAATAATATTTGGAGGTAGGTAGGGAACAAGAGAAAATGTTTACTGAGTATCTACTTAAGATTTCTGTTATGACACCTGTCCCATTGATATATGGTAGTTATTTATTTGACTGACACCCCCAGTAGACTGTAGAATTTATTTCTATGAACTTCTGTTACCTAGTAGACTACCTGTACATGTAGATCCTAAATAAATATTTGAGGAATTAATGAATAAATGTCAGGCACTGTGTTTACAGCATTTTCACATTCATTAATTCTAATGAAATATATACTGTATCTCTACTTTACCAAATTACAGTTGCAAAGCCAGGATTTCTACTCAGGTCTGTTCACCTACTAAGTTTATGCTTTTTCTGCTAACTAATCTCATAGATCGTGAACATAATTCATGGCGCTTGTCATTTTCCTGCTAGAGGTGCTAAATTACCTTTGGAGTATAGACTCTTATTAGTGATACTAGTTTGGAAAGTTACACTCTAGAAACATTTTACCTATTACATTTACTCTTTACAAGCTAGTCTATGGATAGTCATTCTTTCCACCATTATACTGATGAAGAAAGTGAGTACCCTTGAGGAGTCACAGCTCTTAAGGACCACTGATAAGATTGGAACACAAGCTTTTTGAATTTAAAAGTAATTGAGCTTACTAGTGAGGATAAGAAAATACCTGATAAATGGCATCTAGAACAAGTAAGAGCCTTATAAGGCCCTCTTTATGGCATGTTTTAAAATGTATAATTAGTCGCTTTATTTTACCACATCCTAAACCTTTTAAATAATGGAGAGAGTAGGATCATTTAGTGCAGTTCTGAACCGTTGAGCTTTCTGAATGGGAGCATATGTCTGCACTAACCAACTCATGACTGATGCCCCATGTCAAGCATCTGTAGCCCTCATCTACATGGATCATTAAAGTCCTAGAACAAAGTGCAGCAAACTGTAACTCAATGCTATATATTTTTAATATGAAAATTAAAAGATTAGATAAGAAATTTAACTTTGACAATATCTGTTTATAATGTGACTTGGGCAGTATGAGTTGCAAAAATTGTACACACAGAAGTGTTATTTGGAAAAATTTTAAGATTGTCTGACCCCTGTACTTAGTTTGGTTTTATATATTCTAGTTTGAGTTTATCTTTTTTCTTCCCATCCTGGCCTTCATTAACAACCTGGTTTCTTCCTTTTCATTTGGATTTTGAAAGCTAGTTTGTTCACTTAATCCATTTTCTTTCTACTCAAAATAATTTTAGTACTTTTAAGTTTATGTTATTTTAAAGCAATTCAATAAGTGTGAATCTAAAGCATTTAGTTTGTAATTGATTCAGGAACCTTACTGAATTCAGTTATGAAAGGACAAGCCATATTTTAAAAACTTGAAGCTATCAGATAACCATAAAATAATTTATATTAAGGTTAATTTTTTTAAGCAGGCAAAGATTCAACTTTGCACATTTGGAATCAGTTAGTTGCACTTTTAACCCAGAAACCTAGGTTGAGAAATTAATACGACTATTAAAATATAGTTAAAATATCTACCTTTGGCAGATAGATATCAACACTTGGAGAATTTTAGAGCTGAAGGAGTCTTGGTGAACACCTTATCCAGTGACTTTATTTTATGATAGAAGAATTCTGTAACCAAGGGACTGCTATTGTATTGTTAAATTTGGAGAATATTCAAATTTAGTTTCAGTATTTTTTAGGGAATGGAGAGATAATCTCTAAGGGGTGTCAGTGGTCATATGGAAAATAAAGTGGCTTGTTACTCTTTTTTAATTCTCTTGTCTCCTTTTGAGTTATGAGAAGTTTTTTAAAATCCTAATTTCCTAATGAAATGCAAAGAAAAACATTCAAGAACAAGGCCAGTTTCTTTGAAAGTTAGTAACAGAGCCAAGATTAAAAGCATAACCTTGAGTATCGAGACAACTTTTATTTATATAATGTCAATCCCTGTAACACCTGTTTAGCCTACTGAGCCATGCTGCCCTTCTAATGCCCCTGTGAAGCTGCCCGGATCAAGGTCAGCTAAAAAGGCTGTGAGGGTAAGCAAGTGAAATAACAAGAGGAAATGTCTGAAAGGGTGCCTAAGGGTGAAAGAAGAGACGAATGTTGGTGTCTTAACTCTTGTAGACTTAAGTAGTTTGTTTTATGGTAGCAGAGCCGTTCTACTATTGGAACACCAGAGTTTGTGTAAATTTCAAAAAAAAAACACTGTCTCTTAGTATTCAGCGACTTACTGGCTTTCAAAGGAACTAGAGTCTAAATTTTTTAGGTGGTACCAAGTGGACTGTACAACTTGCCTCAAAATAATGGAAACAGAAACAAAGTACTGTTAGCCTCTTATAAATATGATACCAAATAATGGCTTTAAGAATGTACTGAAAATTGCAAGCCTACATTTATAATGTACAATGTGTAAAAAGGAAAATATGTGTTTCAGTGCTTACATAATAAGTGCTATTCTTTGTTACTAAAGAAATTTATTGACTTTGTCCACAGCTAAAGTTTCTATAAGAATGTGTCCTTACTTTAGGTAAAAACCAATGTAAAACTGTGTTCATGGCTTAAGTAAATGAGCTAACTATGCGCTGAAGTGATACTGTCATTGTCTCCATTTTCAAGCATGGAAACTAGGGATTAGAGAAGTTAACTAACTTGTTCAGAATCACAGACCAGTAAGTGATGGAGCCACCACTTTTAACTCGGAGAGTTGGACTCCAAACACAAGCAACCACTAAAAGTTACTGCTCTATTTAACTAAACTCTTAAGTTCACAAAATGTTACCCATATGTGTTTGATAGCCCTCCTTTATAAACAGTTTATATAATTTACTTTTTTTAATCACCAGCAAATTTTAGTAGTAGAATAAGAGTAACCGCTAGTAGTACAAAAATCAAAGATTCAGAATTTCAACCAGATTATCTAGTGAAGTCTACTTCTCTGATTAACGGACTGGAAAGCTGAGGCTTAGATGCTTACTGACACTCGATGCAATATTATAGTAATTAGATGTTTGCAACATTTCGGGTAAACATTAAATAAAATTCAATGGTTCTAATCAAAAACACACAGCATACCAGATTTTAATTGCATTTAAATAAAGGGTTTTTAAAATAATCATTATAAATTCTTATAAAATTTGCATCATAAGTGCTTTGTGCAGAGCCTACTTGGCACATGAAATAGGGACCGATTTTTTTTTTTAATTTAGCAAGTGTAATAATTATAGTTTTAAGATTAAAATAATATATAACTTATTACATGGTAATTTTTAAATATCTCTAAATGTTCCTCTGCTGGGAACATATTTTATACTGTATTAGCAGTAATATATTAGGTTCTGGTTACTATGTGGCCTTTGAAGATTTTTTTTTAATTGCTCCAGCTTTGGAAATCTAGAGATACCTAACATAGATTTAATATTATAAAAATAAATAAAATTTCTAAAGCATTAACTGTACATTGAAAATGACCAAAAACTGAGCTAAGTGGGAAACATTCTCTTATTTGAGAAATTTCTCTTAATAGAAGCCTTATGATTCAATTTAAATGCACAGAAGATACGGTACTGCAAGTAGGATACCATTTGTAGGATACCATTTGAAAAGTCCCTATTTGAGAAATCAAGTCTTGTTTTTTCCTAAGAAAAATTTAGTTACATCCATTTTATATTTCACGTTATATGTTAATCTTATACTTTGATATTGAATTCAGTTTTATTTTTCTCTTCTGTATAATTACTGCTTCTTTAAAAAAAAATACTGCTTATTTCAAAGGGAAATAATGTTTAAAAGATGTGAAGCACTTAATCCCTGAATGCTGGAACCACTTTTAAAGTATTGTAAGCACATCTGTGTTACATTATACAAAGAAAAGAATGTATACGTTTTGTGGCCTATGGGCACTAGGGTGGCTGGTTTAGGAAGACTGAGTATTTTGCATTTCAGGTTTCTTTTTAACATAAAAAGTATTCTGTATTCTAAAATGAAGAATTTCATTCCAGGGGTGGGTGGAGTCTGTGTTTAGATAAACATAAGTAGTTTTGGTTTTACAGTTTTTCTCTCACTTGTCACCAACTTCTTAAAAAGAAATCAGTTTATACAGTGGGCTTGAGTTTACATTTTGTTAGGCACTTCTGTTTTCCCTTATTTGACAGCTATTTGTGGGACAAACTGAGAACACAAATCACCACACCAGTTCTTACTAAGTGTGCTACATGTCTCAGTTAGCTGTGAGTTTAGAGCAAATAATTTGTTACTACTGATTAAGAAATATCAAAATCTATGAATGATTTACTCTTAAAACAAAATTACAGAAGATTCACATGTATCCCAGTGATAACTTCACCCTTGGTCACTTGTATTCTAGTGTGTGGGGGGCGGGGGCGGTTGTTTTGTTTTGTTTATTTGTTTTTGAGCAAGAGAGAAAAGGATGGAGTTACAGCTGTCAGGCTGAGTTTCCCCTAGGATATGTGTTGTACATGTGAATTATTATCTATCATTAGTAGAGATAGAGAAGAAAAGTTGGAGAATTTCTGAGCTGCACGGATGGACATATTCTCTACTTTTCTCTCTTTAACATGATATGATATTCACATGCCAACGTATTCCCATATGCAACTCCTAGTGAAGTAGATGAAATTCCACCCCTTTCTCTCCTACTCTAGAAAGCAAGCAAAAGGGAATGCATTTTTAATCAACTCTTTTTTTTTTTTAGTAATGACTTGAGAATTTCACACCTTAAGGAGTATAAGCATTTAATTACCTGTGACACAGGTGACATTTATGTTATATCATAACTGATAACTCTATTTTCTTAAATTTTGTGCTTTTGCCTCATACAGAAACCCAAACCTAGTTTTTAAAATTTTGAAATAAAGAAAAGCCAAATATAATTGTATGTCAATATAAATTCTGGAAACTATAATTGGAATAAACTTTTTACAAAAGTATTTTCGTAGCCAGTTATTTTACTTTCCTGTGTTACTAGAAATTATTTATTGTGAGATATTGTTTGTTTCTCTTTTAAGGCTCAAACTAAGTATATTTGAGGAAATTGAATTTTAAGTAGTTATCATTTTATCTAAAACTTACATAATGTATTTTATCTAAAAATACATTAAACATAGATACTATGTAAAAGTCTTTATTCGATATGCTTTTGATTTAGTTTTAGAAACTCTATAATAATAGCTTTTTTAACTGGGTTTTTTTAGAGGTATTAAACTTACTATGTTAGAAGGATATAGCTACTAATTAATATCACTTGTTTAAAAATATTTTAATGTATGGGACTCATTTTATTTATGAGTAATTTTTAATATTAAGAATATTTATTTTTGTTTTGATTTTTTTTTTTATTAAAAGATATTATGAACTGGATCTTCACAAAAGTCTCCTTGACAATTTGAGGAACAAAGTGATCATTGAGTACCCAACATTACATGTGGTTTTAAAAGAATCTGGTAATGACATGAAAGTTCTTCACCAAGGTAAGTGTAAATTTGTTCCTGTAATGCTCAGAATAACTCTAGTGAAACTGAAGCCGTTATGACTATACTTCTTTATACATGTGTTTTCCCACTGTATTTGCACACTTAACTGAATTTACTCTGTAGCTACAGTTAATACTGTAAACAACCAAATGAACTGCTGCTTCTGTCCGGTTTGAGAGCATATAAGCTTATACTATCAATTTAAAATGAATGAACCTATTTGAATATCTGTCTGTAAAAGGACATTCTCTGCATTATTATTGTTCTATATGTTTTTATCTTCTTTTAAGCTAATAGTCTTTAACAATCTTTGTGATCAGATAAGTTTACTTCCTAGTTAAAACTCTTTCTTTAGAGAATCTTAAAATGAGGCATTACAAAACGTTTTTAGTATCCTACTTTATAGAAAGGGAAATGTTGCAAGGAACATCGTGTTTAAAATTTGGACTGTATATAGAATAATGTGCCATAATGATCAAGTGCTATTGCCTGAACCTTTATCTCCTTTTATTTTTAAGCCCACTGTTTTTATTTCTTTGATTTTCTTTTCTTGCCTGTATTCCTTGACATTTTAGTGATTCTTTAAAAGTTAATATTTTTCCCTTTTTGTTGAGAGAGTTGGGAGGAAGTATTAGAACTGGAAGTATATGTAAAAATTTAGTTTATAAGAATGACTTATCCGTATTTTCAACTACCAATTAAAGTAAGCTAATTGTGTTTCTGAATGCAGATTCTAGAGGACGAATACAATCCAGAAATTACTTTTAAAAAGGGAGAGAGAGTGGTTACCTTAACTCAAAACCATTAGATACCACTTTCAGCTAAGAATTCTGAGTACAAGCCAAGTTTCATTGTAACAAATTCCAGAGGAACATAAAATCCCGGGATTGGATTGAAATTCTATTTTTTAAGATAATATTATTTGAAATATATGGTTTTGTGTTGTTATGCCAGCATTATAGCCTGTAACAGGCAGTCACATTTGCTGTAAGGTGTTCTCTGTACATGTAATAGCTTTTTTTCTTGGTGAAAGTTAATAGAAAAGTTTTTGCTCAAGTGACCAAAATATTGTCAGAGCAGAATTTGAAACTAGATTTTTAATTAGCAAGCATGAAGTTTCTAATAAATAAATACGGGTTTTTAAATCTTGAGGTTAATTCTTGACTTTATATTGTTCACAATTTGAGAATATCCAGTTTTATTTTCTCAAATTAGAAATTTTAGTTTTCAAGGACCAGTTTCGTGGTTTTTAAAGCTTTGTAAAACCTTACTTTTTTCTTAATATAATTCACATAGCTCTCTCTCTCTCTAAATGTTGGTTTCAGGGAAAGTTGTTTAGTAATATGGGTTACTGGCCAGGGCAAACATTGTCTATGTAAATAAACATAGCACACACAGCTCCTCTTTCACCTTGTTTAGAAATGCACATTGAAGTAAGGCTTCCTGTAACGAAGCAAAAAGAAAAGGCTACTTTTGTAGTGTACTTGGAAACATATTAAGTAAAATTTGCTATTTTTTGGTGGATATATGATGTTGAACTTATTTACAGGAAGCACAAGTGCCTTGTGCTTTCAGTATAAAGGGTCATTAGAGCTGCTATAGCAAAGAATTAAAGAGGATCTGAGAAGATTTTAAGGACCATACTAGTGTTGTCACATCATAAATACACATACTTTAAAAATAATGCCAGATCTTCCTGGACATGCATTTCTTGGTGTAAGCACTTCAAAGTGTCTGTTTTTCTGTACCTTCTCACAGCACTGGATATTCTGCAGGGTGGTCCCTTAATGCGGGAGGGGGATTATATAAGAACAGGGCATTTTCTTTGGAAAGCCTTGACATTCTTTCTCTCTCCGGAGCCAAAAACTTGGATTTTAATCTTGAGTTCACAGCACAAGGTGTCTCTCTTCTAGTTTGGGAAAAATGTGTTTCTGGGCTGAGATTCAGTAGTTTTCACAGTTGATGGTTATTATAACGTTTGCCGTGATTGTAGATTGCCATAATTTTGTTTTTCAAAAGTGTACCTGTATTGATGGGGAATAAGCAAGTTTTGTTTGCTGGCTTGCATTCTTTTTAAGGAATGAAAAAGATTGACTATAAAAAGTTGAAAGTTAAGGTATCCCACTACCTTAAATTGGAAATGTAGAGTACTGATCACCCATCTTATATCAATCCAGTGTGAAGTGCCCAGAATTGTGTTACTAGCTTCACAGGTCCTTGTTTGCCAAAATTAGCTAGTAGATTAGATGACTCGGTAAGAGCATGCATTTCAGTCTATGGAAAAAAGAATGGAACTCTGCTAAAAGAAAACTGGGTAACTTTAATAAGCAAAGAAAGGGAAAAGTCTTCCCCAGCTGCAATGCCAAATAGTACAAAGCCCTATAAATTGAAAAATACCAGCAAAATATATTTCTCTGTTGTTCCAAGATAGCCCAAAATTAGAAAACGTCTCTGCCTTTGAGAAGGAAACCGACCCAAAAATCGATTACTCGAATTAGTGAAATTACCTGGCATAGCAGCTACTCATGCATCAGTCTGTTTTGGAGCCAATTAATTCTTTCTTTCATTTCATCCATTCTCCCTCCCTTTGTTCTTTCTCTTATTCCTCCTTACTCCTCTTGTTCTTGCTTTCACTTTTAGTGTGTGTGAGAGGTAGGGGCTGGGCTATGGGGATAGATCTCAGGCACAGGAACACAGTATAAACTTTACAGTGCAATAGGTACCATATTGGAGTTTACATAAAATGCAGAGAAAGAAAGGGAAAAAAAAAAAAAAACAAGAAAAAACAACTAACTTGAAATATCATGGAGGCGCTTGAAGGAATCTGCTAGGGTTTATAAAATTCCACAAGGATTGGGACATATCTTGAACAAAAGCTATTTCAAGGCCTTACTCATAAAAGAAACTCAGTTAACACCAGTTTGATTGCTACCAGCAGTCAATCTTCAATCTTAAGGTACCATTGGCAAACCCCAAGGAACTTGGCAATTGGAATATGAGGCAAGATTCAGATTTATGGTTCTAGCACCAGCCTTTATTATCATTCAGTTTGCCTCTCTGAGCTTTATTTTTCTTATCTATGCAATGCAGATAAATGGCTATAAACCTAAGGCAAAGCAGTCTGTTTTTAACCTTAATTTTCATAGTGTTTTCATATATTACTACTTCTTTTTAGCTATGCTGTACAATGAAATAAATAGGGTAGTCACTCTGATTCCTATTTTATAGATTAAAAAAAAAACTAAAAGATAGAGTGACTTGTATTTATATGGATTTAGCATGGGCTGCACTGGTGGTATATACAGGAAGGAAAGGTCCATTGTCTGTCTTCAGGGAACTCTCAGTTTAGTGAGTAAGGATAGACTTACCTTACTCAAGACAGTTCCTTTAAAGAAGCTTCATTTCTGCTCTGAGCCTTCTTCCCATGAAAGGAAAGAGAGGACAGTTAACTAGCCTTCTGTCAGCCCACAGTCTCTCAATGCATACTGACCCTCAATTTTAATTAAAAAAAAAAATCATGGAAAATTTTATTCCAACCACACTTGGCTAGCCTACGTGATAATAGGGGTCTTTTCAGCGGTATGAATATGGGATCATAACCACACTGTGAAGTGACTATTCCCAAGCCTTCCACAGAGTCAGGAAGGATGTTACCTCACAAAATATAATTGCCACTTTCAGACATCATTTCTCTATTTATTGTGGCCAGAATTGTATATCCTGGCTGCCCGGGACATGACGTGGTGTGTCTATCCCTGTGAGTGGTGCTGTTGGTACACATCAGAAGGGAGGAGAGAAGAGGGAAAAACAGAACAAGCTAAACAGAAACAGTATAAACATTTAACTGTGTGTTTACTTACTTACTTACTTACTTACTTACTTACTTACTTATTTATTTTTAGTGAAAAGTGAATCTACCAAGAACATTGGCAGTGAAAATTGAGCACTTCTTCTAGAGGAACAGTATTCCTGGACAATTGCAGAGGACTGTGCATTGACTAACTAGCCGTTGGATGATTGGGGTATTGTCGGTGAATGGTCAGAATTTCTGTTTCTCTGAAAACTAATTAAACAATCTAATTAAAAAAAAAAAAAGATGTATTTTTTAGCCTCTCATATTGACTTGCAAGGCTTGTATTCCTATTAACAACCCAAACCCTTTTTTGTACCTAATTGGCATAGAGCTTATTTTAATTAGGCCCTGGCTTTTAATACTCTGAATTCTATAGACTGAAAACTTTTCTGTTTGTTAATTTGATATAAGACCAAACCCAAGGATCATCTGTCTGCTGCAAAGTTGTCATTCTCTTTAGTGGAACCGCAACAGAAAGGCCATGCGACACACCATCTAGCCATCAGTCGTCCATTCTTGTCTTTGGGATTTATATGTAACTTATCCTCTTGAGGTGACTGAATGGATCTTTTATACTTGGGTAGCTCCCAGTACGTTGTCCTGTGTAAAGCTGGATAAATACTACTAACTACTATTTTTTATATTCAGTTCAGAAAAATCAGTGACTCCACATTGTAGTCTGAATCATCAGTGCTCACAAATTTGGCTATACTTGTTCACATAGTAACTGTGTCTCATTATGAATTGTGTGCCTTTTCCATTCCATTATTGTCATTGCCATGCAGGGATGTTGTGATGACCATTTTTATGCTGTGTTTTGAAACATTTAGCGATCACTGAAGAAAAAGCACTTGGAACTCTTCAGTGTTGTCAGAATGTATATGTGTATTTATGTATATACCTGGCTTAACTTATAACTTATGGCAGCTCTGTATACATTATGATCTCACATATTGGAACTAAAATTTTCTAGTTTTATTGAAATTTATTCAGTTATGAAATTGCAACATGACTATGAAAGTGTAAAAGATTATTACATCTGTGTCGCATCTGTATACTTAATGGTTAAGAAAACAAAGGTAAAATTGGACATTAGTGAAATTCATTTTCATTTTACAATTGGAATAAGTTTTAGATCAAAAGGAAACCAGAGGTGTTAATTAAAGAGATTTGGAAAGATTAGAAATATAAGGAAATAATGAGAAGATAAACCTAGGAGAAATTTGTAGAACACAAATATATATAACTTGGGGTAGAAATTGGAGAAGAGTATCCAAAGACAATAATGCCACAAAGACTTTTGGTGTAAAAGTAATAATAAAAAGTAATAATTGCAGTTTGAGAAATATATATTCTTTCTAAAGCAACTTCAGGAATCTTCTCCTTCATACAGTAAAAAATTTGTATAGAATTATGTTGTTCACAATATTACTGGAGAGAAAATAAAATGGGATTTCAAGGAATTCATATTTAATTCAGAAGGGAGATTTGTCTTCTTGAAACAGGCAAGAAATAGGATGA
Source organism: Macroglossus sobrinus (assembly GCA_004027375.1). NCBI lineage: Eukaryota > Metazoa > Chordata > Mammalia > Chiroptera > Pteropodidae > Macroglossus > Macroglossus sobrinus. Next base: position 558,207 of record PVKZ01000598.1, read on the forward strand.
ATTGAATCAAAAGTATAAATAGATGAATAGAATTATTTTGGGGAAAAGTGAGATAAAGTACACAGAAGAACATATGATCTGAAAATCAGGGTGGAGAGGAATTTTCTAACAATGAAATCTGTTATGATATAGTCTCATTTCCAAGAAAAGTGTTGAGTTACATTCCTTCTGTAATTTAAATTGAAAACTGGAACAAAAACCAAAGGTTTTATCCTGTGCTTTTCTCCTGCCCAGAAGGAAAAAAAAAAAATCTGCATGATCTAATGCATCTTTGCCATTTCTGTTGCTAGAATTCTGTTAGACTTTTCAATTATAGACTATTCCTTAGGAAAGATTTTAACTAGCGGAGTTTACTCAAATTTAACTGTCAGCTCATTTGATTAATATACACATTTATTCCCACAATATATACAATAAACATGTTTTACTGAATAACCGTGTCAACTGTTTGGAGGTGAATTGGTGAATTGGACTAATTGGACTGAGAGCCCTAGAAGTTTGTAGTCATAAGACCCAGTTTCTTTTTTTAGAGACCCTCTCCATTTTGTTTTCTTGGCAAATTCTGATGAATAAACAAATTGTCTGACCCTTGTTAAGTGCAACATCCTGCATTTTGTTCATGACTCATACTTTAAAAGGCAAAATGCTCCACCTGGCCTTCTTTTTTTGTTGAACAATGATTTCAAAGAGAAGGTTGGCCTTTCATAATTGCTAATTATTACATATGTGATTAATAGCCATAAATTACAGTAAACAAAACTAGCACATGTTCATATTATAAATAGAAATTAAAGAGTTACTATAATTTAACACTATAATTTAAATATAACTTAAATATAATTTAAATGTAACTATATAATTTAAATATAAATATTTTTTTAATATTCCAAAATATAGTTGAGCCAGTTTGTTTCCCAGTAGCAAGTAGTAGGATTTGGATTTCATGATATAGAGTAAAACGTTAAACACCTAATTATAATGCCTACAATTTCCTTTATACATTTTGTTTAATTTGGTTGACATATACAGTGTGTTCTACCGATTTTATATTAGTCTTTAAATTTTAAGCAAAGATACCTAGTCTGATTTTATTTAATCATAAACTACTGAATTAAAATGTGTTTTTATTTTCAGGTAGATATTGTGTACTTTTGATTATTAACCAATAGTCTCTCTGTTGCAAGTGACAGAAACCCAGTTCAAACTAGTTAGCCCGAAGGGCAATTTATTAGCTCATACACAAGGAAGACCATACATGATTGGGTCCAAACACCCAAAGTAGTCATCATTCCATGTCCCGTACTTGCCTCTGATTTGTTCGTCCTGGATTTGTTTTCTCATCTAGGCAACTTCTCTATGGGGATGCTGTCTTTGGATTGAGAGACTGAGATGAAATGGTAGATGACAGCTGTTGATAGTTTCACCTTACATCATCATAACCAAAGCATGGCAGCGAATTATCTAAAATTGTAGGGAAGAACTTTGCTTTTTTCCATATTGGCTCACATTCCATCCCTGAGCTGATCAGAAGAGGAGTTCCCCCAGAGTAAAGGGGGGTTATCAGAAAAAGGAATGATGTAGGCTAGACTAGGAGAGGAAAAGTGTTTGGTGAGAATACAAAAGTAACATGTCTACTGTACCCTATTTGAATTTGAGTAGCAAGAGGTTTCTGATGTGAAATAACATAAAGAGTAAAGTTCAGAATTACCCTGCAAACCGTCATTGGCTTTGACTAGAGATTTTAATTTCTACTTGATGTCATTACTGCTTTTGAGTTGCCATTATGGGCTTTTAAAAAATGCTTTCCATTTGTGTTTGACATTATGTTGCTACTAGTTTGATCAGATGCATGTAGCACTAGTCTATTTCATCATGGATTTGAAAACTTATAGTTTCATCAACATTAAAGAAATATTGATTTTGAAATTAGAATCATACCAGGGGAACGTACTTCAGAAAAATAAAATATGACTTAAGTAAAAATAGGCCCTTAAATAAACCTTTGGAAATCTGTACTTCATTATAAAGTATTTTCTTTCAACTTTGGTCAGTGGAAGCTATCTAGAGTATGTGTGCCTGTGCTCTTTAAAATGAACTATAATGTAAAAATTTCCCTGTTGGAGTGTGGTGGACTGCATTTATTTTGAACTTCATAACCAAATGCATCTTTTAGCCTTTGATGAGCCACCACATAACTCAGCTGTTACCAGTTTTATTTTCTTGCTGAATAAAGTACCAAAACCCTTTGCCTCAATGCCATGGCCCTAACCTTATTTTCCAGTATTTTCTTTTTTTCTTTTATTTTTCATGCTTTGCATCAGACTTTTTCCCCTGAAATGCTTTTCTCCTCTTTCATTATCTCCATATGAGTTTATTCTAACTATCTTTTAAGAGACAGCTTTGATTTTAATTGCTGTGATCCTCCCATGTAGAAGTCATGCGTATCTGTATATGATCAGCTGATGCTAATGCTAGTCTGGTGGTTAAATGTTTTTACTATCATGCTAATAATAAGAGTGATAACATGTATTAATAGCTTACTAAATGCCATGCACTATTTATTTCAAGCACTTAAAATATATCAGTTCATGTTAAGGTTTCTCACAACAATCCAGTGACATAGATGCAGCAGTAAAGTCCTGCAGTAAGAGCAAGAAATTCAGCAACATGAAGTGGGTGGCCAGGGTGAGCCTGCACAACTCATTATCCAGGAGTTCCTAGCATCTAACTATAGGTCCCAAATCCATCCTGTGATTTGGCATCCCATGTTGGCAGATGTCCACTCAGGTTAAAATATCAATGAGGACATTCTGAGTTAGTCCTGTGTCTGACTTGTACTTCTAAGATAACAGAGTGAGTCTAGGAGTCTTCCAGGTAGTTGATGCCCATTTCATTAACCTTACCTGAGATTAACCCACCCTCTGCCTCCCTGCTTTCTGAGGTAGCCTACCATTTCCTCAACTGGCTTCACTGTCCCTTTTATATTCTTCACTTTCACCAAGAGTTAAGAATTTGAGCCCACATGCATTTGTGAAGAGGAACTGGGTGGAGAATGGAACTGATTCATATTATTGCAGACATCATTATCGATGGGATATACTACAAATCCATTTTACAGATGAGAAAACCAAGGCACAAAGATGAGTAAAGCTTATTCTTAGGTCAAACTGTTCAATGATTAAATAATGGAGCTTGGATATTTTCCTTCTCTAATTCCTCTCTGTACCTCTTTCTTCCTGTCTATATAATTGTTATATATATATTCTTAGTATTTAGCTGGTCTTGAAGGTCATCTTGATACTTGCATCATCAAGCATCAAGCATAGTTTTTGGCAAAAAGTAAGTTCTCAATAAAGATTGGGAATTGAGATGAGATGGGAGGAATAGGGGAAGTTCTCAAGGTTGAAAAAAATTTTAAGACTTTGTTACAGATTATTCTCTCTCGATCTGTAGCAAAGCCCTGGCCAATAGGATATTAATAGCTAAAAACTTAGAACTTAGCATAAGCTAGGAACCATTCTAAGCACATTATTACTGTTGAATCCTTACAATCCTGTGAGGTATGCTCTGCTGTTTCATTAAATAGAAAATTACAATAATTATAAAATGTGCCATTTTATGCAACATTAAGAAAAAAATGCTGCCAATTATGACAATGCTTTCTAAAAATTCAGCTTAAAGTGTTTATACAAAAAATTTTTTTGTCAACAAATCGAAGACTCCACCAATTGTAAGACATACCATTTTGTATACCACTAAGAACATGCATTAATTGTGTGACACATTCTGACTTGAAGTGTTAAAATAAGAAAAAAAAAGAATTGATGTAATATGGTATTGAGACAAATCTTTATATCATTCTGTGTTTATACAAAAGAAAAACATAAGTGAAATTAAATGAGTAAGGCATTCCTAAAACTTTACATTCATTCTGGCGTTCGTGACTCAGACCTCGTGGTACAGCGAAACTTAATGAAGCGTTCTGCCGCCATTTCTACAATTTTCCTCAGAGTGCTGCAAGTTCTGGTGCTGGTGTTTTCTTCATCAGAGGTGTTAACAAACGGTTTTTGCAGTCAATGATTTGTGGACTGAAATATCGAAAGGTTGCCTTCGTCTTATTTGTGCGTCCAAAAACACCACCAAGTCCACATATGCACAAGCAATGACAACTACATTGTGACTGTGTCTTGGCCAAAAGCTGTTTTAAGACTAAAGTTTTCAGAGATGTTAAAGTGTGGGTTCCATGTTCAATTAAATGTAATGCCATCATCTCCATTTAATATGAGCAAGGAAACCGGGATCCAAACAAATTGTTCACATGGAAAGTAAATAGGTGAGCCAGGATTCAGACCAAGGCAGTTGGGCTTCAGAGGTCACATTCTTAACCATTAGGCTGTGTGGCCTCTTGAAGTCATCAGGCCATCCTGAAATCAGGTTGTATTTCATGATGATTTAGATAGAGTGAATACTAGTTTACTGCCACTTAAAAATGGAAATTGTTTTAATGGGCTACTTTATCAACTAATTTCTTGAAAAAGTTGGACAATTTCTTTATAATTTGTAAAACAGCTTTTTTTGGAGGCTCTTTTCTTCAGTGATGGACAGCAGGCTATATTTCTCCTAGCATGTTTAGTTCCTGTCTTGAATCTTTTGTTCATGTTACATATTTTGCTGGTTTGGGCATAAAAACTTCAATCAGTTAATTTAAACCCAGCTGGTAATGCTAATGCCAGTTTTAGTGGATTCCAAGATATTAGTATCAAGTCTATTGAATGTCCATTATGAATTGTTCTCCACTGAATCGAGCACCGCTTAGAGTAGCTGCAGCAGAATGTAGCTATCTAGGACTACCTGGTGAAGGGGCCCACGTGGGAGGCACATAAGGACACAAAGGCAGCTGTTGATGATTGTCATATTGACTGTGTTGAGCTGCAGGAGGAACATGTGCTTGGCATGCTGATGACTGTATCTGAGAGCTGTTGGGCATTGCCTCTGTACAGCACAGGCTTGGGGGTCGGGCCCATGGGGTTAGGACAACCAAATGAGAAGTGAAATTTCAGGACTTGTTAGAAATCTTGGGAATGGTTTCCAAAGTGGAAATGGGATGATTGGAGGAAAGCCAGGAAAAGGCCAGAGCAGACGAATGAAAAGCCTTATAAACAGTGCATGTGAGTCTTAGTTCTTTCATGGAATTTAAGCAAGTTTTCATGCTCTGGATTATGTAACCAAAGAGAAGTAATTTTTGAAAGAGAAATTTACCATCTCCCTCAGGTAGGTAATGCAGGGACTATCAAAATGGTGGTTCCATGTCTGTGTTTCAGAAAAGCTTTTCTCTTCCCATTTTTCTGCTAAGCACTCAGTTATTTTCACTGTAAGAGATTGTCACACACCATCTCTTGGTATCATGATTTCTTTTGGCTCCTTGAACAGTTGATTCTAGTTTAAGCCCATATGGTATGAATCTGTGGTGCAAAGAGAGTCCCTAAAGCCCAATAATTTCTTATTTTGCCTAGAGCCCTGTGGTCCTACTCTTGACTGTTGCTCTCTGTTCCTAAAGAAAAACAGTAGAGTCCGATCTCTGTGTTTTGAAGTTTTGGTGGTTGGTTAACCAGATGCTGTGATGCTGTGCTTTGGGTCCTCTGCCAACATTAGAAGAGACAGCAACTTTTTCCATGTTCCTGACAGATTGGAAGGTGTTTTTTCAAATTCTGTGCTTCAGATCTCTCCCTGGAAAGGTTGGTCAGTTGTTGAGCCAATATCCTTGGCCTCCCCAGCTGGTGAAGCTTAGAAGCCTGTAAATAGCTTCTGCCACATTTGGACCCTCACAAACAAAACTTCTAAGCATTGGAAATGGAAACTCGAGGTGGCAAGGAAAGCCAAGTGAGAGCGGACAGCCAGTTTCCAGGTAAAGAATTAATGGGACTCTGTAAGAAGGAAGCTACTGTTTGTGGCTGACTTGTGTGTGGACGGTTAAAGCGAGAGCATGATCCAGATGTTCTTTGCTTGCTTTCCTAAGTGGCAAGGAAAGCAGTTGTGAGGTTTGGATCGCTTTTTTTCCTAAGCAATCACATTCTCCTTTCCCCTACCAAACTTGTGTGCCCCTTAGGAGTGAGAGGGAAAGCAAGTTATTTATCAACTCCTTTAATGCATCAAAAGTACTTTAATTGAAATTCTATAACTTGGCTCACCCAAAAGGACTATAATTGGTAATCTCCTATAGTCCTATTTGGTATTTCTCCAAAGAGTAGTAATGAATCTGTAAAGCTTGGGCCAAGTGATGGAACAAGGATAAAGTATCTTAAAGGGTATGGTAGAGTATGGTACTCCTGTGATCACATGCTTGGTTCAAACTGTGCAAGTGACCTAAGCTGGTGAAATCTGAGGGAACTACAGAACAGACAGGGCACACACTCTTCCCTGCTATAAAGAGGGAAGACTAAAAGCAAGTTAGCCTGTTTGGCTACTGTAAGGAGAGCCAGCCTGAGACTACTCAAAGGAAGCTTATTAGGTCTAGATTAAGCCTAGCCATCTATCCCCATGGAATGTTCAGTTGCATTAGCCAATACATTCCTTCCCCCCGCCCCCCACCTTATTCAAGTTTCTCTAAGTTGGATTTTCTGTCAACTATATCGGAATTTGATACCAGGAAATGAAATGGGCAAGTTATGGGCCCTGGATTATAGAATTGGCTGAATCAAAATAGTGAAGAGAACATCTATATCCAAGGCTAGAATGTTAGTAAGGATTACATTTGTCTATAAAAGGAAAAACAATCTTAACTGTCCCTTTAGGACATTTTATGGAAGATGCATACAGCACTTCTGTTGACCTATTTGGAGAACTTGGCCATGTGGCCACACCTACTTGCAAGGAAATAGAAGAGTCTTTATTCTGGGTGGCAGTGTGCCAAATGAAAAGCTGTAGCTTTTCTAACTAAGACTAGAATTAAATTGGTACTGGGAGACAAGTAACAGTCTTTACTACAGTTGGCCTTTGGCAATTCTTGCCTCATGGTGCTATAGCAGCTGGTTATTCCATTGTCTAATGTATATTGGCACCTACAGACTATATGTCTCCCTGGACTGCAGCATTAAGGGACTTGGACGGAAAGTTCAGGGTGTAAGATATATTGATTATAGATTGAAGACTTTGTAAATCTTACAAGAAAGAGAATTTACTTTGAAACTAATGCCTCCAAAAACCAAGAAGGAATAAAATAGGGCCTTGCTACAAGAATCACTTTCTGCCTATGACTTGTAATCTAAGTTGATTGAATGCAGTAGTCTGGATCCTTGACTGAATGGAAAAGCCAAATTTCTTCTCAAGTTAGTTTGAGAAAGAGAGAAGAGAAAAAGTACAATAAAGATTAGGACCTGGAATAAGTATGAGGGCCTCTTCTAGAATCCTCTTGTTATACCCTTCCAATTTGTCAAAAAGGACATCCATGTCCCTTGAAAATATTCAGCTGGCATGCAGCTTGCCAGAAAAAGGACAGTAGCTGTTCTTCCCCTCCAGATCATTGCTTTGTATTATTGCTCCATACAGAGGCCAATATGGAAGCAGAAGCCATTGATTTATAGCCATTCCAAACCTGTGTTCTAAATGAAAACTATCAATCAACTAGATCTCTAATTACTAACCCATGAAATTGACCAATATATTAATCAGCATTCTTCAGAGAAATACAATGAATGGGTGTGTGTGTGTGTGTGTGTGTGTGTGTGTGTGTGTGTGTGTGTGTGTTTTGAGACAGAGGGAGAAAGAGCCATTTATTACAGGAACTGCCTTATGTGATTATGGAATCTGGCAAATCCCAAGATCCGCAGATTGAGATGACAGGCTAGAGACCCAGGAGAGCTGTTGTTTCAAGTTTGAAGGAATGTCCCAGTTCAAAAGCAAGAGAAATTTTCTCTTACTCAAGGGAGGATCAGCTTTTTGTTCTATTCAGGCCTTCATCTGATTGGCTGAGCACCCCCCCTACATTAAGGAGGACAATTTGCTTTACTGTTTTTTAATTTAAATGTGAATCTCATCCAAAAACACCCTTTCAGAAACTAGAATGTTTGAACAAAGACCTGAGCACCCCGAGTCACAGTCAAGTTGATATATAAAATTAAGCATCACAATCAGAAACATGTAGATGGGAGCCTAGTAAAGTCGTGAGAGATTTACATTACAGAAACCCCCAACTCTGGCTAAAATGACTGGCCAACCCTTAAATCAGCCTTCAGAGTCCCACCAGCACACATACACTCTCACTTAGACCAACGAGCAGTGGCTGCTAAAGCTGTCCCCTCCTCTGAAGAGTCTCACGGAAATAAGGGACAAGGGAAATCCTCTTGGAGAGTGAAACTGAGGCTGCCCCAGATTCACTACAAGGTTGGGAGTCTGTCATTTCTGTCCAAAGAGACTAATATGTGTGAGGACTGATTGCCACTGGATGTTTTACATTCTCCCCTTTGCAATTTGGATTTTTTTGTGTATGTGGTTCTGTTTTCTCTCCTGTTAGGTATAGGGTGTGATTAAACTTATTTACCCACAGCTCACTGAACCATGATGAGTCACTTGACATGATTTGCATATTAACATGAATATTGGACTTGGATCTAGGCATAGTAACTGGATGAGATTTCATATTATCTCCCTTTGGGTAGGGAATAAAACCTGTATGTGTAGAAGCTATGGGCTGATGTTAGGCAGCCAAAGGCTGAATTGTCCAGCATTGCTTAGTCCTTCTATCTGGTACTCTGCATTTTCTTTGAGAGCCACTTACCCACATTCTCAACTATATGGTTTGGTTGGGTTTGATGCCCTCCCTACATTTCATTCCAACTTCTTAGCCACAATAATTGGTTCAGGAATGGCAACCTATACCAGAGTGAGCCTCTAGATTTTTTACTAGAAATGCTAGAACTCAATCTCTCTTCCTCATTGGGCCAACTTATGCAGGGGTGTGTTTGAGAACTGTTCTAACCATTTTTGGTGCTAGGAAGAGTCAACCTAAAAATCAACCCCCAAGTAGAGCTGAGTTATGGATCCTAGTAACAGCATTTTTCTTTCATTTTCTAGTCATTCTGGAGTGCTTCACCCTCATTTGCAACAATAAGTGATATAGAGAATGAGGAGAAATTTAAAGAAGCACCTCTTCTTAGCAAGCAGTCCTGTCATCTTTTCTAAATAGCTCTTCCCTGTGATCACCTCTAAGATATATGATTGGAATCTGCACAATCACAGAATCTTAGGATCTTAGAACCTAAGGATCATAGAGATCAACTAGCCTGGAGCCTCCCAAGGTACCTCAGTGCATAAGCAAGGTGATTTTTAGGTGATTCGTGAATAATTTATTATTTTAATAAATATAATGAATACTAGTGAAATACAACGCATTTTCACATCAGACTTGTGATTTCACAGGTTTTATGTAATGCTTTTAATGAAAGGGAAATTGAAGCTTTGAGAAGATTAATGGGTTTTTAAGGGATTGCCCAGATGATGAATAAAAGTTAAGAGATTAAATGTGGAATCTTATAACTGGAAGGAATCCTAGAGATTGTGAAGTCACTTCCTCACCCTCGCTCACCTCCAATGTCAGAATCCCCTCCAAAGCATCTCTCACAAATGGTTATCTAGTCTCTGTTTGAATATCTCCAAGGATGGGAAGCTTATCACTATTTGAGGCAGCACATTCCATTTTGCCAGTTCTGATAGTTAGAAAGTTTTCCCTTATACCGAGTCAAAATCAGCCCCTTGAAATTTCTTTATGTTTGTTTCCAGTTCTCCCCTCTGAGGCCACTCTCCACATTCAAATGTTTCAAGACAGTTACTCTGCCCCCCTCCATTTCCCCCTCAACACACACACACAAACACCAAGCATCTTTTCATGGAATGTGATTTTGAATCACTTCAGCATTTTCTCATCGTTTTGGGTTTTGTAAATTTAACACCCACATGTCTTGGTTGCCGTTAAAGCTATGTGTCAAGAACACAATATATATGCAGGCTAAACTAGAGCTATCCCATTCTTTGTCTCAGGCTTTATGTTTTTATTAAGGCAACCTGAGAGCACCACATCCCATTGTTGATCATTGAGTGGCAGCATCCATCTTTTTTTTTTTTTTTTTTTTTTTTTTTTACCACCATTCTGTAGTCAACTGGGTGACTAATTAAACCTCAGTTCACCACTGGTAATTTACTCTTACTCCTTTTCATTTCATCATTTTAGTCTGAGATTTTTCTAATCTTGATTCTATCAACCAACTTATTAAATCTGGGAGTAACAGAGCATGAGGATTTCTTTTGAAATTTATCAGGATACATAAAAATGTAGTGACTGAAGAAAATCATAAACTTGTGGAACCCAGTATCCTAGAGATTGATGTAGACTAAAAATATTAATTGGGCTTAACATAGATTGATGAGAGATTAAGAGATATTTAGGATATTATTCAACTTTTTAAACGCAATATTCTAACCTTGCCTATCTAATGTAACTGTTGGTGAATACTAGAAACAGAACATTGAATTATACTAGTCAAAAGTCTAACTCAGCATGAAATTTCTCACCAGTTTCTCCCTGCTGCAGAAATAAACCTATACTTTGGCCCCTGGAGCCAATCTAGTATACTGATTAAAGAAACTGGTTTGAGAGTTAAATAGAACTTAGTTCAAATCTGACTCTCTGATTTACTAGCTATATATTCTCTCGCAAGCTATATTGTCCCTCCCAGCCTCAATTAACCAAGGAAACAATATGGTACCTGTCTCAGGTTATTAGAATCCCATAACAGCAGGTCCTTAAATAATGTGTTTCCCTCAATGTCATTTCATCATGTTGATGAGATGCCCTAGGAACTTAACCCTTGTTTATATCAATTAGCCTATTGTAAAATTGGTTCTGTTATACGTCTTTTCGCTTAAAGTTGCAGAACCTATTGACAACATTCAGTGAAGACTTACTGTATAAATCATCTGGCAAGTGATAAACAGTCAATATTCTGTGGCTATAATTATTTCTAAATCTATTGATACACACTCAAACAAATTAGAAAAGTTGAAAAAAAAATTAACCCCTGAAGCTGTGACATGGTGTACTTTGGTTTAGTCAGTTTCTGTCCTGAAGTACTTCAATCAGGATATTCTGCTAATTTGGTGAAGAAAATTCCTAACCCTCCCAGGGTGTCCACGTTGGGAGGAGCAGGGCTATGAGAGGTTCAGAGAGCAGCTTTGATGAAGGAGCCAGCTGGAGATATTTTCTCCACCAATAAGCTAAACAGTCTGGAAGGCACAGAGAGAGGTGTCCCTTTCGTTAGGAGGCTGCTCGCTCTGAGGGTCACCTCCAGGGGCATTAGAGTTGTTCTAGACTTCTCATCCAAAGAGGTTTTAAGAGATTGAAGGGTTTCGAGGTGAAGGGACAAAAGAGGAGCAGTAGATGGGTTGTTTGTCTCCCAATTTTTTTTTCACCCATGATTTGCAATCCCACCCGAACACAGTTTTGAATATAAAGAAGTTGCTGAGTGCATGTGTCTGGGCAGGCACAAGCGGCTAAGGATTGCGCTTTCAAACACTGACTGGGCTTGCCAGAGTTGGGTGAGGGTGGCCTCATCTGATCTAAGGATTATTGTCAGGCAGGAGGGTTTGAAAAATTTAAATCCCAGTTTTTTTAACAAGCAGGGAAACACCTGGCTTCCTACCCTGTAAAATAGATGGCTTCAGATGGCTTCCCCTTTTTTGAAGAGTTTTTAGATCTAGCGCTTTTTCTTCATTAACAAAAGAGCGATCAGTGCCTAGATATCCATCTATGGGCTCCACTGTTAGGACTCACAAAGGCTCCTAGATTTATACCTTCTGGTAACCCCATGATTTACATTTATTAATTCTTCAACTTGCTGCCATTCCTTTAACATTCAGTGAAGCCTTATTCAGAGATAGGAGTACTAACAGACTTTTTTACTTAGAGGTTTATAGGGCATTTAATTAGTTATTCATCTCTAGATGTTCAAAGTGTGTGTGTGTGTGTGTGTGTGTGTGTGTGTGTGTGTGTGTGTGTGTGTGTTGTCCTTGGTTGTTTTTCTTTTTTTCCTTTCCATTTGTACAAGGTCACATTCAGAGCTCTCCCTCCCTGAGGGGAGGCTGCATATTCGTCACTTAATCTGCCTTACATTTTCTTCAGTTGGGATCACACAGCCCTTCCTGAGGTATTACCATTTTTCCATTTCTTCTTTGTTCCCTCCTTTCTTTTAATAACTCTGGGAGACAGGGAGGCACCTTATAAAGTTAATTTCCTCTGAAGCTTTCAAAGCAAAGACATCTCTCAGCCCAGACACCACCACCCCTCTCCACCCTTCAGCAACGACTCACACCCCTTCTCGAAGCCTTAGTCACTCCGGGTTGTGACTGCCGCCCAGGACTCTCCATGCCCAACTCCATCTCAGGGGCACAGTGAATCGCTCTGTCTAGTGGCTCTTCAGTTTGGGTGTGGCAACCCTGTTTGGGAAGAATCTCTCCACCTACTTGTCCTGCACTTTTCTCCCCGTTTTCACTTTCTAACTGTGCTCCCCTTCCCCTCCACTGCTTTCTGCTTCTCTCTGGTACTTTCAGGACTCAGGAGCTGGCTGCCTGCCTGTCCCAGGGATGGCATTTCCTCTTCAAAGGCCTGTGGCCGCAGCCACCCAGCTCTACTGAGCAGACAAGCCTTTGGAATTGCTGTGGCTTTGCTGCCTGCCTACTTGGAAGGCGAGGGCATTTTTTAAACACCCCTTTGGTTTCATGGGGTGAAGCTTTTCTCAATCCTGTTTTATTTATGCGAACATGATCTGTGGCTTTTGAATGTTTGCTCTTGAATGTTTGTGTTAATGGACTAAGCTGAAAGCAGTTCCTCTTACCGGAGAGAGGGCCCAGCACAGCTGGGGGCCAGGCTGCTCAGCTCAGGCAAAAGCTGTCCCAAGAGGAACAAGTCCCCAGCCAAGGAAGTCTGGAGTCTTCAAGAGGAATTCATTGAGGCCTTCATGGGCAGCAGCGGTCAGAGCGAGGATCACAGCCTGGGCCACGAAATTCAAGCAATTCCTTTGATTAATAGAGAAGCCTGGACCGGAGACACCTAGATTTTTGCAAATACATTTTTGAAATTGTGCATATATTTACCCAAAAACTCTGTGTGGTTTTCAACAGCTTGGGTGTTTGAACTTTCTGCCCACATTCTCAGCCTTCTGAGACACACCTGGCTTGCTTGATCCCCAAATCATTTGTCTATAGGTGACCAGTTATCTAAAAATGTGGCAGGGTTTGAGTTCAGCCTGTTAATCTGCTTCCTGTGTATTTCCTTTCTCTTCTTCTCTGTTCCTAGTACCTAAGGACGCTTCAGATGGAAATAGAGACTAAGACCCAAAGTGTCCACTAAATGTACAGTTTTTCCATATTCCATGACTGGATATGAGGAGTGAGGAAGGGAGGCAGGAGAGGGGCAAGTGAGACCAGAGAGGACTATGTGGAGGGAATGGGATCCTCAGATCTGCTTTGAGGACCAAGGAACAGAGTAGAAGGGATTCAGCAGGGTTAGGCTATCATCAAGAGTAGACTCAACCACCTCACTAACAACAACAACTGTAGCCTGTGTAGCCCTGGGTTCAACATCCCTGAAAACCTATAAGTTCTTGGACTTAATGTGGGGACTCACCTGGACAAATCAAATGAGGATGTGGGCATGATGAGAAACACCTCTCCCTTCAAATAAGATGGACCTGAACAGAATAGTTGGGAATCTTTCTATGAGCTGGGCTAAATGGTAGATTCACCAAGAATTTTGCCCAAGTTATTAAACCTAAAATAAAGGGGCTGGCTACTGCTGAAAGCTATAGAACAGCAGTCCTCAACCTTTTTGGCACTAGGGACCAGTGCTTCTATGAGAATCTAATGCCTAATCTGAGGGGTGAGCTGAGGCGGTGGTGCTCATGCTGGGGAGCGCCTGCAAATACAGATGAAGCTTTGCTCACTATCTGCTGCTCACCTCCTGCTGTGCGGCCCAGTTCCTAACAGATCACAGAGCAGACCCGTCCACAGCCTGGGGTTTGAGGACCCCTGCTATAAAAAACTATAGGAGAGAAGAATTAATGTGAGGCATCACAGAATACAGAAGTTACAGCTCTTGAGACAAAATATTCCAGGGCTTCTTCATTTAAAATATTAGTTCAGTTTGGTAACTCTCTGTTCAGTCTGTACTCTCTCCTTGGGTAATGTCTTCTAACTCCGTGGCTTAGTGATTACCGATAACATCACATTCTAAATCTCTCCGGACCTTCAGACCCAATACCTAACTTGCTTACTTGACCCAACAGTTAACTCATCCTTTTCTCCACCTGCCCCTAATTACCTCCTCCTGGGCTACCCATTGTCACCATTCACCCAGTTGCTCATGCCAGAAATATCAGTTATCTTTGTTTCTTATCTTTTGCATAACACTCTTACCACCTGGTCCTGTATACTCTGTCCCTGAAATGTCTCTTTATTCTATCCACATCTCTATTTCTTTAGCCACCAAACCAATCCACGCTACCCAATTTTCTCATCTGGTTACTTCATTGGTCCTCTGATTGGTCTCTTGGCCTCTATTCTTATCCTCTTGCAGTGCATTCTCTACATGCCAATTAGAAAAATTTATCTGAAATATAACCCAGTTATGTTTCTTGCCTGCCCAAAACCTTCGAGTAGCTTTCTGTTGCTTTTCAGATAGAGTCCTGAGTTCCAGTTTTAACCTTGCTTACTCCTTCTTGCCACATCCGTCACCAGGACAGAGACCTTGTCTTTCCATTTCACTGCTGTTTCCCCAGCACTTAGAATAATTTCTAGCACAAGGTAGCATGGATGAATGAATGAATGAATAAATGAATACACATCATTTCTATGCATCTGAGAATAATTAAGGAGAAAGAGAATGAGTGAAAGCCAATATTAAAATCTCTCTGGGTAATTGCTCTTATTCTAAGACTTAAATATTTTGATCCTAGGGCTGGAATAGTGAGAAGTACTTAAGCAAACACTGCACAAAATGCAAAGAATGGGATGATTTTCATTTTTCTGCCCCATGGGGTCTCATTCTGGATGTGAGAAGCATGCTGTCTGTCAGGTTGTCTGTGGTGACTGTGGGAACTGGACAGACTTGTAAGGTGAAGAGAAGAAATGGTAATTGGAAAGTTTGGTGTAGGAGATAGTTTGTTTTGTTTTATTTTTGGTTGACTAGCATGCATTTCACTTCATAACAATACTCCAATTTCCTTTTGAAGAAGGATCTCTTTCCTGTTAGATTCAGCCTGTTGGGACTGTAATTAAGAGCCTGCCTTCGCTTGAGACCCAAGTTAAGCCAATCCAATACGATGCTTTCTCCCTAGATTCAGACTCTTGAGCACAGAGATCAAGAAACTTAAAACATTTGCTGTGTTGAGGTGACCTTCCAGCTATACCATGCCTGCTATGAGACCACCATGGTAGTTTCTTGGGCTCAGTCATCCATTAATTAGCCCAATAGGGGACTCCCAACAGTTGTTTAATAAATTTCTTTTTTTATAACTTGGTCAGAGTTATTTCTGTTATTTGTTACTGCTAATGTGATAAAGTTGGCGCAAGGGAATATTATCAGAATATAGTTCTGATATCTCTTAATGCTTTGGGCCAAAGCCATTAAATGAATCCCAGAATAAACATCAAGTGCAATTTGACCTTGAGAATTCAACTATGACTGACTTTCCTAAGTGAAAATGAAAATGCGTAACAATCAAATGTGGAACTTCTTAAGGATCACTAGCTCAAAATATCCCAGTTTTGATTGCTTAATTGTATCTAAAAGATTAAACCAAAACCACACCTTAATTTTTGTTTTTTATTGTAACCATAGTAAAAAAGAAAGACTAAAAATGATAATTAGTCTTACTACTGATCAGATAAAGGCAAATTAAAATAAGTACCATGCCCTTGCCAATCAGTTTTTCCCCCAAATTAAAAAAACTGGTAATACCCATTGTTGATGAGAACATAAATAAAAGGCACTCTTTCACTGTCGATTGAAACATAAATTGGTCAATCTTTCCTGAAGGCAGTTTGCCAATGCTTATCCAAATTCAACACACGCATACCATTGACCCAGCAGTTTTGCCTTTAGAAATTAAAAAGAAAAAAAGGATACAAGTATAAGAATATTCATTGTAACATTTATTTGTACTATCAATATATTAGAAAAACCTAAATGTTTCTTAACAGACTGAATACATTATGGTATATTTTTACTAGGAGCTCGTGATTTATTCAAGAGCCATTATAAAAAAAAATGGTTGATATGTATGTAATAGAAGTAGAATCCACAGTATTTTAGTGAGTATAAAAAGAAAATTACAGAATAGTGTGACTAGGAAAAAAAAAATTTTAAATATAGCTATACACATACTTAAATATAGCTATACACATACATAAGTGTGTGTGTGTGTGTGTGTGTCTAAATGTGCATAGAAAATACTCAGAAGTATTCATACTGCACAGTTATTGGTGGTTACTCTTGACTAAGGGGGAGAAAGAAGAATGGGAAAAAAAGGAAAGTTTGATTTTTTATTTCATATATTTTAGTATTTGATTTTTGTTACCTTTTATTACTTTTGTAATTTGAAAACAAATGAATTATTTTTGTAATTTAGGTGGGAAAAACAAAACAGGAATAAAAACTACTAACATGTAAATAAATAATCAGAAAGCAGACAAAATAACTTTTCTGGGGGTCCGAGGTGGGTTTTGAGACACTTGTTAAGAAAAGGGTCTGACCAGTCCCAGCAGGTGAAAGCTGAAGGACCTCCATGCCCAGGATACAGCCAAGTTTCTGTTGGATGTCCACCTAAGCAGGACAAAGGAGTTCCTCCTGTAAGCTTTCCCAGCCAGGTGAAAATCAATTCCTAGAGGAGCTGGAGTTGTGCATTTGATTGTTTTTATTGGCTCTGCCCATCTTATCTTGAAACCTGCTCCTTTTGTTCACAAACCTTTAATTTGCCATCCTGTTGTGGCTGAAGCAAGATTCCTGTCTATCTAACGAATTTAATGATTCTGACATGAGTATCTAACAGGCAGTAATTAGAACCTCTTCAGTTCATCGAAATGTCGTAACACCACCAGGTGCCTGTTTATCATGCTGCCTTGTTTGGGCAGAAAGCTTATTTATTTATTTTCATTCTACTCCATTCCAAAACACACTATATGTGAAATATACTTTTAAAAAAAGAAAATCAGAAAATGAGAGATTAAAGGAAAATAAGGGTATGACATCAGTGACATCACACAAGCTACATGCTACTAAAGTTTTATATACTTAATAAGAATGGTCTGCAGATCTGGTTCTGAGTTTCCAGGTGCCCAAAGCAAAGTGGACATGATCGGATGTAGTCTTAAAGAGACAGTGTTGGTTGTCCTGAGCAAGGAAAGGAGAATTTCTCAGTGAGTATGAATTTATACGTATACACAAATGTATACATTCGTGTGTGTGTGTGTGTGTGTGTGTGTGTGTGTGTGTGTGTGTACACATGTGTGTGTGCTTATAGAGCTGAGAAGAAAAATACCCCTCTAGGTCTTAGGAACTTAAGTGCTGAATCCTGACTGTCAGTAAATTTATAGTCCTTTTTTAAAGCAGCACTAGATTTCTTTTTTCATATGAACAACCTTTAGGCAGAAGGATGCTTGTCCCGTCTCTCAAAGCCATAAATCTGGGAAAGAATGCTATTTTGTCAAATTATTCTTGATTATTTTGAAACTTCCTAAAGCTCCTGCCATGTGGTTCCAAGTTTAACCGTAGTCACTTTGGACATGATTTTGTTTCCACAATGATGTATGTCAGCAACCACAGAGTGAGCTTCTTATATTTTTATATCAATATGATACCCTTTGTTTATTTGTTCCTCAGAGGTTTCCGTTGCGCTTATGTAATAGGCTTTGGCATTTTTTCGGTCATTACCTCATGCTGGGATCTCCTTTTCCTTTGTACCTCCTGATGCGTCATAGTCTCGACTCTACTCCCTTGGATCTCTTGGATACAAGACTCGGAGCTGGTGGGCAGGAGTGGGTGGGAGCCAGATTACATGACGACTTCTCCACCCTTCCCCACACAAGAGCCACCCAGGTTTGTCACTGAATCATTTCTAGATTCAGTTTTTTGCATCCTTCAAAAAGCACGTTGTCTTAAACCTATAGCAGCTACCAAAAACATTGGATTTAGATGGGCCCGAAAGACTCCAAGCACCACTTCTGAGTTGGGCAATGTAGCTCTGAACCCCACAGAACACAAGGTACATGCTATCTAAGGTTTTATATACTTAATAAATTAACATTGACTCTATTCCCACAGAGTCTGTCGCTGGAAGTAGTCAGTCCCCTACGTGTACCCCTGTCCAATCCTACATTATAGGAAAACTTGAAGGAAATACAACTCTCAAAATATGACCATTTCTTTGTTTGGATTTATTTTCCTAAGCTCTTCCACATTCTTATATACAACTGTCTGCTTAAATGTCTGATAGGCATCTCAGGCTTAATATGCCCAAAGCAGAACTCTTACTTCATGTTCCCACCCCATCCCACCCAAGTGTTACTCTTCTACTCTTTTCAATCTTGGAAAATGGTACCACTCTTCACCCAATTGCTCAATCCAAAAATTCAGGAATTAGGAATCATGATCAATCCCCGTTTCCCTTGCCTTCACCTTTCACATCTACAAACATTCTGTTTCTACTTTCAAAGTTATCTAAATCCATGCATTCTTTCATACTCACGGCCACCACCCTAGTCTAAGCTCCTGTCATCCTTTGCCTGGATAACTGATATCACTAACTGGGCTCCCTGCTTCCATTCTGTGCTTAAAACCCTCCAATGACTTCCTGCTGCTCTCAGAAAAAAAAAAAAAAAAAATCTCATTGCTTCTGCCCACTTCTCAGATCACATCTCATACAACTCTTGTCACTCACTGAGCTCCAGACACATTAGATTCTTTCTCTTCCTCAAAAATGCCAAGTTACATCTCACTCAGGTCCTTTGCACTTGCTATATCCTTTGTTTGGAATGTTTTCACTCAACTTTTTATCACTGAGGTCGCACTTCTTCAGTAAAATCCCATTTCCAATATAACTATTAAATAACCCTTTTACTTCCTTCATAACCCTTCTTACAATGAGCATTAATTTGAGCATTAATTTGTTCACTTGTTCATTTTTCGTCTTCTTCATTAGCTCAGCAAAGACGGGATTTTGTCTGTTTCATTCACAGCAGTATCTCTGGTGAATTTTTAAAAAAATAAATGGGTATGTGAAAAACTGGACAAGCATATGCTAGAGTATTTGTGTCAATTAAACTCAACAAACATTATTGGGCATTTACAATGTACCAGGCACGTGCCAAGAGATTTGGATTCATATTAAACAAGTCCTACTTCTTGCCCTAATTTTGGAAACATTTTAATGATTTCTCTAAATAGTGCTATGTTCTATATTTTCATGTTCTATATTTTTCTTTGTAACACTTTTAACATCTCATTTCCCATTTCTTTGCTTCTCCTTTTTTCTTCTTCTTTTTCTTTGCCGTATCCTGAGTAATTCCTTCGGATTCATCTTCCAGTTTCTAAATTCTTTTTTAACTGTATCTGCATTTTTACTCATTCATCGTGTTTCTAATTTTTAAAATTGTATATATATAATTTTTTTATTTCCAGAAGTAGTATTTGGTTCTTTCTCAGTTCTGCCTAGTTGCTTTGGATTTTTTAAATTCTTTTATCATATTTTTATTTCCCCCTTTTTTTTATTTCTTTAAACCTTTTAAACAATTTATATTTGGTATAACTGTCATATAATGTCTAAATCTATTCATTGTGGTTTCTAATGGCTTTCACCCATGGTTTATTGTTTTCTTGTGTGGCTTGTCATTTTAAATTGTGATCTTATGTTTAATGGGGCTTTATCTCTTGGACTCCTGTGATGCTTGGGTAGCTATCTCTCCAGAGAAGATGTGTTTCTGCCAGGAGCTTTGAAGTATTACAACCTGAGACCAATTTAAACTAATTTTGTAGCTGAAGTTTCCCAGACCATGTAGATAGTATAAATTTAAGTCTTAAACCTGTGTGAGGAAGTCTGTGATTTTAACATTTTATGAGCTCAGGACAAGACAGATAAGTTTTCGTATTTTCCTTTATTACAGACAGGTAGGGTTTTTTTTAGTCTACCTTTTCACTTACTATGTATACCTTTGTGAGTCTCACTTTTATGCAGAATTCTCAGCTCCAACTCTCCATCTTTTGAGGACACTAATACTTGTCTCTTGTCCTCCCTAAAACCAAGCTGCAAAGTCACTGAGATAGACAGACTTCTCAAAGCAGCAGAGCTTCAATGGCAGTTTACCACTTTGAATTCCAGTCCTTCTTTGTGTGCGTGTGTGTGTGAGCGCACACACACACGTGTCCCCTAATTTGTATGAGAGTTTAACTCTACACTTGAAAGTATATTTGTTATACTTCCTCTAGACTATCCAGATGTTCTGTCTGCCTTATAGTTAGAAACACAATACTCTCTGCCTTCTCTAAGTATGTGATGTAGTTCTGGAACACGGAAACATTCATCCCTCCAACCATCAACAATTGTTGGTTTTTATATGCCAGACACTAATAACCAGGTATACATAAAAATGTGCTGAGAGGCATGCAAACAGTGATGTGAGGAAACAGAGATAAAAGAGACTAATTCTAATGAGAGATCTGATGAAGGCTTTGCAGGTAATAAGGCATTGTAACTGGATAATAATAATGATACCTGACTTTTCTCTCATGCTTACTCTGGACCAGGCAATGTGGCTAGTACTTCACATGTATGGTCACATTATCTTTACAACAAAGCATAAAACTGGTACTATTTTTAGCATCTCAATTTTACAGCCAAAGCATAGAGAATTTGAATAATTTTACCAGTCATACGGAAAGTAATGGCAGCACTTAGCTACAAAATTCAGGCAGTTTGATTCCTGGTCCAAAGCTTTTATTATGCTATATTGTGCTTGAATAGACAGGAGTTGGGAGAGGGCATTCCACCCATACATTGAATAAAATAATGCCTACCTCCTACACTACTGTGAGGATTATTGTGAAGATTATTATGTAAAAAACAGTAGATAGCACAGTGCTATCTACTACATACGCACTACATAAGCACTACATAAACGCCTACTTTCTTCCCCCTTTAACCTTGTACCACCAACCTGTCCATGAATTCCTCTAAGGATGGAGTCATACTGTATATGAAAACAGTCTCATCCCCACAGAACCCAGTATAGATTAGCAATTAATTACTTGACTAATTCATTGATTGAATTAATGTTATTTACATAGTAGCTTCGGTACTTAGTTTTGTGTTACAGTTTAGCTCTCATAGCACCTATCAGCTCAATTTATCAGCACATCAATTTCTAGAGAAAGACAGGGCAGACATCTGGCTTTAGCAATAAATGTAAATTTTACTGAAGTAGAAATGGCTGTGTCTTGGGAAAAGGATGAGTATGAACTCTGTGCAACTGGATGAGAAAGAAGCAGAGAAAACTGTCTGATTGTGGAGTTCTGGGCAGCCTCGGGAAGGAAGTGGTGGCAGGAGCCCAGGCTTCTATTCCTAAATGATATCTTTAGTTCCAACTCTGTTATCAGCCATTTGTGAGAACCGGGATAAAATTTTCCATGTCTTTGAATCTTAGCTGTTTCGTCATTCAGCCATTGCTCAACACTTGGACGTGGGTTTCCCTTCACATGACATCTATCACACTTTATCATCAGTGTTCCTCATTAGAGTATGAGCTCCACAGAGCAGAGACTCTATTCACTTGTTATAACTCCAGCATCAAGCGCATGCCTAATGCATAGAAGGTAATCAAATATGTAGTGATCAAATATCTAATGGTTTGGAGTTTTTAAAAAAAGGAAAGAAGAGAGGAGAAATGAGGTCAATGTTGTAGATTCAGATCTATGGTACTGAGAGAGAAAGCATGCAGGAAACAATGATAAGGTTGAGCCAAGAGGCGGACCTGCCACAATGGGGCATTTGGTGAGCTGAGGATGGTCTTGTCTGATTAGGAAGCACTTTAAGAGTCGGGGCTTTCGCATCACAGCCTGTCCCTTCCATTTGTTTAACCCAACCTAATTTCAAACATATCACAAACATAAATGTTAGCCCTAGCCATGCCCTAGGGGCCACAAATTCTCGATGGCTGAGAAAAACTGGATTAGTAGGGTGTGGATCAGTGAAATTTTACACCTGTGAGGGATTGCAAAGCACTTTGTGAACAGGGCCCTAATCAGCTTTCGTATGTAAAATAAGCCTCCATTCCTTTGGGAGCCCCTTTCTCTCTTCAAAGTCCTACCTAGGTCAACGTCCAGCCTCTATACTGGCTTGAGCATTTCTGGGCTCACCTCTGCATCACAGTTTGCCCTTCCTACTCACCCTGTTACTTCCCTTTCCTTTTCCCTTGCCTAGGGGTCTATTTCAGCAGAACTTCCACAGACCAAGAAGCCACAAACTGCCAGGAAACAGTTCTTTTGTCTGGAACATAACAATTCAGGGTTAGATTTGGCCCAAGAAACAATATGATTAGATCAGCAAATCAACCCAAAACTTATAGAAACAAGATGTTCTTACCCACCATTACAAAGGGATGTCCTGGTTCTTCCCACTTGGTTGGTTGACCTACATTAAAACTTTCAGATCCTGAGTATAGGTAGGGACTTTGGAACCAACAGGATGGGGGTCTAAATGCACATCCCAGAGGGAAGCCAGCTACCACCTGTAGCCCATCTCGCATCTGAAGAAGCATCTCCTCACCCAGCTATGAAAATGACCTAATTGTGTACAGACAACAGCAATTGTACAGGGAAAATAATACAGTATTGCAAATATTCAAACCAAATTGGAAAAGCAAAGCAAGAAGGAGCCAGAAAACATTAGATCATTCAAACTGCAACCTGGCCAAGACAGCATCTGGGTGTGCATCCTCCATCCAGCTTTTTTTCACATACCATCCCTAATGCTTCTTTGCATTTATAGAATAATGGCTCAGTATTTGCACAAAACCTTTTGTGCGGCTGCATTCTAAGGAACAAGGTTTCTCACAGTGTCCTTTCAGAAGGATCAGAGAATTCCCTGGTGGAATGCTTTAATAGGCTTCCAGGTCAAAAAGGGTCCTTATCTCTCTGAAGGGAGAGGGGGAGCATGATGTACCTTTGGCCAGCATATATGTTTTAATTGTGTGATCAGGGCAAGCTTTGCTCATTTTCCTTCCTCACTGGGTCATTTCCACTTTAGTTCTGAAAATAAAAAACAATTGGTTAAAAAAAGAGCCTTCCTGACTGAACCTTGGATCCCCTCTTTGAATTTGGACAAGTAGTGAGGGGTGTTCCCACTCCTTTCCTCCTTCATATCCTAAAGCTGGTTCAAGTTCGCCTAAGAATCTGAGGAATAAAGTGTTCTTTCCTGGCACAGTCTTATTCATGTGTCTCGGTGGAGTGGCTCCCACCCCCTTCTTAGGGGATATTACTCTGAAGCCCTGGGTGGGACCCAGCTCTACTGCTGCAGAGTCTGAGACAGGACAGACTGCCTCTTAAAGCTTCAAATTTTTCAGGCTTAAATGAGAATAATAATACTACCTCCCTCCCTCCTGAGTCTGTGAAGATAAAATGTTATAAAGAGCTTCTCAGAGCACCTGGCACCTCATAAGTATTCCAGAAATGGTATTTTTTCTTATCATCAATTGTCTGTCCCTCGACCTCCTAACCCCCACCTCAGTGCAAGTCCAGTGAAGAAGTAGCTAAGGACCATATTGCTCCAGATTATAGCACCTTACCAGTTTCTCTGGTTCATGAATGTGAAACTCGGAGAATGGCATTTACCAGGTGCAATTTCTGCCCCGTTTGGCTAGTAAGTAAGTGCTGGACCTTCCACTAGAAGAACGGGAGCAAATCACTGCACAACTCCAATTGCCTAGTTGCTTATGAATGTCTTAATTTGGGTGGCATCTACATTTGTGAGATGTAGAAAGCCTTAAAAAAAAAGCCGAGGCACAGAGGAGAAAGAAGAATCAGAGGGGAGAAGCAAGGACCGCAGACAAACCGCCTTTACCTGCCTCACTGGGCACAGAAGGTCCCCTGGAGGCGCCCGCCCAACACCACCACCACCTCCCACCCCGGGCTGCTGCGGGAGGGAGTCACAGCACAGGTCACACCGGGGCGCAGGTAGGCGCCCAGCGCGCTAAGAGCCAGGAGCCACGCGAAGTATAGTAAAAGTGAAAAAAGTCCTCTCTTCGTAACCCTCCATTCTTCCTCCCCAGCCGTGTCGCCTTCAACAAGTCGCCAACCTCCCTGAGGCTTGGAGGTTTTCATGTGTAAAATGTGGCTATTAGCTCTACCTACCGCTTTGGAGGGTCGTGGCGGAGGATGGGGGGTGAGTTGGGGTGGATAATATGGGATGTGGCATACCCCGCGCGCCCCCGGCGTGCTGAGATAGCGTGCAGTTATGGCAGGAGTGGGGCATCGCAGCATCCCTGAGCAGAAGTGGCCTGGCCTGGACCGGGACGGGCCAGCCGCCCTCCACCCACCACAGCCTCGCGTGGTCCTACTATTCCGGTCGCGCCCGGCCTCCCGCGGGGACCTGACCCCGCTTCATCGCCTGAACGGCTCTTGGCTCTTCGGTTCCACAATGCGTGGGGCACGGCCTGGGGGTCTCCGCCTGAGTCAAGCGCCAGCGACCAGAGCATGTGTGTCAAGCAATGCCTATTGTCCCACAGAAGGCCCGCGCCGGGCTGGCTTTCCTCTGTCACCGAATTGGGGCCTTACTTAGTCACAAGTGTTGCAACCCAGTTTCTGTTCTAAAACGATTACCCTACAAAGAAAAGAGATTTAAAGAAAAGAACCTAAGTTTATGTTTGTATTTGTTGCCATGGGATTTAGTTCAACTGTGTACAGATGTAGTATTGTTTTTTTAATTAAAAAAAAAAAAACCTTTTAAGCTGTGTACTGCAGTAAACAAAGATTACACCATGTTTGTGTTGCAATGTTGCTATGGAAGAGCATATGGTTTTATTTGGTGGAAATTTGCAGAGAAGTCGAAGGAAGTCATATGCATGCATGACAAACAAACATGAAGTTTTAGAAAACAGGCCTCCAAACAAATATTGGAATTAAAAGGGCTCTTGGCAGTAACTTAAAACCTGGGACATGGGTGCATGAGTGCCGCTCCATCTGCCTGGGCCCTAACCCAGAAGGCAGGGGAGTGGAGTCAGAGATTCAAGGGTTTAACCAGTCTGCCACTTAATAGCCAGGTGACCTTTGTGAGTTACTGGGCCTTGGCTGACCTTTGCTTTTCTGTCTCTGAAACAGGGAACCATTACTGCTTCCATGTGTCACTGTTGTTGAGAGGAAACAAGGCAACAGGTCTTGAGTACTTTACAGAGTAAGTGCTCAATAAATGGTAGCCATCATTCTGAAGTGGCGACAGCAGTCTCACTTATGCTCCAAGGGTGTGGGCTCATTCACAGAACTATCTTTTGGGCCTTTAGGCCTGAGCACTTCCGGGAAGGCAAGTGTGGGTTTTGTGGACAGCTATCATCAGACTGGGTGATCACTGGAAAGTATAGGCTTTAGCTATCAAGGGAATTGAAAGGTCATCTGCTGCAAGTAGTGTAGGTGCTGATTTGCAGCATATTGGTGACACTTGCCAGGTGGAAGAGTGTGGCCTCTCAGCACACTGGTTCTGGTGTCCCCATTCTATGTTGCCAGCAGTGGTCTAGCCCTTCACAAGCTCCAGCACCTCTGAGAGGACAAAAGACCCATCTCCAGTTTTCATACCTGCTACCCACTCTGAATGAACTTTTGGAAGGCTGGATAATTATTATAATTGTAACATCTTTAAATCTTTATTTAAATCTTCAAGTAAATTTCTGTAGATTGAAATCTACCACGGAAGTACTTCGCATACACTTTTTCTCTGGCTTGCACTTTGAAAGATTCACAGACCTATTGGAATGCTGTCTGCCCCACCCTCACCCCAAGCTCCTCTTTTATATGCAAAGTAGAGGTTGGCAAACCACACTGAGAGTTTGTGCTAACTTTAATGAAGTTACTGGATCTTTCTGAGCCTCCAAGTTTTCTGATCTGGGAAACAAAGATGCTAGATTAGGTGATTTCTGAAGTCCTTCTAGACCTAAGTGACTATGTCTGTCATTCATCTATCTTGAATAGAATACAACAGGTCTATTTCAGTATTCTAGACTGTTGATGCTCTAACCTACATTAGGGAACAATGAGAAAAGAAGTCTGTATCTTCTAAACCTGGCATTCTAGTTTCTCTTGGCTCCTCGAACAGCCCTCAGAAATAAGCATCTGAAATACACTAGATCACTCATGCCTTTCTTCCTAGCCCCAACCTGGAGACTCAACAGTTGGGCAAACTGTGTCTCACCTTGTCAGAGCATGTGTAGGTTTGACCGAATGGACTTTTATCTTTGCATCTGCTTTTTCAACACCTTCATTATGACCCAAATCACTTTTAAAACTAATAAATAGTTTAAGGGGAAGAAGGACCTAATTAATTCTGTTTTTAAATATATACCTTTGTCATTAAAGCCATATACCTTTGTCATTATTCTGTATATAATTCAATTGAATGTTTTTTCTTATCTGACAAAGATAAGGAACAAATGTTCACTAGTTCAATGTCCACTCATTCAATCTGCATAATAGAATGGCCAAGATGTGTGTTTAAATATGTTGTATAAATCTCTTTCTATATATGTATTTTTTCTAGAACCCTAAACTTGAAAAAAAAAGTCTGCCATAAATGGTTAATGGTGCTAGTCATCTCATTAGTGCAGTATATATTGTCTCTCACGCTAAGGACATTAACATATTTAGCCAGCTAATAATGCTAACTGTTTGTCTAATGATAGAATTACTAATGACTTGCAAAACCCATAACTTTTCCTTTTCTCTTTTCCCCCAACTATTTTGATCTTGAGTTACACAGTGGCTGAGGTGTGGGAATGAAAATCAGCTAGCTCATCTTGGCTCTGCTCCCAGCTGTGCCATGAACCAGCTGTGTGACCTTGGGCAATCCTGTTACCCTTTCTGGACCTAGGTTTCCTCATCTAGAAAATGAATGACTCAGCTTTGGGTCATCTGAAAGATACTTTCTGACTAACAGTCAAGGATTCTGCTATCTTCAAACCCAGAGAGGTTATCTGCTGCCAGCTACTGTTGACTCCTTGGAACTTCTTTTCACATGAGGCTGATTCTCAGACTACCAGCTCTGAGATCCCATGGCCCTGGCACTCTATTCTGTTCTTCCAGAAATCAAAACTGAGTTTTTGCTCAGACTGGGGTTCAAAACCCCACAGTCAGTAAGAACCTCCTCCCATTTCAAGACTAATTCAGAAATGATAGCCCTTCCAAGGGTACCTAGGTCATATTTCCTGTGTGTTTGCTCTGTCACTCGATGTTTGCTTATCTTCTGTTCAATCATTGAGGATTAACATTCCATTTTTTTTTTTTTACCCTCTTCAGATTCCAGCCAGCTAAGCTTGCCGGCCCATATGAAAACCTGCCCTATGCCATTTCTCATCTCCATTCTCTTCTCCATTAATAGAGAAGAGGTCTTTTGGGATCCATGCAAGGAAATCTTCCAGGAGAAGGCTCATGTGGGGAGAAGGAATGCAATGAGCCAGAGCAAGAAGCCAGTACTGTTCTGGCAAAACAGTCTGCCATGGGGCACATCTTTTGCCTCCTCCCCTTCTGCTGGACCTGGTACAGGCAGCGTGTGGTGCTTGGGAAAAGCCTTTCTGAAAGGGCGAACCACAAGAATGCAGTCCTGCATGTTGCCTCCTGAACCAATCAGGGCAGTGATGATGGGTCCCACATGAACATGCAGATTGGTTCTGCTACTTAACAGCTCATATCTGGAAATAGATACTCTTGTCATTGCCAGGCTAGGGATGGGAGTCAGGCTGGAGACTGGTTTGACAGTTTGGGATTTCAAATTTGTAAGTGGGAAACACAACTTGGACAGTGTGTCCAACTCTGCCTTATTGGTACCTTGTTCCTGCCCTGTATATTATGATTTCTTTCCCAAACTGGTATTTTGTTTTGAGTCTTAAGGCACAAGAGAACAAACAGATGGAACACATTAGCTACATCTCTTTTCTTAGGTCCTTTGCTGATATTAAAGCTGCTTTGCTTTTTACTTGGAAGTGGTTTAGACTCCACTTTAAAAGTAACATTTGCAGAGGGAATGCAAACCCGTGCTTTGTCATGATTCCTTGAGTTTAGGAAATTTGAGAGTTAAGTTCTTGGCTGAGTGAATGAGGCCTGAAAAAGTGTGTCTTACTGAGCTGTGGCTGCAAAGATGCTGATCAGAAAGGAAGGCTGCTGCTCCTTTCTTCCCTTCAGCTATCTGTGGACTCTTTAAGGCATTTACAAAGCCACTTACAGAAATTCTAGGACTGTGAGGACGAGATTGAGGGAATGTGTGTAGGATACACAAAACCTCAAGCCAGCAGGTATGGTCTCATCGTTGGCAGCAAGTGCCTTAACTTATTCAAAGACACTGTTAAGTGTCAATGAGAATTCAGTAACATGGATGAATCTCACCAGCATAATGGTGAATGAAATGAGCCAGACACAAGAATATGTGCAGTATGATTCTTTTCCAAAAAATTATGTAAACAGACCAAACTAATCTAGTCTGTTAAGAAGTCAGGAGAGTGGTTGTTCTTGGTGAGGGGATGAGTCGTGTCCTGAAAGGAACATGAGAAGGACTTTTGGAGAACGGGTGATGTTCTGTTTTTTAATCAGTGTGCTGGTTATACGGGCGTGTTCAGTTTGTGAAAGTTTATCCAGCTGTACACTTGCAGTATATGCACTCTTCTTTAAGTATATTATATTTCAATGAATAATTTACTGAGAGGCTGTTCTATGTACAGTAACATGGAATGATAGTCAAGGTATATGCAGTAGTTAAATGGGAAATGGGGAAACAGAACCATATGTAGAATATGCTATTATTTGTATAAAAAATATGTACGCATATAAGTGTATGCAGAGAACATCTTCGGAAGGGTACTAGGAGTGTATGCCCCAGGGTGCCTGCAGGCAGAAATAGGAGAACTTGCTTTTTACTATGTGTCCTTTTGTGCCTTTTGAATTTTGTATTGTGTGCTCAAATATTTTAT
The DNA here is from genome assembly GCA_004027375.1 of Macroglossus sobrinus. Lineage (NCBI taxonomy): Eukaryota > Metazoa > Chordata > Mammalia > Chiroptera > Pteropodidae > Macroglossus > Macroglossus sobrinus. The sequence goes on from PVKZ01000598.1 coordinate 587,460, forward strand.
TCAATAAAATTATTTGTTAAACATTAATTAAAGAATACTTTATTCTAAAAAAAAATAAGCCACCAAAGGACACAGAAGGACAAAAACTGCATGAGTCCACTTATATGAAGTACCTAAGAGTAGTCAGATTCACAGAGACAGAAAACTAGAATGGCAGTTGCTAGGAGCTAGATGGATCTTGGTGAGAGAGTGGGTTGTTTTTGTTTAATGGGTACAGAGTTTCAGTTTGGGGAGATGAAAGAAGTTCCAGAGATGGATGGTGGTAGTGATTGCCACCAATGTGAATGTACTGAACTGTAAACTTAAAAATTGTTAAAACTGTAAATTTTGTAAATTTTAGGTTATGTATATTTTGCCACAGTAAAAAAAAAAAAATTAAACATACTACTTAAAGCTAAACAATCGTTTGAAGATTAAGGTAAATTTATACATGCTGACTCTGTCATTTGCAAGCTGTGTGATCTTAGGAAGTTACTTAACCTCCCTGTGTCCCCATTTTTTTGTTTCCTCATCTGTAAAGTGGGATAGTATTAGGACCTATCATATGGGGTTGTTGTAAGGATTGAATGAAAGAATACATGTAAAAAGCTTAGAATTGTCCTTGAAACATAGTTCTTAAGAAATGTTCATTATTATTATTTTTATTATATATTGTAAAGTAGAAAAGCAAATTGCAGAATTCTATGTATATATCATCCCATTTATTTTTTTAACTTCTTTAGTTTTAAATATACAGTACATTGGCTAGACATCTATATAGTTCATAAAACTATCCCCTCAATTGCTCCCTTTCTCCCCTGACCCTCCACCTAGCTATCATATTAATACTAACTGCATTTCCTATGCCATCATCCCATTTATATTTTGTGGAAAGAACGTGTGTTTGTGCACGTGTGCGCCTAACGTACAAACCTCTCTGTGATGGATATTGTGCTAGGTGTTGAGTAGACAGTGGTGAGCATAGAGTGTATGGATAGAGAATGGCAGTGGTGTTGGAATTCCTGTTTAGAGATGTCACAGAAGATCTTGGAAAGTAGGTGATATACTGAGTTTATAGTAGCAACATACTGAAAGGTCCAGCCATACAAAGTTGAAAAGAGCTTTCCTGACAAAGCAAGTAGAATGCTGTAAGATCCCAGGGTTGAAGGTCTCTTGCAGGTGAGTAAAGAGAACAGTGTGAGAAGAGATTGAAATGTACATAGGAAATTCTGGGAAGATGGGAAAAACTGTTAAGAGTGGTTTTTGCTAGGCGGAGGTGGGACACAGGTAGAGAGGAGTGTGTAGAGTGGAGAAAAGGAATTTTACTTTTCACCTCATTCCCTTCTACACTGAATTATTTGCAATAAGCATGTATTTTTTTATTAGGAAAAAAAAGCTAGTTAATAAAAAATTGAGGAATTTTAATGATTAATAGTAAGGAATCTAATAACCTTTCCTTTTTTTTAAGAATCACCTCATCTCAACTCTCTAGTTTCTTTTCATGAAGCAAGAGAGTCATGTAATTTATATCTGCTCATTGGTCTGAAAATAGGACAGACGTTGCCTTCCCCTCCTATCTATTCAACCATCTTTTTTCTTTGAGCTAGTAATTATTTTTTTCAATTCCCTCCAATGAAACCCTTGAATTATCTTTTCCACTGGGACTACTTTTTACTTTTTAAAAAGGGCTTTCAAATTCATGTAGGATTCTTACTTTGTGGTCACTGTAATGACAGATGCACACCGTGGCAGGTGCCCAACCCTTCCAATTAGAGTAGGGAGGAGAGTGGGGATGGAAACTGAGGAGCTGAGGAAGAAGGAAGAAATAAAGCACTCTTCCAGAAAAATGAATTCCAAAGTCTTCATAGGGCTGCATGCCTCCCTCCTCTGTATCTCCACTGGGGTGCCAAATGCCTTTGTCACTCTGGGCAGGAGTGAGAATTTCCCTGTAGAGTGTTCTGAAAAGCAGAGAGAGGTTCACCTTTGCCGTATAGAATTCCTGTAGCGGTAAGACTGCTTAGACGCAAACCTTGGTGTCAGGACCAGCTGACGATGTGTTCGAGGACAGATCTGAAAACCAACTCCAAGGAGAAGGCAGTATGGATGGGTATTTTGATCTGGAAGCCTCCTGGCACTTTTCAATTCTCTAAAGCAAGCTGCAGTCAAAAAGTGTTTTGGCCTGCCTCACTGATCAGTTCAGTGCTCAAATGGCAGCAGGAGAAATAAGGTGAATAACACCAATTTGGGACCTTGAAGTGAGATATTTGTATGCCCGGCTCATGCTCCAAATGTCTCTTCTGTATGTGTTTATTTTCTGGATATTTTGATACTTGTTTCTCACCTGGAAGAAACACTTTACTTAAAACTTTGTCTTTGGCATCCGGCCCAGTGTGACACTTGGTGTCCTCTCTTCCAAACTTCGGCATTGCCCTTCCCACTGTGTGTATGCCATGTCCAAAGTCCTCCTGTGCAGACAGCTCCACATGCTGCAGGGGACGTTTTCCTTTCAGGTTTAACCCACACAGTGCTGTTCCAGGAAGCCTTCCCCTCTTCCCCATCACTTGTGTTTAGCAAACTCTCTCTTTGCCAACTATGAGCTATAATATTAATAATAAACTAGTATTTATTGAGTGCTTATTATATATCAGGCAGTATTCTACGTACTTCACAGGAATTAACTCAGTCACAACTATTTGAAGTAGGTGTGGTTATTGTCCTTGTTTAGAGACAAGAAAACCTACGCACAGAGGGGATGGCCTCCTTAGCTTTCCATTCGGCCAGGAGTCTTCTCTCTGAACAAGCCAGACATTTTCCGTGCATTTAGACAGCCCCTAGTAAATAATCTCTCCTTGATCTCCTTAACTCCTCATCTACTTTCACATCTTGAGCAAAAAAAGTGTCCCTGGGTTCCTCCTGCCAACTCCATCTGTGAGGCATGTGGGCCGATGTTTGAATAAGAATGACTAAAGGAGAAAGCGGCTTTGTGAACTTCAGACTGTGAACTCAAGGAAGAGAGTGAGTCAGGCCTCCACATTCCTGAAATACTTTCAGGAGGCTTGGTGACCTCAGACAATAAGAACTTGAGGCTGAGCTCTCAGGTGTCCTTGGGAGGCCCCCCACAAGGAAGAAGGTGAGGCCAAGCGTTCTGCACCTGGTTCCTGTGTGTGCTGTGTGGGATTGAAGGAGATCACTAGCCAAAGTGGCCCACAGCTGCGGAGAGTGCCTTTTCACTTTTGCCCAGACTGTTCCTTCTGCCTGGAATGGCTTTCCCTAAGTCCTTTCAACTTGTCCTCAAAGGCTAATGTGTCCCCTCCTCTGGCTGCTCCAAGCAGAAGCAGAGGCTCTGTGGTCTGGCTCCACAGGGCTCCTGGCCCCTAGAGAAGAGTGCTTTCAACATCAGCTCCAAGGCTGAGGAAAAGATCCTGTCCTGGGAGGTGGGAGATGATGTAGGTTTTAGTCCCATCTCTGGCTTTGGCCATGCCATGTAACCTCCACACCTCACATTCCTCGTGAATTAAAATGATTTGTTTTCATCTGTCTGTGGACATAAAGGGGGCCATATACTACTAACCTG